>LPNX010358845.1:2418-42606 GCA_001517045.1 Pseudotsuga menziesii | reverse complement strand
AAGGGGCAATAGCCCTGCAGAAGTGAAAAATCCTCAGATTTTTCTAAGGTACAATAATGTACATCCCCATGTACATGGAGTTGCCACCTAGTCGAAATAGGTGGGCAACAAGACCTTCTCCAGGGACTAGCTACCTCTGGTTGAAAGACCTAGCACTTGATCTTGGTGGCAACGAGGAGATCAAGATAAAGCATTTAATAATTCTCCATATTTATGAAGATGTACTTTGAGTGGGCATGAATGAATCATGAGGACCCTGAAGAACTCTTGAGACAACTTGTTGTGGTCACAAAAACACTTGAAGGACCATGAAACCCTTGCCATGGTCCAAGTGACCATCAAATGAAGGACCAAGTGGCACAAGGCAAACACCAAAAAGACCTTTGAACCACAAAACATTAAAGATAAAGGGTCAAAGATGAAAAAGAATGGAAACCCTAATATCAACTTCCTAAATGTGTGGAACCAACATATTATGTTTGATGGACTATAAATGAAGAAGAATCACAAAACATTTTATCATCATCCAAGTTCATCATCATCATTGGATTGCTCCCAAGACAAATCTTGGCTGAGGTCTTCTCCTTCATCGCAGCTCTAATTGACCAAGGAAAAATTCGTGGCTGGGTTTATCTTCCCTAACGTGATAGTTGGTCACTAGGGCTCTTTTCTTTGCTCTCTTTCCTCACGGTAGCAACAACTGCTAACACTCATGGTGGGGGTTTGCTACAGCAGCAGCAGTCACGAGGCTACCTCAACTCACAGTGGTGGTGACATCTATTAGGGCTACCAACAATCACGAGGTAGCAGCAAGAGAGTGCCAACAACTCTCGGTGGTGGTGAGGAGTAGTGCCCACTACCCCTGCTAGGGCTCTCCTTGCATCCGAGCCCTACTAGGGCTGTAACAGTCCATCAATGGACCTTCGCTGAGGTCGCAGCAGTTATCCGTGAGGTGGCAGCAGACTTAGTTGATGTGGCAGCAATGAAAACAGTCCACGTGGCAGCAACAGAAGGATAGCAGCAGTAAGCATCATAGTGGAAAAAATCGTCGATTTTTCGACGATGTCCCGAAAAATTGCGATTTTTTCTGGCTGCCGATTTTTCGGCCCGAAAAAATCGGTAAGCAAATTTTGACCCTTTTTAAGTACAAAATTTGCATTTTTAATGCTTGCCGTGGTTTGCCGATTTTTTCATTGGTGTTGCCGAGAAGATGTTTTCTAGACCCTCGCCGATTTTTTGCCGATGCCGATTTTTTCCACTATGGTAAGCATGTTAGGGCTTCCTCAATTTGGAAATTTTATTTACATCTTATCTCAGAGTTATGTGAATAAATTCTCTGCTCGTGTACAAACTCAGTCATCTCATTTAGAGGATGAATTATTAATGCTTTGGGGTTTTGTCCTTAAAAGGTTTCCCTGTGAAAAATCGTGTGTTCAATTGTGTGAATGTTTGTCTTACTGTTGTTTATGATCTACTACTGTTAAAATCTCAAGTACTATCTCTATTACAGTCTGCAAGTTTTATAATTATCATGCACATGTCAAATTTCAACACAAATTAAGCCTAGTTTTACTTGTATTTTAATTGTTGGATCATAATCCCTCATTGCTTAATGTTGTAGTTGGTTTACTAATACAAATAAGGGAGCACCATGGCATCCCTTGTGCTTGCAGGTCTTCACAGATCATTTTCTACCAGATGTTGACCAGTTTGACTTGGACAAGCCAGTTTGACCAAGCAAAAAATGGGGTCCCAGGAAGTTTGTATCCGAGTTTGCAATTTTTTATTTTTATAGTCTATATGGATCCACTTCATGCTTTCATGTTTCAGTTCATCATGACGTGGCATGGATGAAATGTTTAATTATTAATGGTTAGCAGGGTCATATTTTAATTAATTTGAAATAAAATGAGCCAAATTGAGCATGCTTGATGGAATTCACTGGTTTTTGTGACCATTATTAGTGGATTTGGGGTCTACAAATCCATTGGAACAATTGGTTCGGGCATCCAGGCAAGGGAAGTGGCTATTTTGGGCCGATTACAGCTTCAGAAAATTGCACCAGCAATAATTAAATTGAAAAATAAAACCATGGACTTAGCAACTTTGTCAAAGTGGAGCAATGTGGGGTAATATGAGATTTTAGAGTATTGCGGACATCATGATTATTGTTTAGAGCTTGGTTATGAGTCCCTGTTAGAGTTTGGGATCCCACACTTCATGCTCTTTCATCCTAGACGGGGCGCACTTGCTCATTGGGGACACACTTTGTTGGGGCAGCATGGAGCCCATCCCTTGCACATTATTTGACCTTGTAATGGGGGTGCCTTAGGGAGACTACGGGCAAGGGAAGTGGCTATTTTGGGCCGATTACAGCTTCAGAAAATTGCACCAGCAATAATTAAATTGAAAAATAAAACCATGGACTTCGCAACTTTGTCAAAGTGGAGTAATGTGGGGTAATATGTGATTTTAGAGTATTGTGGACATCATGATTATTGTTTAGAGCTTGGTTATGAGTCCCTGTTAGAGTTTGGGATCCCACACTTCATGCTCTTTCATCCTAGACGGGGCGCACTTGCTCATTGGGGGCACACTTTGTTGGGGAAGCATGGGGCCTTTATTTGACCTTGTAATGGGGGCGCCTTGGGGAGACTATTGCCCCTAGGCGACCCCCCAACCTTCCCTTATGATTTCCCTTGATGGGGATCCACTTGCTTGAGTTGGATTATTGTGGACCATTGATTTGAAATGGATGAGATGTGATCCTAGTCGTTCATCCTTACGAGGCTAGGGATTTTGTAGAGAGAGTTCTATTTATATGCTCTCTTGCTCATTGTATTGGACGATTGGCTCTTTGAGAAATAGAATAGAGAGATTGTTCTACTTGCTTGTCTTCTGCAAATTTTATGATTGTGATTGTGAAATTAGCCGAACCACAAAATTATCCATGTTTTGAGATTCCATTCCGGGCAACACTTGTTGATTTCATCATTTGCAGGAGAGTGCACTTGGTTGGGTGAATTGGTGGCAACGCCCCCTTTGCTTGGGCATTTTCATTTGAGGGAGTTTGCTAGGATCTTGATTTGCAAAATTATTTGTCATCTTTGTCTTAGCATTTCTTCTCTGTACATTTGCAAATATTTCGAGTTTTGTTTCAGCATTTAGGTTTTGTTCTACATATTGTTAACTTCACTCTATTTTGTTGTGGTAGGGCATCTTCGGCACTAAGAGTTCATTTTGTTCATGGTTGAAAAACAAAAAGAATAGTCTCACAAATCTTTGGGTTCAAGTAAGTATTCTTGTGACCCCTCACTATTTACATTTTTCAATCCATAGTCAACTACATAAACATAATAAACACCCTTAAAATTTACGACTTCAAATTTAACCATTAAAATTTGTTTTCCTTTCAACCCCAAGTTAGAAATAGTGTAAAAAACTTAGAGACCAAGTCCCGTGACTTTTCGACTCCATTTGACCCCTTTAGTCATAGGCTTCTCTAGCAGAGGTGCGCCCTCCTTGGGCTACCCACAATTTCTAGTTTTGGGACTTGAATGTGATTGTTGTGTGTTTTTGCATAGCTCATCCTGCATTACAACTTCCATTTTAAGTGCTAGAATTTCACTATCTCATCATCTCGGGACCACTCTAATTCATTGATTATTTAATTGTTCGATCACTATCCGCTTACATTATCTAGCACATAAATATTCCTAGATCTAGTTTGATACTTGTTGCTATTGGGATAAATTGTATTTAACTGAGTATTTGATTTCCACATTAAGCCTTCTCAACCATTTCTTCAAAATATTTTATCTCGTAGCCATCCATTTGATCTAGGGCTTTCACACCAAGGCCACATGATCCTTTGTTTGTCATATCATTTGCTTGTGTGTCTTGACTTTGCATCACTTGCAAGGGTTGAGGCACTCTGAGGTCACTTGGTTTGGTTGCCCTCCTTCTGCCCATCCTGGATAGGATCTTTCACAGAGGCAACCATAACGTTTGTGATAACAAGTAGATTTGGAAAATGGACTCCCGAAAGAAATAACCCTAAGTGTATGTTGAGTTTGGTAACTCAGGATGTCCTCCATGTGGTCTGCCTAGCATGGAGGCACTTCTATCAACATAGGCAAGAGGGTAGAGTGTGAGATACACTCTGCCAGGTGTCATGCATTCAGCATTGGAGACATGCAGAGAGTTAAGTCACTTTTGCCAGTTGCACGCAAAAGTGTATGCATGTATTTTTTAATGTAGCAGCATGAGATCGGAATTAGGGTTTTAGAAACCTAATTTCACCAAAAGTTTATAAAAGGACATATGCAAAAGTCATTATATTTTGTGAGATTCAGGACATTAGAGTAGTTGAGCAAGTCAGTTGACCAAGGAAGGCGAACCATTTGAGATAGCTGGGGCACATTCCTGAGAGTAATGAGATGACAGATCTTTAGAGACTAAGAAGTACTTTCATCTAAGCAGCAGCAACTGGGACGTGAGCAACAACACGTCATACGTGTGGAGGATGAGAGGGCCAAGAGAGCAGAGGAACTTCTTCAGAGACTGAGGAGGGACCATCAGAGGTCAGTCGGAGGTGGACTAAGGGAAATGGTAGCTGAGACGTGTCTTTGAGTAGACAAGGCACAACTATATAGCTGGGGGTGTGTTTCAATGATTTAGGATGCAAATCATCTTCCGAGCAATGCAAAAGGGCAGAGGGAGAAGCCATTCATAGGTTAGACAAAGTATATGACTTACAGTGATTGGCAGAGACAGAGTTCAGAGTTCTGGCGTGAGTGTGTTCAGCTAGGGGCACATTTCCTAAGAGCAGCAGCTACAACTGCTATAGATCTAGGGCTTTGGCCCTTCAGGTTCACTATTTGTTTCTCTAACTCTGATTGTACCTTCTTCTATAATATTTGCTCTATGCTCGAGAAAGAAGAAAGCCCCACAGATGTTGGTTTTCCCCACTGGGGTTTCCATGGTAAAATTGATGAGTCAATTTGTGTGATTGCATTGTTGTTTGGAAGTTGTATAGGATTTCATGTGCTGCTTATTCTGATCATGAGAGAAGATTATGTTATCTGGGATTGATTTATATTTTTAGTATTTTATTTGGGATTAGTGAAATTTGTGGTCAAGTTAAGATCTAGCTTCTCGGAGCGAGCGGAGACATTTGGAAAATTTACATGGTATCAAAACTTTGTTAGAGGTCAAAGGGGGCAATCACACTCATATCCGTGAAAGCATACCATCTGTGTGAAGATTTAAAAGAGAGGTCAAATTTGTGGAGTGGGTGACCAAATTTACTAGATCTGGAGAGTAAGATTCAAATCTGTGACTGTAGAGGTCGGTTCCATTAGATTTGAGTGGTTGAAAACTAGATCTAGGATAGATCTAGCTAGTATCAATGGGATAGAGACCAGATCTACCTAGATGTGAACAGCAGAGTTGAGGTCTGAGTTGGTGGAGGTCAGATCTATCAAATCTGATAGTTTGGTGTAGAGATTTGAGATAGATCTTTCAAGATCTTGGTGTGTAAGGGCCACATTGGTGATTCCTCTACTCATTGAGACAGTATTGTTCAGGTCCAGTTGACCAGTGATATGGCGAGCAATTTACGTGTTGAGGATCGGTTGATGAGGCCTCAAACATCAGTGCATGGAAGGCTAGAGTTGTCCTGTTTCTGAAGGAAAGTGGGTTGTGGGACATTGTGGAGAGCACAAACACAAAGCCCGTAACTGTTCCAACAGATGCTACGACAAAGGTCGCATATGATAAGAAGAACATAAAGGCTCGGAGGATTCTCCTTGATGCAATCAAGGATCACGTCATTCCACATATTACATGGAAAGAGAACGTGTATGAGATGTGGGATTCTCTAACGAAGTTATACAAGAGCTCAAATGAGAACAGAAACATGGTTCTTCGTGAGAAATTGAAAAGCATAAAGATGGTCAAGGATGAGGGTATGGCCACTTACCTTACTCCGATAACACAGGTTAGGGACAACTTGGCGGCTGTGGGGGAGAAGGTGGAGGATGGAGAGCCAGTTCGGCAAGCCCTAATTGGTGTGTCTAAACCATGGGTAGTATTTGTCGAGTCCATTGTTGCCAGAGAACCTCCCCAAGTTGGATCGTCTGTGGGACGGCTTCACACGAGAGGAAACCCAAAGAGGGTATATTCAGGGTTCATCTGCTACCCCAAAAGAGGAAGATGTGGCACTTGCAGCTAAAGGGAAGCAAAAGTTCAAAAGGAATGAGCAAAAGAAAGACACGAGTAGGGTCAGATGCTTTGCATGCAATGAGTATGGCCATTATGCAAGCCAATGTCCTCATAAGAAAAGTATAAGGAAAGGAGGGATGAGCAAGTGGCTGTGGCAAAAGAGGTTGATGAGTTCACCAACATGTTTGAGAGGGAGTTCTCACTGGCTTCTTTTGTTTCAAACCATGATAGTAGTCAGCCTGAGGTGTTGTAGTCACACGACTGGAATGTGAGAGGCATTCATATTCCTTGAGTATGTTCCTAAGCAGACTTTTAGAGATTTTGAGGGCACAAAGCATGTGATCAGAGTAGTGGGACGAGTAAGGTTCCTACTAAACTGTGGGAAACTCGTGGAGGTGAATGGAATTCTCAGCATACCAAGACTAAGAGTGAGCATACTCTCAGTGTCATCATTGGACGATGTAGGCTTCTTTGTAGTGTTTTAGAGACAGTTGTTATTCACCTATCCAGAGGGTGTTGATCCAGTGTTCATGGGTCATAGAATTGGTGGTGAGTATGTAGTGCAGGGCAGACCCACATTAGGAGCATCTGGGTGGTTGACAGAGTCCTCATCAGATTTAGAGATGAATTTGGAACGAGAAGCTCTCAATATGGATGAGTCGTTGGACAGTGAGTTCACAGGTTAGAGGGATGAACGAGATGCTCACATTGGTACCAACTAGAGACTGAGTTAGTATGAGATGATCGAGTTAGATTTAGCTCAGGAGTGAGTTGAATCATATCAAGGCATAGAGGTCAGATACAGGTCAAGTAGACCCACTTGATGGCAGCCTCAAAGATTGGTTGCAATAAAGATTCAGAGGGAGTCTAGGTTCGGAGTCATTGACATGTTCTGAGAGCGAGAAAGAGGTTCCTTTAAAGATTACTTTGATGGAGGAGGATCAGTGTACTTCAGATTAGAATGCAAAAGACAATTAGGTTAGATGGGGCAGATATTGCAGCAGAGGATTTATTGGATCTAGGATGTCCTCCATGTGGTATGCCTAGCATGGAGGCACTTTTATCCGCATAGGGAGGAGGGTGGAGGGTGAGATACAATCTGCCAGATGTAATGGATCCAGCAATGGAGACATGCAGAGAGTTAAGTCACGTTTGCCAGTTCCATGCAATTTTTAATGCAGTCTTTTCATCTGAGCAATGAGAGAGTGATCTTACTGAGTCTCTTCAAAGATTGAAGAGAAGAGATAGTTGGGACATGAGCAACACGTCACACGTGTGGGAGCAACTACACACGTGTGGAGGATGAGAGGGCCAAGAGGAAAGAGGAACTTCTTCAAAGACTGAGGAGGGACCATCAAAGGTCAGTCAGAGTTGGACTGAGGGCAATGGTAGTTAAGATGTGTCTCTGAGTAAACAGGCTGCAATTGTACAGTTGGGGGTGTGTTTTAATGATTGAGGATGCAGATCATCTTTCGAGCAATGCAGAAGGGCAGAGGGTACAACCCTTCAGAGGTTAGACAAAGTGTATGACTTCCAGTGATTGGCAAAGACAAAGTTCAAAGTTCTACTGTGAGGGTGTTCATCTAGGGGCGCATTTCCCAAGAGCAGCAGCTACAACTGCTATAGATCTAGGGCTTTGGCCCTTCAGGTTCACTATTTGTTTCTCAACTCTGATTGTACCTTCTTCTATAATATTTTCTCTAGGCTCGAGAAAAAGAAAGCCCGAAAAATGTTGGTTTTCCCCATTAGGGTTTCCAAGGTAAAATTTCTGAGTCAATTTGTGTGATTGCATTGTTGTTTGGAAGTTGTAAAGGATTTCATGTGTTGCTTATTCTAATCGTGAGAAAATATTATGTTATCTGGGATTGATTTACATTTTTAGTATTTTATCTGGGATTAGTGAAATTTGTGGTCAGGTTAAGATCTAGCTTTCTGGAGCGAGTGGAGACCTCTGGGAAAATTTACATGGTATCAGAACTTTGTTAGAGGTCAGAGGGGGCATTTACACTCATATCTATGAGAGCATACCAGATCTGTGTGAATATTTGGAAGAGAGGTCAAATTTGTGGAGTGGCTAACCAAATCTATAGATCTACAAATCAAAAAATTATATTTTTGCATAGGAAGTCCGATGAGGCTGAAACCACTCTCAAACATCTTGAGACAATTAATGGTAATGCTCAAAATATAAGTAAAAGGATAGAAAATGAAATTTAAAGAGAATACCACTTTTACTTTAACAATTTAATATTACCATCCCGGGCGAGACTTTGGCGAGTTTGGCCGAGTTTGGTGAGTCTTTGGTGAGTTTGGTCGAGTCTGGCAAGTGGCGAGTTTGCTAAGCGAGTCTTTGCCAAGTACTTGTCTCGCAGCAGACTCGTCAGACATGACAAGTCTTTGGCGAGGTTGATAACATTAACGGTAACCAAAGATCTCTCAATTCCCTAAGGATTGAAATGAAAATCATATCCCCTTTCTTGTCATTTTTACTCTATTTTTTTAGCATATCCGTTTCTTTTCATTATATTTGTGGTTGCAATTTTATGCATTAAAAGACCTAAAAATCAGAATAAAAATAATAAAATATATAAATAAGAATAATAAAATAATTAAGTAATAAAAGAAAAAAAATTAAACTTAAAATAAAATAAAAGCCCTAAAAATTAGAAAATCCATAACTCCAAAAATAGAAGTCATTCATAATTCTAGTTCTCCCTACAAATTTGCCCTAGTAGATTTATCTATGAATCTTGAAGGGCATCCTCATTTTATGTGTAAAAAACCCTAAAAATAATATATTCTCAAAAATCCCTAAAAATTTACATAAATTACAAAAGCTAAAAATATTTGGAATTTCGTAATTCTGGTCCACCCTCTAAATTTGCCCTAGTGGATTTATCCACAAATATAGAAGGGCGTCCTAATCTAGCCACTTACATTGGGAAACATGAAATTTGTAGAATTAGGGTTTATGTAGTACCTTTTTGCATATCTATCGGCTGGTATAAATCCAATAAATTTGAGTTGTTTGC
Source organism: Pseudotsuga menziesii (assembly GCA_001517045.1). Classification (NCBI taxonomy): domain Eukaryota; kingdom Viridiplantae; phylum Streptophyta; class Pinopsida; order Pinales; family Pinaceae; genus Pseudotsuga; species Pseudotsuga menziesii. The sequence continues at coordinate 33,349 of LPNX010358845.1, read as the reverse complement.
TAGCCTATAAATCTTAAATATTTATGGACATTCAATAGTTTGTTAACTACATTTAACATCAATAAAAGTTGGTTATAATGCCTTAATAGTCTGTTGATATATATAGTCGATGATTAGAACTATCGGTTGTCTTTTAAATTATGAATTATTTGTTGATGGGAAGTTGATTATGCACAAAATTAACTCCTAGATTAATATTTGTGTCTATTTATTGACCTATGAAGCATCTTTCAGTTAAAACATTGTGTTAAAGCAACAACATCCAATTAACAATGGCCGCCTAATTTTGATAGCCTCACAACTTCATATAGTGTTGATGTGTCTTGGATTTTAAACTACATTATAGTGATGATATCTAAATGATATTTACTAATCGCAATCTAACGTGCTTGACTGATTCCTCTATTAGATCCCAATGTCTTCTTAATTCATTGATTGACTCCATATAAGACATTGATCTCTGCTATAAAGCTTACAGATAGATATCTACTTATTGGTGTTTGTAGGTATCTCAAGAGGGCTCTCCCTCGGGTTCAAGAGTTACTCAAATTACTTGAGAGGCTGAGCAGAGGTGACATTTGGGCTTAGTTCTCTCCCATGCTTACCATTCACTAGCATACACATCACATTGTACTACAAATTCAAGACTGCTAGTTTGAACAATAACACTACCTAACCCTAGTGGTTGTTAATTTATGCCCTAATTGCAAGTGTTGAAAGCCATTCTAAGAGAGGGACGTTAGCATCGATCTCATGCCATAGTGATTGAGATAAGAATCAAATGCTCCATCTTTTCATCAAATCTGTCTTACATTTATTGGTTTGCATACCTTTTATTTAACATGCATCTTTCTATATTAAAAAACCCTAAAGATATAATATTGCTAGAAAAAACCTAAAATCTAAATAAACTCATAACTCCAAAAATAGCCATGAGTTTGTAATTCTAGACCACCCTTCAAATTCTCCCTTGAGGGAATCCTCATTTGGCTTGGTGCATTTGGAAACGTGAATTTGCCCAAATTAGGGTTTCTGCAAGGTTTCTGGCAATTCTCCCTAGATCATCAATTTTCCCTAGTGGATTTATCCACAAAAATTTTAGGGTGTCCCCATTTGCCTTGTTGCATTGGGAAACGTGAATTTCTATAGGGTTTTTGGCAATTCTTATTGGATCATCAAGTGTAGCCTAGGCCACTCGATCATATCCCCTTCATAGCACACTTTTGTAAGGTTGTGCCTTGGGAAGCCTGAGACCCTCCCTTGGGAGTTGTGTAGTTGCATTAAAGTTGTGATATTGATTGATATTGAATTAACTACTTTATATGATATATGTGTCTTTATCATCCATTGTTGACTCCATATAAGGCACTAATCTCAGCCATAAGACTCGTAGAAAGGTATTTGCAGGTGTGTTGGTGTCTACAAGTATCCCTCCTTGATTAGGGACTCTCCCATGGGTTTAGGAGTTACCCGAAGAAGTTGAGGAGCTATGTTGTGGTGTCAATGGGTATAGCTCCTCCCATATCCTTACCATCACTAGCATACGACATATTTAGTTTGCTTTAAACGGACTGCTAGTTTGAGCGGTAACACAAGGTAAGTAAATAAGGCATTGAGAATGGAGATGAAGCAATGTCTTGAATCTTTTGATACATTTATTTCTTTTGTGGCTCACTTTCATGTCCTTCCTACCTAGTTAAAGACCATGTTTCATTTTAGCTAGTCTATGTGACAAGGTTTTTTCTAAGGCTTGGTCTCAAGACAAGGAAGCACCTCCCTAGAATCCTTAACTTCAGTGTTGTAAAGGTACATGCATCGCAGTTTCCATCCTCCTTGCCTAACTACCATTGTTAGCTTTATAAATAGGGGTGTTTGTCAAATCTAAATTACTCATGGGCTAGACTCAAATTGTATTCAACCAATTAGAGCATTTTATTGTTGTCGGTGAGTGCATTATTAGCCTACAGTCTTGATCTAAGCACCCTGTAGTACCTAGACTATCAGGTGTTTTTGGTCTAAGCTTCAATCTTGTGACTTTTGGTCCAAGGTAATGATTCACTTGGAAAGATGGGAAGAATGGTAGAAGGTAGTAAATTGCTATAGCATGCACATGAATGCCCGACTGAAATTGAATGACGAATGATAGTGTGATGTACATAGGATAAGGTTTGAAGGGAATCTTGGATGAAGTTGAAGTTCATCCCTCTCCAAACCCTTGGCATACTAGAGTCAGATGCACTATTTCCTAGATTTCTATGGAGGGCAATTTTTTCTACTCATTTTTATATTTTGCCTTGCTAGTGTAACATGTGATCCTCCATCAAAGAGACATTATCATATAGTGATGGTCGGAGTGCAAGATGCTTTTTTGCTTAAAGTGCATGTGGTGAAGACGTATCCTTGATTTATCCATAGCCATATGTATTTTATTAGATTTTAAGGTATATTTGGATGTCCTTGTTCTTTTGTTGGAAGGACTTGATTCATATGTGTGGCACTTCTCTCTACAATTAATCTTTTACTCTTTTCCATTATTTCCAACTCAACTTGACATTCGTTCAAGTGAAAAGCAATTGGACAATGCAATACAACTACAGTGTTTCCTTTCTCAACAATTTATAGATGACATTCTGCTCATGGGTCATCCTTATGTTTAGGAAGCCAGAGACATCAATCGTATCCTGAAAACCTTTTTTTACGCATACGAAAATACCATAAACCAGGACAAATCCCAGATTTTATTCTTCAATACTCCCATCATCACTCAACAAAACATTGCCAGAATTTAGGGTTTCTCCATTTCCTCTCTTCCTACCAAGTACCTTGGAGACCCCCTAATCAATTCAACCATCAAGCACTCTTCTTAGCATGAGCTTTTAGACAAGATTGACCAGAAGTTATCCTCATGGACCTTCAGATCTATCAACATTGTAGGGCGGTTGATCCTTATCAAAGTTGTTCTCCAATCTATGCCCCTATACCTCTTCTCGGTTTTAGTTGCTACAAAATGGGTCCTCAAAGATATTCAATCTATTCAATGATCTTTCCTCTGGAGTGGAGATAAGAAACATCACAAATGGGTATTGGTCAAGTCGGGCATTGTGTCTTCTAAAGTCAGCTAGAGGACTTGGCCTCCGGGATCTCGGTCTCAGCAACACGGTCCTAAGTGCTAAAACATGGTGGAATTGGATATCGAAAAACACCAAGCCCTGATTCAACTTTGGAACTACAAGTATGTAGGGAATTGGAATGATCAAAATCTAATCTGATGCTCCCAATATTTTCATCGATCCCATATATGGAATGTTGCAAATCAAAAACGTGCTTTAGTGCAACAACACATCTTTTGGGAACTCAGAAATGACACCTCATCGAATTTCTGGACTAATTCTAGGCAACAACTTCCTAGCCTTTCCAGTCGCTTTAATCTACAACGCTCTCAAGTGTCTATCCAAAATTTTGGGCAGGTATTGGTTTGTGATTTCTAGAACCCGAATCTCTCCACATATTTTCGTACTCGGAAAGCCCCCAGCAAGTGGTCGATAAATGGGGAGAGTGAATCCACAACAGAGGCTTGGGCAAAACTCCAAAGGCATCAAATCCATAGATCTTATGGGAAAGATATCTTACGATAAGGCTACAAAACTACAGGTTTGTTTACAGTCAAGGAAGCATATCACCTTCTCATCCATCCCCTAATAAGCCATCTGGATCCAGCTTGGAACAAAATGTGGAATCCTAAAACATGGCCAAAAATCTCAACTTTTCTCTAACTACTCTTACACAAACAAATTCTCACCTGAGACAACATTCTCAAGTGGGGCTTCTCTGGCCGCTATCACTATGGTTTATGTTGATGTAATTGTAACTTCGGAATGTATTCACTTGTATTTCTTATTAACTGTACCCCAATGTTTATTCTGGGATGTGTCTGTAATGTAATTGAGTCATGTCATGCCCCGATGTTCCGATCGAGAGTTTCTATAATGTAAACAAGTCATGTCAAGTCAATGTGGGTAACCCGCCTATTGGTCAAGGGTTAAAGTCCCCGCAGTTCCAAGGCACTAGGGTTGTTATGTTGATTAATTTGTCATTGATGCCAACTATTGAGTCCTTGGTGCTCCTTGTGGAGCCCCTGAGGGTTAGTGTTTAGTTTGTGGTTGTTTTGTGCAAGAGGAGTCCTTTTGACCTTGTCCAAGCCCAAGCTTGAAGCCCTTGGAGGCCTTGGAACAATGACAAAAGCCCTGGTTACCCATTGACTTGCTCAAGTGCCCCTAAGTTGTATCTTGGTCCCATTTTGAGTCCATTGTCGAGTTCCTTGCTCATGGTTGATATTTGGTTACTAGTCTTTGTGCTACTTATTATGCTTGTACTTGTCTTAGTCTCTTCATTAGTTGTTGGATGGATGATGTGGCTCATGTGTGTAAAGTATTTGATGTGTTGATGGTGAATCCCATTGTTTGCATTGGATGGTCTTGACGTTGTTAAGTTCTTGTGAGGTCCTTGAGTCCACAATCTTAGATCTTGATACTCTTGCATGTGGAGACTTAGGTGTTGGAACCCACACTGATGGTGGTATATTAGAACCCATTCTTATGGGGTCCTTGGTGTCCTTGAAAGTTTAAGTCTTGAACCCACATAAATGTTTTGATGTGCCTTGGATGCTATATGGTCATTGCCATGTAGTAGCCTTATAATCATGCATATGAAGCCCATAAGGTGTTGCAAACTAGTGGTGAGGTCTTTGTACACCTCTTTTGGGGTGTTGGTACTCTTATAGTGATGAAGATATATAGTGGAACCATTGGATATGTTTTTCATGATATGGAGACCTTGAACCATGATGATGTATGGTCCTATTTGTGGTTATATGGATATTGGGATTTAGATGGAGGTAGAGCCCATGGACGTGCCTTGATATGTTGAAGAAGACTTTGAAACTCTTGTAGTTGGTGGTATGGTCTTTTGCACCCTCATGTGTGGGGTCTTTGACATCCTGAACAAATTGAAGATTTTAAGGGTATTGGACCATGGGATTGCAAATAAAACCATCATGAAGAGATAGCCGTTGTCGTTCCATTTCCAACGGTAGGTGGCACGTCACGTGGCTCCTTACGGTTGAAGAGATATGAATTTTTGAAGTTGGGGTACCCCACCTTTTTGGGTGAGCCGACTAAACAAAAGAGAATTTAATTATTTGTAATTTTGAATTGCATGTCGGCTTAAGGTAATATTTTTTCTCTACAACCCATATAAATAGAATATCAAGCATTTCATTTTTTCATCACCACTTCTCTTACGAATTTCGCACATTTTGGAGAAAAGTGCGAAATTGTGTGACAGAAAAATTTCTAGGCATCTTCACTAAAATAGGCATAACTTTCTCATACGAAATCAGAATTACAAAATTTTTGGCTCGTTGGAAAGCTTGTTACGAGGGCTATGTGATGACAGGATATAGAGTTTCTTTTGGGTGTTCTACTTTTTCTCCATCTTGTTATCTTCAATAAGGTACACAAGCATCTTGGGACAGTTGAGAAAGATTGGCACAAGTTGCTTTATGTGCAGCTGGTTTGACTCAGATTGAATGAGTTGTATGAGCAGTTGGTTTGACCCAGGTGGACTGAGTTTGGTGTGCAAACTCAGATTGACTGAGTTGGTTGATGTGAGAAACAGATTGATTGGTATAGGTTGATTGTACATGTTGATGAGTATTGTGATACAGTGGACAATGATAGGTTGATGAGTAGATCTTGATGATGACATGTTCAGACCTTGATGTTTGATGACTTGACAGTAACCAGTAGTGTTGATGAGCATCCTGACCAGCAGTATTGATGTTTGGTATGACACTGTGGGTAGAAAGATAATGTGACAGTATTAACTACAGGGATGATTTGACAGTGACTAGAGTACAGAGAATATCAACAGCAGAGTTTGGTATTTGACAGGTCCACAGGTTCAGCAATATTCTTCTTATCAGGGTGGCAGGACGGGGCAAGGAAAGGAGGTCGTAGCCTCCTTCCGGTAGAAGCCGGAAAACTAGGGAGTGGCAGCTTCCTTCAGGTCGTAGCCTGTAAATTAGGGGGTCGTAGCCTCCTTCCAGTTGAAGCTGGAAAATTGAAGTCTTTGTAATAAGGGGGTTGTTGCTTCCTTCCAGTTATTTCTGGAAAAATATTTTAAAAAGGCTTCCGTGGTTTTCCCCCCAGGACTTGGGTTTCCACGTAAAAATCTTGTGTACTGTGTTGCTATGCTTTCTGTGATGATGATAACAATGCTCATGATGATATAATGATAATGTGATAATGCATAATATTGAATAAGTTGTTGATTATAAAAGTTGAAAAAGTAATAAAGACTGCACACACAGATTCGCCCCTTCCCCCTCTCTGTGTTCCTGGTGTGTCCAACATGTTAGACTCACCTAGTGAAGTCGGCCCTAGTAGGGTTTTATCAAGTCGAGAATTAGTATAAATAGAGAGCTAGCCTCTCTATTTATCACACACTCACTCACACTCAGTTGTAGCGCATAGCTAAAGAAGAAGAAGACACTGGGGCTAGGAAGAAAGAGGCTACTGTTGTTGGGAGATCATCTTATTGTTTTTGGGTTTTACTTTCGGTGCTGATTCTATCTCTGAGGAAGTTGCGGGGTTTTCTCCATTTATGGTTTCCCCGAGGAAAAACACTGTGTTCACTGTCTCTTGTGTTTGATTGTTGTGCTTGTTATTCTCTCAGTTAAAGATCCTAATATAATGCTAGCTTAATGTTAAAATCTAACATGGTATCAGAGCTAACCTGAGAAGAAGACACTATGTAGCTGCGGGAACTTGGGCTTCCTACTTTGTGGATCTCTCTCCACAGATTTTCAGCAAAAGAAGGTTGGATTAACTCTCCTCCCTAGGGTGCATCTTTCTATCGAAGCAGAATCCAATTCTGAGGTTTTTCAGTTTTGGACCCGAAACTGCTGCCGAAAATTAGGGCTTTCCACAGAAGTGGACTTTTTCAGTGAGCCCAAGCCTGGATTGATCTCCTCCTCAAAATCGAAGTTTAGAGATCAAGATCAAAGCATTTGGTTGGACAGAACTACGGAAAAGAAAAACCCTAATCTGCTCTCGAACCAGCATTGTAGAATTTCAGCTCCAAATCCAGATCCGACATCTTGACCTGGTAAGATCTAAATCTTTTGTATTTCCATTTGAGGTTCTCAGTTAAGATGTCTCATCATACCAAGCTTGATGAAAAGCTTGAGGGAGCTGATAACTTCCGAGCCTGGAAGTATAGGATCTCCCTGGTCCTGGAAGAAAATGATTTGGACTCCTACATTAATGAGGAGGTTCCAGTTCCAGAGGAAGATGAGGCTAAGGCCTTACATAAGAAGAAGTTGGTTATGGAAAAGAGGATTATTGCTGATTCAATCAAGCATCACCTCATACCACAGGTGTCCTCCCTCAAGACACCTAAAGCTATGTTTGATGCCCTAACCAAACTGTTTGAAGGGAAGAACATAAACCAAAAGATGACTCTAAGGAACCCATTGAAGAATGTAAAGATTCAGAATGAGGAGACCATCCAGTCATACTTCACAAGGGTCTCCCAGATCAAAGAACAACTTGAAGCAGTAGATGAAGAAGTGGAGAATGCAGAAATTGTGATGACAACCTTGAATGGTCTCCCTAGGTCATGGGATTCTTTCATCCAAGGAATCTGTGCTAGGAAGAAGTTAGTCAAGTTCAGCATACTATGGGAAGAATGCTCTCAAGAAGAAGCTCGAATAGCATCTCGAGAAGAAAAGATGGGAAGTGAAGATCAAGCTCTCACAGTACACTCCAAGAAAGGAAGAAGGGAAAATCATCATCACCAAGGTAAGCATTCTCATCAGAAAAATAATTTTGTAAGGGATCCATCCAAACTCAGATGTTATACATGTGATGAAAGAGGAAACTTTGCTAGAAGTTGTCCCATGAATAAGAATGGATCCAAGAAGAAGAAGAACTCCAAAACAAGACATCATGCTCACACTGCTGAGGATGATGATCCTGCCAGGAAGAAAGTGAAGACTCTTCAAGTGATGAAGAATATGTTCTAGTCTCCGCTCTCATGGGAACTGTCACTCATGGAAGCAAAGATTCGCTTATTGACAGTGGGGCTTCCAAACACATGACAGGATTCAAGGAATCTTTTGAGAAACTATCCGAACATAATTCACCCCATAAGGTGAAACTTGGGGATGACTACCAATATCCCATAAAAGGTAGTGGTGAATCCTCCTACAAGCTAGACTCTGGAAAGTCTATGAAAATGAAGGATGTCTTGTTTGTACCAAGACTAAAGAAGAATCTTCTCTCCATATCGGCACTGGATGCAAAAGTCATGAGGGTTGCATTTGTAGATGGCCAAGTCCTCATGTGGCCAAGAGGAAAGACTAGTGACGATGCAATTGTAATTGGAGAACAAGAAGGAGGATTATACAAATTGAACGGCCATCCAGAACAAGCTTTGGTCCATGACACAGTAGAGCCAAATGAACTTTGGCACAGAAGGCTTGCACATGTGCACTACAGAGCACTACCACTTGCAAGCAAAGCTGTTGAAGGTCTTCCAGAAATTCAAGCAAAACATGAAGGAGTCTGCAAAGGATGTGCGAAAGGAAAGAATACAAAGAAGACATTTCCAAATAGCGAGAGCAAGGCAAAAGGAATCTTGGAAATCATCCACTCCGATGTATGCGGACCAATGTCATCAAGTTCACTAAGCGGGTATGTATACTATGTTTCTTTCATTGATGATTATTCTAGGAAGACATGGATTTACTTCATGAAGAACAAAGATGAAGTTTTCAGCAAGTTCAAGGAATTCAAACCCTTGATCGAGAACCACACAGAAAAGAAGATCAAGACCTTTCGATCAGATAATAGCGGAGAATTCACATCAAATGAATTCAAAGAGTTATGCAAAGATTCAGTGATTAAGAGGGAGTTATCCACTCCATATAATCTACAACAGAATGGGGTTGCAGAAAGGAAGAATAGAACTATCATGGAAGCTATAAGAGCAATGCTTCATGATCAAGATCTTCCCATGCATTTATGGGCAAAAGCTGCCAGAACAGCGGTGTATGTACAGAACCGTACTCCACACAGAGTACTCAAGAACAAGACACCTGAAGAAGTCTTTTCCAGCAAGAAACCAGAAGTCAGCCATCTCAGAATATTCAGTTGTCTAGTGTACATACACATTCCGAAAGAAAAGAGGACAAAGTTAGATCCTTCAGGAAAGAAGGGTATATTTGTGGGATACTCTGAAAGCTCGAAGGCTTACAGAATATATTTCCCAGGATTCAAGAAGATCGACATCAGCAGGGATGTAACATTTGACGAAGACTCAGCTTACAACAAATCCAGAAAGAGACCTGCTGAAGATCCTGAAGAATCAGAAACACCCAAAACTCATGACACAACCATGAACGAAGAAACTCAAGAAGAAGATCGAGAATTTGAAGAACCACAAGAACCTATAGATCCACCTTAGGAGAAGAATCCTCATAAGAGGAAACTTGCTTGGGTACGAGAAGTTATCCAAGGTGCAGAAAGATATGGGGCTCCAGAAGAAAATCATAGAGAAAGAAAGAGGACCAGGTCCTGCTCCGGGTATGTAGCTTTATTGTGTGACTTTATCAATAAAGAACCTTCCAACTATGAGAAGCGGCAGAATGAAAAGAATGGAAGGATGCTATGATCAAAGAGTATCAATCGATCATGAAGAATGATGTTTGGGATGTTGTCCCAAGACCAGAAGGGAAGTTGGTTGTTACTTCCAAATGGATCTACAAGATCAAGCATGCTGCAAATGGCAACATAGAAAAATATAAAGCAAGATTCATGGCTTGTGGCTTCTCACAAAAAGAAGGAATAGATTATGAAGAAACCTTTGCACCTGTAGCCAGATACACTTCCATCAGATCAGTACTTGCTCTGGCTGCAGTGATGAAATGGAAGATACACCAAATGGATGTAAGACTGCTTTCTTGAATGGTGTAGTGGAAGAGGAAGTGTCTGTAGAGCAGCCACTCGGTTTTGAGACACATGACAGGGAGTCTCATGTGTGTAGATTGAAGAAATCCCTGTACGATTTGAAACAGGCACCCAAGACATGGTACGACAGAATTGATGGCCTTCTATCCAGTTTGGGCTTTTTACCAAAAGTAAAGCGGATTCTAACCTTTACTACAAGGTTGAAGATGGCAACCCAGTGGTGCTCCTCCTGTATGTAGATGATCCGTTTGTAACAGGTATGGATGGGTTGATTGTTGATACGAAGACGAAGCTTGCTGCCAAGTTCGAAATGAAGGACTTGGGTATGATGCACTATTTTCTAGGCATGGAGGTGTGGCAGAATGCGGATGGAATCTCCCTTGGGCAAGGGAAGTATGCAGTAGAGATCCTGAAGAGGTTCGGGATGATGGACTGCAAGGCCATGACCACACCTATGGCATCGAACCTGAAGCTATTGAGTGATGCTTCATCAGAAGCGGTTGATGCTATGATGTATCGTCAGATGATTGGGTCCTTGATGTACCTGACGAACACGAGACCAGATATTTGCTTTGCTGTGAACACCTTGAACCAGTTCCTAACAGATTCGAGACACATTCACTTGATTGCTGCAAAGCATATTCTGAGATACCTGAAGGGTACAATTGATTATGGGCTCAAGTATGATGCGAATCAGAAGATTAACCTGGAGGGTTATGTTGATTCAGATTGGGCAGGCAGTGCCATCGATAGGAAGAGCAATTCAGGGTGCTGCTTTAGTATGGGATCAGGTGTGATCTCTTGGTTTAGCAGGAAGCAATATTGTGTGGCACTGAGTACAGCTGAAGCAGAGTATGTCGCGACTTGTTCAGCTAGTTGTGAGGCAATATGGCTGAGGAAGCTACTGTCTAATTTATTTGATCTCCAGATAGATGCTACTTGTATACATTGTGACAACCAGAGTTGCGTGAAGTTGTCGGAGAACCCAGTGTTCCATGACAAGTCAAAGCATATCGAGATCAAGTATCACTATATCAAGGATATGGTACAGAGGGGAGCAGTGAAGCTCCAGTATGTTGCGACGGACGAATAGATAGCTGATGTGTTGACAAAGCCATTGGCTAGAGTGAAGTTTGAGTACTTCAGGGAGAAGCTTAGTGTTCTCCAGATCGAGGTTCCCTCCAAAGGGAAGTGATGAGTCCGTGAGCCATTCTGACATGGTGAGAGGATTGGTTCCTTCCATGGTTAGATGTAAGGGCTGAGCCATTCTGTCATGGTGAGAGGATTGGTTCCTTCCATGTCAGATGTGAGTGCTGAGCCATTCTGATGTGACTGTAGGATTGGTTCCTACATGATCAGATAGAAGCGTTGAATGCCATTCTTGGAATGGAGGCACCTGGTCAGTTACCAGGAAAGCTCAGTCTAGGACTAAGGGCCATTCTGATGTGACTGTAGGATTGGTTCCTACATGATCAGATGTGAGTGCAGAGCCTTTCTGACATTGGTTGTCAGATGTAAGTGCAGAGCCCTTTCAGAATGAAGGATTGGTTCCTCGCATGGTCGAATATAAGTGCTGAGCCTTTCTGACATTGGTTGTCAAATGTAAGTGCAGAGCCTTTTGGCATGGAGGATTGGTTCCTCGCATGGTCGAATGTAAGTGTTGAGCCTTTCTGACATTGGTTGTCAAATGTAAGTGCAGAGCCCTTTCGGCATGGAGGATTGGTTCCTCACATGGTCGAATGTAAGTGCTGAGCCTTTTTGACATTGGTTGTCAAATGTGAGTGCTGGGCCTTTCTGACAGGGTTGTGGGATGTGTTCCCACATGGCCAGATGTGAGTGTTGGGCGTGCCTTTCTGATATGATTATAGGATTGGTTCCTACATGATCAGATATAAGTGCTGGGCGGGCCATTCTGACTTAGGGTCAGATATAAGTGCTAGAAGAAGACCTACATGGAGGCTAGGCCTACAACCAGCATGAAAAAGGGTTGGCTCTGTAGAACTTCCTGTGACGAGAAGAATCAAGAGATAGCACCCGTGATGATGATCTAGCAGAGATTTTCCAGACTAGAGATGATCCAGATCGAGTGATGATCCAGATCCAGTGACGATGATCCAGATCGAGTGATGATCCAAATCCAGATGAAGATGACTTGAAGATGAAGATGACGAGGACTTGATGATGATCCAGATGATACAGAGAAGAAGACTTGTGCTGATAAATTGTGTCGAGAGAATACCTTCCTAGTTAAGAGGGAGTGTTGATGTAATTGTAACTTCGGAATGTATTCACTTGTATTTCCTATGTATTGTACCCCGATGTTTATTCCGGAATATGTCTATAATGTAATTGAGTCATGTCATGCCCCAATGTTTCGATCAAGAGTTTCTATAATGTAAACAAGTCATGTCAAGTCAATGTGGGTAACCCTCTATAATATCCCAAATCCCGATATTTTCTATTTCTAAGCAATTATGCAGATACAACTGGGCTTACAAACTGCCAGGCAAAAATCCCTATTTTATAGGAAAAATTAGGGTTAGGGTTTGTGAGGTAGAATGCACACTTACCACTGATAACGAGCTGGATTGCTTTAGATAAAGTCTGCAAGCACTGAGAACTGGATCGGAGAGGAACTGATCTCTCCTGCCTCCGGTGAATGCCCCAGAAGCAATACGCCCAACCAGAGAAAAAGGTGACACCCTCAAGGAAGGAGTTGTCCGATGGATCGGCCGATTTGCAGGGCTGATAGCCTTGCTGTGCCGAAGAGATTGGCTGGAATATACTGCAGTTCTAAACCCTCTAAGTAGGATAGCGTCTTGGTTCTCTGAGGCAGCTGCTCACGCCCCTGGTGGTCTGGAAATGCTGATAACTCCTTCGGATGAGCTCAGATGGAGCTGATAATCGCAGAGTGCCGGAGTATGTAGCTGGTGATAAGACTGGTGCTTGAGTTTCTGAAGGAAACTGAGATCTGGAGGCCCTACAGCTGATTAGGGCTTTCTGGCTGAAAACCCCCTCTTACGGCTGCACCGTGCCACTGCAACAATCTATACCCTGTGCTATATAACTGATGAATGAACTGAAGAACAAGTGGTGAACCAGTATGGCTTACCCGTAATAAGACTAGGACAGATGTTTCACTGCCGAAATCCTGTTAGCTGAAGACTCCGTCTCCAACCCCAACTGCTGTGCTGCTATCCAAGTGCTCCCAAAATAATAATAATCATAAGTAAAGTCTCCTCTCGCTTTATCCTCTATTTATAAAGTTCAACTGCGCAAAACCTAATCTTTGACCTAATTAGGTCACTTTAACTTCTAATTTGCAGTTGACTTGCATGCATGCGCATGGAGACTTAATTGGGTGCATGCATCATTAAATAATGCTTAGATGTCATCATGTATGTCACTTTTAGGGTTTGCATGCATCTCACTTTTAGGGTTTGCATGCATGTCACTTATGAGCTTTGCATGCATGTCATTTTTAGGGTTTGCATGTATGTCACTTTTGGGAACATTACACTCCTATTGGTCAAGGGTTAAAGTCCCCGCAGTTCCAGGGCACTAGGGTTGTTAGACTCAGCTAGTGAAGTCGGCCCTAGTAGGGTTTTGTTAAGTCGGGAATTAGTATAAATAGAGAGCTAGCCTCTCTATTTATCACACACTCACTCACACTCAATTGTAGTGCATAGCTGAGAAAGAAGAAGACACTGGGGGCTAGGAAGAAAGAGGTTACTGCTATCAAGAGATCATCTTACTGTTTTTGGGTTTTACTTTTGGTGTTGATTCTATCTCTGAGGAAGTTGCGGGTTTTCTCCATTTATGGTTTCCCCGAGGAAAAACACTGTGTTCATTGTCTCTTGTGTTTGATTGTTGTGCTTGTTATTCTCTCAGTTAAAAATCCTAATATAATGCTAGCTTAATGTTAAAATCTAACAGTTTATGACTGTGAGATCAGGAAACGAAAGATCATCTTCTTAGCACTTGCCCCTTCTCGAATCAATTTTGGGAAAAAAATTGCCATCCTCTGGAGGAAAACAAATCAGGTTCATGAGGATAAGGTTCAAACTATTAAGAGCTGCAAGGATCAGTCATTTCAATTCCCCTTCCTAAATCGTATGTGGTGGCTTATTCTTGGTTTTATAGTATGGGGAATTTGGAAAGAAAGGAATCAAAGGATATTTGAGAACAAATAAAACTCGAAGGAATCAATTTTCACTACTTTTAAAATTCATCTTCAAGAAACTCTTCGCCTCCAGCCTTGGGCAGATCAGGACCTCCAAGCCAACCAATCTGAAGCAATAATTTTCAAGAATTAGACTTGGCTTCACCCTTTCCTTCTTTCGTCCTCCTTTAAAAGAAACATAATTACAAGTCTTGAGACGTGGAGCCATCCTCCTAAAGGTTTATTTAAGCTTAAATTGTGCTTCCAAAGGAAACGCTGAGCCTGCAGGATTTGGCGGCGTCTTCCAAAACAGTTTAGGTATAATTTTAAGGATTTTCTTTGATCCCTCGGTTTGGAAACAAACAACGCCATAGAACTTTCATCTCTAAATCATGGATTGCAAATCGCAAACAAATGTGATCTCTTCCCTCTTATAGTTGAAGGTGACTCGAAAATGGTGGTATCCCTTGTTATTCGCATCCAAAGTGAATACCATGTCTCGAAATTCTCTCCAAGCTAGAGATTAGATATTGGGCTTCACCATTTAGCTTATCTAATTCCTGATTCAAGAGCTGTCACATTCCAACATGTTAAACAAATAGCTAACGTCCTTGTCGATAATCTAGCGAATGAAGAAGTTTATGCAAACTCTTCCCTCCAAGATCTGGCATTCAATTCTCAAACTCCAACTCCCCTCAAGATGGAATGTATGCAGTTGTCATCCAAAGACACAACCATCTCGGATGCGAGTGATATTGCGACAAGAATGACGCGAGAAGAGGAGAATTGGCGACAGCCAAGACTCATCCACCTAGCCGCCCCTTATATCCACCCACATGCGCATTAAATTCCGCATAGAGATCGAGGTCTTGAGCATTAACAACATGGTACTTCTAGCAGTTCAGAGGCCATTCCTGAGTATGGTGGAAATAACGCTGATTTTTGGATTTTTACACTTGCATCCGACGAAGATTCTATATGTGTTCTAGTGGAATGTTTCGGGCGAAGCCTGTGGTAAATATCACTCTAACTCGAAAGGTCAGGGTGCAGTTTAGTCTCTGCTACCAGGAAGCGAGGAGTCCTCATACCTGACAGACAGAGTCGTCTAATTTTCTTTGCAGGTTAAGGGCTCAGGTTCGAAAGGATGTCGAGGTGCCTCAAGCAAATTCCTCATCATGGAAGAAGAAGTAGGCGGATAGTAGGGTGAACAAGGTCTGGTAGGAACTCAGGCAAAGGGTATGGAGACAACTTTCCAATCTATCTGCGTCATATGGTGGATGACTGGGAAGCTGAGCTAGTTGCTCAACACATGATAAGACAGCGACTATCAACGGCAAGCCCACTATTGGTAGGTGAAAAATTTGTTAGCTCAAATTCTCCTTCAAAATTCAAGCACTCGAATGGAGGAAGAGACCTCACAGTCTCCCTTGTTAGCAGCAGGGGATGCCCCTTCTCAACAGCCCATCCATTCTTTGGTTGTAGCGGCTCAGTCCGACAAAGAAACCCCCTCATCTATAGAGAAGCCCCGAGGGCACTTAGGAGAGGAGAGCAAAGGAACTTTGAAAATGAAGCACATTGCAGGCAAAAATGTGATGGAGCATCTTATTCAATGTAAGACATATGGCCCTCCACTGAAGATGAATGGCATAAATCGACCAGCTCGTCTAACGAGGAATTCTTCGGTTGTCTGATAATAGAAGAGCACCCAGATGAAACCTCCTCCAACCCTGTGCATCAATATTATGTCTTTGGTATTTCTGTTATTACTAGCTATTTCTAGAATAATAGTCTTCTTAACAAGATAGTAGCTATATACTTTGATATTGGTTTTGTAAACTATAAGAAAAAAACCTCTATGGCCTAGTTTCCCTTCTTAGGGAAGGCATACCTTTTTGATGGGTTTTGTCACTCTAGGAGGCATGAATACCTCTCCCTTCACGGCCACCTTGACTAACCGGACTGCATGGCTATATTTTTTTGTACATTATTATTAATATATTAGTGGAATTTACAAGAAAAAAATGCACAACCACTTGTTGCAAGAGGCCTTCTCAAAGCTCACCATTATATACGACATATCTTCTCTGTGACAAACTCAATTCATTGTTTCATCTTTGAAAGACAACAAACTAATAATAATATCACCGAGACGGAGAAGAGCTCAATGATCATAACCCCCATGCTACTAGCATCAGCATCATAAAATTGCTCAATCACTAAACTCAAATGGAGTCTTCTTAGAAGTACTTGCCCTAAAAAAATTGACAAGATGAGTTATCGTAAAAAATAAAGCGCAGTCTTGTCCTTGAAGCATTGGAGGACATTACAAAGAATATTCCTACCCTCAAATTCACCTTCATTGATATGGATTTTAAGGTATCAGATTTTAAATTATCCACCATACTCCATAAATTATGCTATGCTAGGTCAGATATGTAGGTCAAAGGAGTATGCAAAGTTGCTAAACAATGGCACTATTTATTGAAAGCTTAAGCATTCATTCAACCACTTTCTAATGGGGTGCTGTAAGAGAAAAATAACTCAAATATCAACAATTTTCCTGGTATGTTCACATCAAAATTAGGTATCACTATACCATAGATATGGTACAAAGAGTTGAAGCTCCAGTATGTGGTAATAGACGAGCAGATAGTCGATGTGTTGACCAAGCCTCTGTCAAGAGTGAAGTTTGAATACTTTAGGGACAAGCTTGTAGTTGTCCCGATCGATCTTCCTTTAAAGAGAGAATGGTGTGCGAAATAGCACGTGTGAGACGCAAGTCGTCACCCAGTGACATTATTTGTGCTTATGGGCGGGTCTCCACTTGAGGTGATGTTGTACTGGGTAGTCACTTCGGTGACATAATCTGTGCACCCAGACTACACTCATGAGGATGTAGTAGGTAGTCACATTAGTGACATAATTGAGCCCCCTGACTACTGGTACTATGGCGGGCAAACATGCATGTGTGAAGATGCACGTTGTCACCTAGTGACGTAATTTGTGCTCTTGGGTTGTTCTCCACATGATGTGACATGGTAGCGAGTAGTCACTTCGGTGACGTAATTAATGCTCCAAAGCTACACTCACGAGTGTCGTGTTGCCATCATGTGCAAAGATGCAAGTAGACACTTAGTGACGTATGTTATCACATATACATTTGCAGCTGGGCTACCATGATGTAGCATACAGACCTATCTCGTGTTCTATTCCGAGCTACTTTTCACATGGGGTGTTATCATGGATCATTACAGCTTCAACCATTCCAGAGCCTTGTTCATCAGATTGTCCTTGCCAGGACTGAGATTCAATAGTCCATCTTGATGCTTTTGGTGATGACCTAGTTCATTTGAGAAGAGCAGCAGATCATAGTTGGTACACATTGTACAAAGGGGCCTTATCAGTTGGAGACAGATATATATGGTGAAATCAGATATATGCTTATTTGGTTTAGTTTTTCTCTATCATGTATGTCAAACACCTATGCTTGTCATGTTAGGATGATTGTGGTGACCTATGCTTATATGAACTAATGCTTGAAATTGTGTTATGACTAATCAAGGGACTTGATGTGAAGACTTTTGCTCATGCCATGCTTGTACAAATAGTGAACCTTAGTGCTAGATTGGTTCCATGTTTCACCTGTCCTCGTCCATCCAGTTCATCCATCTTTGAATTTCATCCCATGACTTAGACTGTTGAGACTTGTGAGATTGAAGATCGTTTCTCCATATTGACCCCTGTACATGATAGACTCCATGTTGTTATGTGTCTTTGGCTATGAAGTATGTGGCTTGGCCGGTGTGGTTGGGTTCACTGGAAAGTTCTCCTTTAGTCATCAAAACAAGTGCTCCACCAAACAGTGTTGCTAAACACTAAAGCATCAAAATGCATAAAAGCTATATCAAAAGGATGCAAAAGTATAAAAGTTAAAAATTAGTCAGTGGCCAAGGGGTTGAGCACTCATTCTTTGTATAATGTAAGGCTCATCTGCCCTCCACAGGGGAAGCAGGGAGAGGCAAACCCATCGGGGCTATAAACTGCTTGCTGGCAACGGGTCTAGGCCTTAGTCATTTATTGGAGCCCAAAAGGCTTTCCAAGGCACCTGCTCTTGTAGGTTGGCTACTATCTTATGTGAAATGTGAAATGTATTAATGAAAGGTTAATGGTCAAAGGATGAGCACTTACTCTTTGTATAGTTTTCGGTTAATTTTGCCCCACAGGGCAACAAGGTGAGACTAGCCTGCAAAGGCTGTGTCTTTGTCACTACCTGAGCCCAAAAGGCTTCCAAGGCACCTGCCTTTGAAGGTTGACCTATGTTACAAGTTAAGTGCAAAGGAAATCTTGCTAGAGTCTGAAGGAAACAAGCCCAAGTACTTTATCCATTTGTGAGACACCTCCATCCCCTATTGTTATCTATCATGTATATGTCACTTTGGTAGAGTGTATTAATTATCATTCAAAGAGATCACTTAGTCAAAGTCAGTTAAAATTCATTCCCCTTAGCCTTATCCTTGTTCTCCATCCTCACCCAACAGTAGCACATTATTTACACTTTGTAAGTATGGCATGAACAAGCAGACTTCCAGAAGGTTCCAATATTTTTCAGAAGCACATGTATATCTCACTTACTATTATTATTATTGTCACTATGATTCTGAATAACTTGACTTAAGCTTGGTTTTCATATACACCATTGGAGCATTTCTTACCCTTCATGCTTACAAGATCATATGGATGCAGTATCTCACCTTCAGTTTGGGTACTTTGACTTCGTCAATCCAGTTGACCAAGTCAAGCACGGTTCCCTAGGCAGTGACTCAGAAAACAATATGGTCTATATTTGTTCCAGACATGCCCAGGACCAATACTTCGGTTTCAGTTTTGAGAGTTTGGCCCCAGATCTCTTGATCAGTGATTATTATCGCTTTAATATTAGCCAAATGATCAAATTTTATTACAGATGGCAATATTTTTGGTTCTCCTAGAGCAGTGCAATGTTCAAGGGGGTATGAGTAGTCACTTATACCACTCTTGTATGTCTCCAAATGATCCAAAGCAGTGAGTTTGCCCCAGTTCTCATCCTGGACAGAGATATGGTGGTTTTATCATTTTCCAGAGATTGTACCCGCAAAAATGAACTAGAAATCTCACTGAAAAAAATCGATTTGGCCTCCTGGGTCAAGGGAATGGCTTGGAATTTTGGCAAATGATGTGTCTTAGCATCCCAGACAGTCCTTCAGCAATTGTCTGAATTATTTTGTTTTCGCTCAGTCAGTGAGGAAATCCCCCCAAGGGGCGCCCCCTTAGCTTGGCTAATGATGTATTTGATTGTTATATCATATGTTATGAAGTTGTAAAGGGGCCTAGGGGAATTAAGCTCCTAGTGACCCCCTCTCATGTATTATCATGTCACACTTGATGATATATCATGACTTTCACTTAGGATAGGCATCCTTGAGCAAAGTGCACCCCCTTAGTTGACTTGGTCACTTGATCCATATATTGATCTTTGTATTGTTGATCTCAACCGTTGAAGATGTCTGAATCTCGACCGTCGGATGATAGTTAGTTAAAATGTGGGCACACTCTCAAACTATTTAAGAGAGGTGACCCCCCCCCATTGTATTCATGAGCTCTGGCACCATAATATTGAATAAAAAGATTTGTCTTGGATTACACTTATGAGTTTTGTTGATGAGTTGATGATTTGATGATTGGCACTGTTGTTATTTTGTACTGAGTTTGTTTCGGGATAGATCTTGTATTTTTCCTTTACCCATTCGTCTGCAAGATTGAAGGAGGTGCGCTAGGGAGGATGCAGTTGTGGGGAAACTCACCCCATCTCTGCTCTCGAGTGTCCAGTTCAGGGAGTAACTCTTTCTTAATGATTTTTTACTGTTTGTCCTTTCTTTATCTTACAAATCTCGTTCATTTGCCTTCCCATTTGACTTTCTCTGGCTTAGCAGGTTGAAGGAGGTGCTAAGGTCATTGGCTGATGTTGAACTCCATCAAGATTGTTTACCGGAATACTCATTTGATCAAGAAAGCAACATTCTTCATCATCTCGAAGGTCATCTACAAAATCCAGGTATGGTAAAATCCTCTTCGTTTAATTTCTGCATGTATTTCCCATCGCTGCTTTTACTGAAAAAACCTTAATTAGAATTAGGAAAAATAACTGGATCGATTTGCACTGGGGATCTGCAAATTTGGCGATCTGGGTTTTGCCGGCCATCCCCCAAAACCTCTTCTCCCTCCTAAGCATCATCATTGGACTCCATCTGCCTCCAAGCATTGATCACTAGAGGAGAAAACACCCTCTCTACCCTACCAACCAGTTTCCCCTTGTTTATTTTTCCGATTTTGCTTGGATTTTCATATTGTCGAATCTTGCATCCAAGTAGGTGTGTTTAAAGCCTAAATTCTTTATATCAATCTGATTCTGGGTATTTTCAATATTTCTGCTTAAATCCCCCCGGGGTCCCAATTTTTTATCGTTTGAACAAACACACCAACCCTAGATCTGATTTAAACTCTTTAAGTCACTAATCCATTTCATTCGAGTAACATTTCTATAATCCGTAAGCACCCGTACTTGAATACTCCTTAACTCGTGGCTTATCCCTTAAATCTAGGGTTTCTGGTTCTCACCTTATGTATTCACATTTCTTGTCTTGATCTGGTGATTAGTTGTATATTTGTCCTTTCAGGATATGATCGGGTCTCCCCTGTTGTCACTTGGGCATTCAGTGGCATAAAGCGAAGGAAGTCTTAATCGATGTGACAACCATCCATCTTTTGGGGATTAGGATTTGCGTAGGTCACGGCTTTGGTTGCTCGTCCCCTCTCCCATCTTTTACAAGATCACTCAATCGGGGCAACCAAAAGATCTGTGATAACAACGTAATTTGTGCTCCTAGGTCGTTTCTCCACATGTTGTGACATGGTAGCAAGTAGTCACTTTGGTGATGTAATTTGTGCTCCTAGGCTACAATCGCGAGATGATTTGAACACGTAGTGCAGTATTACAAGTGGTTTCTTTGGCAACGTAATGTGTGCTCCTGGGTTGTTTCCACTTGATGGCTTGCGTGTATAGAACTTCTAGTGATTTATATATTCTAGAGATGTCAAAAGTCAATGGTATGAGTACAGAGTTGCAACAGCAGTCATGATGATAGCAACAGAAGAATACCTTCCTTGTTAAGAGGGAATGTTGAAGATTGTGTAACTTTAGAAGATATTCTTGATGTGTTATTGTTGTATTGTTATTGCACTCCCTTTCGGGAGTATTATTATTGTAATTAATCATATAAAGAACCTTGAAAGAATCAATGTAAGCCCTATTAGTTGCGTCGGCCCAGAAAATCTAGAAAAGGCATATTATATTTGAAGATTCTTAAAACCCGAACCCGATTTCAGTTTTAGTCCATCATTGTTTAATGCCCAAACCCCAACGTTAGCATGTCCATAAAAATTTAATAATTTATGACTGAAAACATAAAACACATGAGATTTCTTCTTCTTTTGAATTCTGGAAATTTATGACAGCCCTAAATTCTTACGCAGAAATTTAAATCCAGTCACACACATGAAATTTAAACACTCAGATTTTTGGGCAAATTGACCCAGGAAAAAACCCAAAGAGAAAACCTGTTCTTCAAAGAGATTTTTATTCCTTCAGAGACAATTTATTCAACAAAATACAGCAGTACTTATCTCTTTCCCCATCTCGAAAAACGTGCCAACAATTACACAAAAAATTGTTGTACGGAACCCAAGAAATTCTTCCACATGTGACTATACGGATGCCTCGATTTTTGTGCAAACTCAGCCTCAAAATATGTGTTGTACTGTCAGTGTACGGACATCAATAAATGTTGTACGACTGCCTCGAAAATCGTGTTGTACGGAAAAAAAATGGCTCGAAAATTGTGCTTTCTCTCACCTCGAATTCATTTTGTACGGCCTGCATTAATTGTTGTACAGCCTGCTGCATGAAATGTTGTACGGTTTCCTCGAGATTTGTGACACTATGCTGGTATAAATGCCTTGAAATCCGTGCCCTTGCTCTTCTTCCTGGTTTTGGAAAAAAATTGCAAGGATTTCTCCTCTCTGGTTTTCTGTTGCTCCCTTTCTCTCAAAGATCTCTCTTGAAAGTGAACAATGAATTCTCTTTTCCTTTCCCAAGCCCTTTTTGTGTGAGTAACTTCCTCCTCAAATCCAATGGATGAGATTAGATGAGATCCTAGGGCCAAGATCACATCTCACATTTTTCCAGTGTTCCACCAAGTTTCCGAGACGCGGGGCGTGGGAGCGGGGAAACGCACATTGGGGACGTGTAGAGACACCCCAAAATTTTGGGGTATTTTGGGGGACGGGGGGGAGGGGATGCGTCAGGGTCCTTAGCATAGGGGTTCGGTCTCTAAAATTATAAAAAAGAAAAAGGAAAAATAATAAAAATATGAACCCCAACATATAAACATATCAATTCATCATTCCATCACCATTTGCATACTAGCATGCTTATGTTCCCAAAGAGTTTAGTGTAATTTAATGTAATCGTTATACCCAAGCATATCATATCGCTGTTTGTTTCTTTCTATTTGTTTCTATTTCATTTTAAAATGACCATTTAGTGTAAAAGCCTAAAATTTAAGATGAACCATTTCTTTTTTAAGTAAACAAATTTTAAAAATCGAGGGCAGTGGGGGCCTGTCATAGCCCCCCATTTTCAGGAGGGGGCATGTGGGAGCCCCCCAATCCGGGAAACTCCTAGACCCGCGTTTCCTCAAGTTTCGCAAAAAGAGGGGCGCTGGGAAACGTTTCCCATGGAGCACCCCAACCCCCGGGGTGTGGGAAGCGTAAGGGGCGAGCCCTCGACCCTGGGAGACGCGCCCCCATGGAACACTGCATTTTTCTCATTAAAAAGCAATTAATGACTTTTTAAATATTAAATGTGAGACTTTATTACACACCCATTTTAATAATCTCATTAAAGTCACTTAAGACTTTATTACTCACTTTTCATTTATAAAGTGACTTTATATCAATAAAGTCAATCTCACTTTATAAATGGCTAGAGACCACATTTAAAGTGTTCTTGTCCACCCCAAGGCATGAGTGAACAAACACTTCTCTAGGTAAAAAATCAACAATATTGTACCCTAGAAAAGCCTTCCCAATGAAGTTAACCAGTCACCCACATAAGGAAAAGTCACTTGGAAAACAAGTATAAATACAGAGGGCGCAACTCTCATTCGGACACATCAAGTAAGCAAACATATTCACTATAAAGAGAAGAAGAACAAGTTCACTAAAGGAGGAAGAGTAGTTGCATTGTGAAGACATCTTATTCTTTAGGTTTCTATCTTATCTTATTCTCAAGATCTTTGTGTGAAAGAGCCTTTAACTCTTGGACTGTACTAGAAGAACATTGTACTTATTGACAAATCTGTACTAAAGAAGTTTGTTGGGTTTTCTTCCCTTGTAGGGTTTCCCAGAAAAGAAAGCTTTGTGTACTTTTGTTTTGTTGTGCTTGTTTTTCTTTCAGTGATTCTATCTCATATGGTTATTCTGATATAATGCAAATTGTTGGAAGATCTAACATAACCATCATTGAAGTATAAAATTCTAACAAGAAAGTATTCCTCCACCCAATCACAAATGAAGACTACTATGGGAATAACCATGCTTGAAAAAAAAATCATCCATATCTGCAAATTCTACTCAATTAGATACATGTTTTGTTGATGCATGAAGATTTTTAGCTACCTTTACCCACTTTATGAAGCAGCAAATGAGTTCAATGAAAACACCGTGGAACCAAAAAATTATGTAACAGCTGGAAGCAAATGAGTTCAATAAGTAAATTCTCATATACATACCTCCTTTAGCTTTTCGCACTACGAGTGGAATCTGCGTCAGCCCTAAACCCACGATATGGGCTATTAAGGTTTGATTTCCACCAGTTAAACCAAAAACCAAAATTGTTCACAAAGACAAGAAAAACAAACGAGAAAGCAAATAGGAAAAACAACATACCAAACATTAAATTAGCATGGCCATGCTCAAATACGCAAAAAAGTAACATTCATAACAATAGAAAAACAAAAAAAGCAACAATAACAAAAGATACAAACAACAATAGGAAAAAACAATAAAAAAAAAAACAAAGAAAGTGAAATTACAGACATAGACTCCACTCTGCAACCCTGAAAACCTTCCACAGCCAACCAGTGACACCCTGCAAACCAACAAAAAAACTTATCAAAAATACTAAATACACACAAAATATCTTGTGAGAAAATTTGATGCACAAGTAGATCTTATACAAACACCAAATATTATAACCAAAACAGAACTAACCTTTGACTCTGTATTCTGTAAAGTGTACTCCAATCTCTCTCACATAGATATTTGAATCATTTTTATTAGTGGACCGCCACATTGCATTGCACTCAATAACTAAATAAATACCAAATAATTTAAGCTCCCTCTAATTTAATAAACACAAATGGAACCATACATACCACCTCAAGCTTCACCTTCACTCACTACAATTGTCTACAAACACAAAATGAGTTGTTGCAACAAGCCTTGATTTCACCAACCACTGAACCACAAAAAGACAAACCATAAAATATTAAATAGACACCAAAAGTCTCACGAGAAATCTTGAAAATACACCAAAAATATCATGAGAAATAATAAACAAATTCTTGAAATATATTATGATAAATCTTAGGCAAAGGATTTTATAAAACGCATCTAGAATTAGGTACACCTTATGCAAATAAGATTCCATCTCCAACAAACGACACCATGCACACCAAAATATAGATAAGTATTAAATAGAAACAAAAAAATATTATTATAAATTAAAAAAACACCAAACATATTATGGGAAAATCTTATGAGTAATCTTAGCACAAGTACAACTTATGCAAACACAAAAAATTATGAACCAAAAAAGAAATCGCCTCTACCTTTAATACAATCTCTCTTAAATACATATTTCAATGGTTTTTATCAGTGAACCACCCCATTCCTTTGCATGCATTGCATCGTAATCAATAATTAAATAAATGACAAATAATGTGAGCTGCTTATAAATTAACAAACAGAAATGGAATCATACATACCATCTCAAGCTTCGCTTTCACTTGTTGAGCTTGTCTATTTCAACGAAATAGGCTGTTAGGTCAACACTTAATTTCACCACCACTGAACCACACAAAACAAACCATAAAATATT
This sequence comes from Pseudotsuga menziesii, assembly GCA_001517045.1. Lineage (NCBI taxonomy): Eukaryota > Viridiplantae > Streptophyta > Pinopsida > Pinales > Pinaceae > Pseudotsuga > Pseudotsuga menziesii. Next base: position 7,899 of record LPNX010358845.1, on the reverse strand, counting down.
AAATAGAGACCAAACAATTTCATGAGAGATATTAAACAAATTCTTGAAATATATCATCCGAAATCTCACCCAAAATTACGTATGTCTTATGCAAATTCAAAATATTGCAAACCTTAACTAACTAAAATGGGCACAAAAAACCATTGTAATTGAAACAAGAATGATTTAATAAGAGAGAATACATGGGTTTTGAAACAAAAGAGAACTCACCATATGCCTCTATGTTTTTACTTACTAGCTAGCCCAAATCTCCTACACAAACATTTTAGTGGTTCATCAACAACCATCCAACTTCTTTTACTTGCACTACATTGCATTGAAATTTAAACAAACACATGATATAATGGTCTAACAACAAATGTGTTCAGTTCAACTAGCTTAGAACTTAAATCCATACCTCCCACACCTTAGCTTCCTCCTCCCCAGTTGTACCTATAAATATGCATCAACCCTAAACCCACAATATGGCTTGTAATTAACAAATGTAGAAATCACCCTCTGTCTCTACTTTCGCACCTGCACACAAGGATATTTCAACAGTGTCATTAGAGATCCTTCCTGCACTAAATAAATGAAGAAATGACAAATAATATAATTACCGTGATTTAAGCGAACACAAATCAATCCATGCAAACATTATAGCCTGTGTTGACTCACTGCCCCATACCTCTCGCATGCAAAGACATTACAACAGTTTCATCAATAGTCATCCACCTCCTTTACCTTCACTACATTGCCTCTAAATTTAAACAAAAACATGACATAATGATGTAACCTCAAATAAGTTAAGTTCAACCATCATAGAACAATGCATACCTCATACTCGTTGGCCTTCTCATTACCCATTGCACTCAATAAATAAAGAAATGACAAATAATATAATGACTAATTTAAACAAACACAACAAAAACCATGCATACCTCCTAGAGCATGTTTACACACTACCCCATATTTCTCTCACACAAAAACATTTCAGTTGTTTCATCAATAGTCATCCACCATCCTTTACCTGCACTACATTGCCTCCAAATTTAAACAAACACATGATATAATGATGTAACAAGAACGAGTTAAGTTCAACCGACATAGAACAATGCATACCTCCTACTCCTTCGCCTTCTAATCACCCATTGTACTTGTAAATATGTATCAACCCTAAACTCACCCTCTTCCTTTACCTTTTCGCCTGTGCACAAACATATTTTAGTAGTGTCATTAGTGTTCTTCCACCTTTCTTTACCCCTTTGCACTCAATAAATAAAGAAATGGAAAATAATTCAATGACTTTATCTTGAATAATCACAAAGTAAACCATGCATACCTCCTTTTCCTTGGCCTTCCCCTTCACCCATGGCATTGTACAATCTAGATCATCTCCAAAACTCAAGATATGGGCAGTTAGGACATGTCATAATCACCCCACCAATTGAACTTAACAAAAACCAAACCTGAAAATAGTGAATTCGGACCATAAAATTTTATTTGAAATATTTAAAGGACACCAAAAATCCCATGAGAATGATTAGACATGTGCTAAAATATATTATGAGTAAAATTTTGCAAAAGCAAGTACATCCTACGCAATGACCAAAAACTGTAAACACTAAATAAGAAAGGAGGAAGGAGAATCATTGTATTTGAAACGAGGAGAAATGACTAGTAGAACCAAAAGAGAACTCACACTTTGCCTAGGCACCATCCTACACTACCCCATGTCCCTCTCACAAAAATTTTATAAGTTTTATTACTGCACTTCCAACTTTGCTCCTCCTTCCCTTTACATACATGGCATTCCATTAAACCATACATACATATTTTTAATATGAAGCCTCTAGTTAAACACATATGGAACAATACATACCTCCTCTTGAGTCTCTACCCTCACCAAAAGCACCACTGAACTTTGCACCAACCCTAGGACTTCCCTTTACTTATGAACAACTAAACCCAACAATAATAAAATCCAAAAAATATTAAATGAAGAGCAGAAAATATTATGAGTAATCATATGCAAAACTAAGTACATTAATTTTTTTACGCATTGTACATTTATTTGTATTACCTGTATATATTGATTACGAAATTGTGGGAAGAGTGATCAAATTTGACCAAGTTGCCAATACAATACAAGAAGCGCATGTGTGATCAATTTAAACTCAGCCACCCAAAAGAGAAAAAAGTACAAATATAAATATATGTTCACATATATTCACAAGAATAAGTCTCATTCTATCCTCCCCGCCAAGAGGAAATCATCCCCAATATTTGCTGAAGATCAGGAAATTGTCGCCCAAACGTTGACTCGTCCATACAAAAAATCAAGCGGTGATTTGATGATGACTAGAGGGTATGGTGTAGACATCATAAAGAGTATATTTAAGGAGTGCAAGCTGAAAATATGGAATTGCATGTTCACATATATTCACTAGATTAAGTCTCATCAATCCCTCTCTACTACTAGGAAATCATCCCCAATTTCTATTTGAAGTTACGAAGGGTGTTGCTCAAACTCTGACTAGGACAACCACTTGCCTTGTGTGGGCAAGTTATTTTCCAATAAACAAAGTGGTAATTTGGCAATGCCTAGTGGATATGGTGCGGATATCATGAAGAGTATCTTTATGGAGGGACAGCCAAAAACCTACAACCGTGGCCTTTGGATATGTGACGGGATCAAATTCCACAAAGTAAGGTGGCTTAGACAACTTCAACTTATTGACGTTCACCACATCATGGATGCCAAGTTTTGGTAGGCATTCCAACTTGAAGCATAAAGACCCATTTGTTATACAATGGTGTAAAGAACATATAGAATGGGCTTAAACTTATAATGATGTTGATTTTGCAACATTGCTTATCCGATTACAGCCAAACTTGGTCACTGTTGTCCACCGAATGCACACCAACAACAGAAATTTAATGAAAGTTGTCTCCTCACTTAACAAAGTGGGAGAGGTGTGGCCTTGGGGGCAAGCACAGAGCCAGGTACTGTCACCTACTCCTAGCTCCTTCATTTAGGCTAACTCCTAACAAAGCCAAGGGGGGTCGTCCCTAACAAAGAGTTTTCTATGGCTCAATGTGTTTAAGAGTTTTTGATGTTATGATGCGGATGGGTGTTTTTTAGGAGTTTTTGAATGATTACAACTTTATAATAAAATGAGCAATCCACGTTGCAATTACAAAACACAATATTTGAAACGAACAATACAAAGATGACTTGGAAATTTAAGGCATCCACAGATAGATAATGATTTAAGCAAACATTAGGGACAAATGGTCCAGATCAAGACGATGCATGGAAGTTTAAGACCAGTGCCAAAATGGAGTCAAAAAGTGCTTGTGAATGCTGGAATACAAGTCTCAATAGCAGTGTTTGCGAGATCGTTTTGCAATTGTTCTTGGTTTATTTTATTGTAAATTTTAAAGATGATCTTGCTTAAGGTGTCTAGGAAACCTAACCGAAAATACTTTCAGTGGCTCCGTTCGAAGACATGACAGACCTGTCTGGAATCACAAGCTAGGTGTTCAGAGAAATTAACCAGCGAGTGTCCAAATTGGGTTTCCCGACGCCCACACTTGGAATTTTCCCACTACCTGAGTATTTATCGAGATAACGTCGATGCGTTGGTTGTGGGGTGTTAGATTTTATTAAATTATTCTTGCGGGGTTAAAGGTCCAATGTTGTTTCTGGGTACTTCGATCTGAGATCGGTCAGAGCATACTCCGGCAAGGAGGGGAGAGAGTTAATTAATTAAAGGGGCGTGTGTTGCAAGTTTTATTATTAGGAGCACACAGTTCAACTCTCCGACAGAGAGCACTCTTGACTTCGTCTTATGACGGAAGTTCAAGAGACTTTAACTAAACTATATGCTTGATGCAAGGATAATGCAGTGGGAATGCTCTCCGACAGAAAGTTCAAGAGACTTTAGTTCTTTGTTAAAAGACAAGCAACTTGAATTAAGAACATAAAGATGATGTAGCTCAAATAAACAAAAGATGAGATGACTAAACTAACAATTAATATCTACTTTGCAAAAATTGAAACTACTCTAAGTACTTGAAATAAATCTAAGCTAAGAACAAAAACACTCTTCACCAAATGGGGAAGAAAAACCAAGTATGGGAGGCCTTATCCCAAGTATGGGAGGCGTTATCCCACTTAGCCTTGTTTTATTAATAAAGTACAAATGCCTTGGGAATTTAACCCTTGTAAGGACTTTTGAGAACTAACTTAAAAATGAAAAAACTCTTATGAGTTTGTACAAAGGAGAATGACTTCTTATTGGTTTTGGATCCTTGTCTTTGGATCTAGTTCTGCTTGCTCTTTCTTGCTTGGTTTTGCTTTTAGTTCACCTGTGGAGGATAAGAGCTCTACACAAAGACAAGTAAGAGTGTTAGGAAACCAAATTTAACTTGTGATTCGAAAAGATTAAGTGGATGAGAAGACAAGTGCCTTATGAGATAAAACAAAAGACCAAAACAATGGAATGAAACCCAAAATCAAAACATGAAAAGAACCAGGCAAGCTCACCGATTTTTATGTAAAATGCACGAATTTTGACGAAACGACTTCAAACTTTTTGCGAATTTAAATTTAAAGATTTTTCAATATTTTAGGCTAATTTTCAGAATCTGGAAAATAGCAGAAAATTGCAGAAAATCAGTAAAAAACAACAAGTACCGATTTTTATGTAAAATGCACGATTTTTGACGAAACAACTTGAGACTTTTTGCGAATTTAAATTTAAAGATTTTTTAATATTTTAGGCTAATTTTCAGAATCTGGAAAATTGCAGAAAATCAGTAAAAAACATCAAGTACAAAATTGCACGTTTTTCGAGAAAAAGTCAAAAAATTGAAAAATAAAATTTTTGAAAATTTTTCTGATTTTTAAGCTAATTTCCAGAATTGAAAAATAGCAGAAAAATGCCAAAAATCAAACAAAAAACAATAAGCTTGAAATGGCATGTTTTTCGAGAAAAAGTACAAAAAGCTTAAAAATTAAATTTTTGGAAAATTTTCGGAAAAAAATTTGATTTTATGAATTTCCATAATTAAAACAAAAAGAAAAAAGAAAAATTAAAAAACACAGAAAAAACCAGCAAGCCTAAAAGTGGAAAATTTGCATGTTTTTTGAAAAAACTCGTGCACGTTTTCCAAGGCAAAAAAAAAGATGGATTTACAAAAATGGAAATGAAACTAGATATTTAAAAGTGGGCATTTAGAAAGATGGATCTAGCTTTGAAAAAATAGATCTAAGGCTAGAAAGCCTAGATCTAACTTAGTAGAAGCCAAGCAAGCTTGAAATAAAGATTTAAATGACTTGATAACTTCTACAAAAGTGGAAAAGAAGTAGGATAGAACCTTGAAAATAGAGATCCACTTGTAGTAACCAGTGTAACCAAGAGAATTTTTTAAGTTTGTTGGAGAAGGCAAGAAAGATCCGGAACTGTTTGCAACCCTGCAAACAAAATATGTCGA
>LPNX010358815.1:106037-140842 GCA_001517045.1 Pseudotsuga menziesii | reverse complement strand
TTGAATTGTCCCTTAGGTATTCGAATTCTTCATTGAGTTAAAACCATTGCTCATGCATGGTATTGTAATCCTTTATTGTTCATATAATATATAGAGAGGAAACCTATTGGGTTCCAGTTATTTCCAATTCATGAGTATTTTGTTAATAATTCTTTGATGATTTTGATTCCTAGTTCCTAGATCATGTGCAAGAATTAATAACAACAAGAAGGCCCTAAGTCAATATACATACAGAGGGAGGATAAGGGGAGCTCTTGTGATCGCTATCTTAAGTTCCATAAGAGAGAGAGAAGGATCAAATGGAACCACCAAAAAAACCCTAAAAGTTGCCATAACTTGATAAAATAACAACATTGGGGCAACACTAATCACCAGAAAAACCCTAAAAGTTGCCATAACTTGATAAAATAACAACATTGGGGCAACACTATCCTTAGAGATAAAAGACGCCCTAACACATTTGCATTGGAGAGACAAGATAAGATAATTTTATTAATGTCCAACAAATGACCACAAAATTAGGTAAACGGGATTGTGTGGTACCACGATGTCAATACAAGGTGGGAGCGCTAGGGCGACTCCTATAAAAATCAAGAAGTAGGACTCTAACCGAAAATGCAAAAAGAGCTAACTCCAAAGATGGAGAGTCGATCCAGAAGAGAAATGTACAAAGAGAGTGGATCTAGAATCTATGATACAAAAGTGGTAAATTGTCATGGTGCACTGCAAGGCTCAAGCATCTCTCCTAACATCTGAGCCCGAATGAAGGAATCTCAAAATAGTACTTTCTTTGAAGGAAGAACTAGAAGAGGAGCTATAATGGGTAATGTGTCGCTGCCTAGAGCGGGGGGCTTGTTGCTGTGACCTGGATGATATCATCCGGTTGTTGGGATGGGGCTTGTTATGGTGTTACCACAAAATCTAGCACCCTAATGCAAAGTCTTTAACAGGTTTTAGCAAAGTGCAACTCTGGAAATTTTACAAGTGTCACTTATGTAAAGTTTCCCATCACTTTTAGTGAGGAAAGATAACCCCCAAAGGTGGATTTCCTAAAGCAACCAAGGCTTGTTTGATTGATTAAGTGTCCTTAGATTACTCGTGAAATATTGTGAGTAGATTTAGATTAGTGATTTAAAGTGTTGTGTGGCATTTAAGTTGTTGGAACAAGAATTTGTGCACAATATGATTAAGCCCAAAGAGTAGAAGAGGGTTGGTGAGGTGACAATGGTGCCCTCCTAGTTATCCATAGGCCATCATTGGTTTTAGGGCCTTTAATCTCATGGTGTTGGTTTGTGTGGTAATTGTGCCTAGGATATTTATTGGGCAAATCGGGTATATGAGGGAAACATTTATTGAACTTTTTCTGATGTGAAATATGAAAGCTACTGCTGGAATTAGAAAGATACAGCCATTTATTTCTTGTTTTTTCACAAACACAGAATTTTGATTTGAAGGTCCTAAGAAAGGACAACTTATCAAGCATGCATGACAGAGTGCTCACAACTAACTTGGGTAAATTTGAGCAAGTTCTTATCAAGAAATATTGCTCTCATTTAACTCTTTTCAGCCATGAACAACATTTAATTTCAAGCAGGAAATCAACCTTCAACAAATTCACTAAAACTAGAAACACATTTGAAGAGATCAGATTTCCAGCATTTGTATTCAACAAATAACATCGAATATCATCCACCTCAAGCTCCAATAGGCTACAAGAAAATCTCTAGCAATAGTCTAGTGTGTCTCCACAAACTTTCAACATCCATTACAATAGAAAGAGACTTTATTATGTAGAGTTTAGGTTCATCAACCTCATCAATAAAATAAGAACATCAAGTCTAGAACCTTAGATTTATTCTTAGAAAGCATAAAGAAACAACTAATATCCATGGACAAGTCAAACAATTTAAAACATATGAGTGGCTATGCGACATGCTCAAATCTCCATACATGAAAGTTCCAAGAGGTGCGTGAATAAGCCAAGTCAAAGCTCCAACATTCTCCTCAATCTCCTCCAGGAGAGAAGCACACCTCTAACAAACCGTCCTCAATAAATGTGTAAAACGACCTTTCAAGACGTGTAAATTTACCAAGGTGGACCCATCCTCAAAATGGGTGAAAGACCAAGTAAAACCTCTTCAAGTTATGCGTGTGGCTTCTCCAAGGTGGCATGTGTGAGTAGTTAGGTACTGTGTCCCATCAAAATGTGCATAGACCAAGTACAACCTCATTAATATAGCACTCGTGGCTCCTAGGTGTGTTCTCCAAGGCCTAACAACCCACAAAGAGTGTGCAAATGGCTAGATCCAAGAGAGACCGTGTCAACCATTAAACAACTATTATCAATCCATGTGCAAAGGTGGACAAATAAATTAACTCCAACATGTTGAATTTTAGCATTAGCATGAATACTTAAAAAATTTGCAGACTAACTTAAAACAAATGACAAGTGCAATAACATTCATCACATCAACACAATGGACACAAGAGTTTTTCACTGGGGAAACCTTTAAAGGACAAAAACCCCAAAAAGCATTAGTAACTCACCTTGTAAATGAGATGATTGAAATTCTTCAAAAAGTTCCACAAACCCCAATAGGGTTAACCACAATACCAGAAGATCAATTTTTCAATTACATACAAGAATGCCCAATTAGGGCTTTTCAGAAATTAGGGCTTTTCAGAAATTAGGGCTTGCAACCCTTTTCTCTCTCCTGCCCAACAAAAAATCAGGCTGCCCAAAAAACCTGTCATTTTGCCCGAATATGATCTTTGTCCTGCCTTGTCCGCCTGCCCTACCCTGTCAGCCTGCCCGACTGTACACCTGCTGAACTTTTGTCTCTGCCCAGCTGCCTGCCTATTTGCCTGTCTTTCCTTGCCTGATTGTCTTTTTCTCCCGCCCTCCTGTCTTTTCCTCTTGCCTGGCTGCCTTGTGGCAGCTCTGCTGTTACCCGGAGGGCTAGCAGCCTAGCCCGTGGCCTTACGGGTTGGCCTGTGGGCTGCCCTAGGGCTGGTGCAGACCCAGGCTGCTACAGGATCCTCACAGGTCTGCCTACAGAGTGCCCAGAGGGCATGTCTTGCCACGACAACCCTTATGGGTTTGCCTTTTGGCTAATCGAGGGTTGGCCGTGGGCCAAACCCTCACGGGTATGCCTGTTACAGGCTTCTCGAGGGTGCCGAGAGGGGTAGTGCCCTTCTGTGGCCTGCTCGAAGAATAGAAGAGGGCAGCTCGTGAAGGAGAGGGCTGCCCGAAAAAACAAAACCCTACTGCCCGGAGTTCTGAGGAGCTGCCCGGAGTTGGAAAGGAGGTTGCCCGAGGAGAGAGGAAGATTGTTGCTGAATAGGAGGGTTTGATAAAAGTCCTTATGTATTTTTGACTTTTGCTTTAGCCTTCTTCAAGTGCCCTTGTGGTCATCACCTGTGGTCTTTTAATTCCATTCAAAATACACCATCATAAACCAAGAGACTTACCAATGCTTTTGTCTCACTCTCTGTGTGACACCAAGATCAGGTACTAGGGTATCTTAACCAAGGGTAGCTAAGCCTTGGAGAAGAACACAAACCCATTAATCAAGGGTCAAAGTGTCACACATGCCTAGACACAGTCTAGGACTTATAGTGCCTTCCTGGTAACAGACCAGGTGCCTTAGGCATGGGCTGCATAATTTGACCCTAGGTCAAATACTTGGTAACAGAGCAAGCACTTCCATTCTCCAAGAGAATGGCTACTCAGAACTAAGATGAGTCTACGAGTACTAGACTGGTCCACATCGTGGTCCCGGACCAGATGTCTACCATTCAACAGAATGGTCACTCAACACGGGGTTGAGTCCCCCCAAGGCAGAGCTGGGTCCATATCATGGTCAAAGACTAGATATCATCATTCAATAGAATGATCACTCAACACTAGGTTGAGTCCACACCGTGGTCCTAGACCAGGTGTCCCCATTCTCCTAAGAAAATGGCTCTTGATGTTGCTCAGAAAAATCAACACAACAAACTCCTTGAAGTAGCGGGTGGCCCCGTCACCAAGGGAATAAAATAATAAGGAAATGGGTGGATGCCTCAACATTTATGCCAAGTAGGTGAGAGCTCCACTAGCTATAGCAATCCACCTCATAATGAACCACCTCCAATGTGAAATCAAGCCAAATAAGCCAAGGTGCTCAAGTAACACGCCTCCATCCAGTCAAAACATGGTTAAACTAGTTGCTGAAAAAGCTAGAACCATCTCCACATGTGTGTATGGGGTGAGCGCTCCACAAGTAACCATAATTCACATCATAATAGACCACATACAATATCAACAAGACCAATATGAGCGAGGGTGCTCGAGCACTAAGCCTCCTCAATGTCAAAATAGGTCAACTTGGCCTTTAAAAGGCTATAATCAACCTTAACATGTGTGCACAAGAGAAGTGCTCCATCAAAAGGTTATATCAATGCCACAATTATGTGATGTTCATGTAAGTATCAATAAACCCCAAATAACCTAGGGTTCTCACACATGAGGCTCAAACCCACATCAACCCACGTCAGTAAACCACAATATTACTTGGGACCATGTTAAAAGGGGTACATATGCTAATTGATCCACAAGAAAATAACATCAATAATAACAAATTATAAACCATAGTCAAAGTGAGGCCCAAAGTGCTAGGGTGCTACATGTAGGCATTATGTACCACAACAACAACGTCTAACCATGCCCACTATCTAGTCATATGATGACTAACACAACATAAGAAAAGGTCCATGTAAGTTGCTATCACCCCAATCAACAAATTAAAACACCAAGTACATCACCTCAACACTGAAATACATCACAATATAAAGGTGCTCCAATAATAACTGGAGATCTTGCTAAGCTCTGGGGGCATAAGCCAATAACTCTGCACTCGACACTCTCCTCTAGACATCACTTGCCCCCAGTTACCTGAGGCTGGACATGCGATAAGTTCAATGCAGGGGGAATTGCGCATCCATCATAAAGCCCCTATATCTGTCAATTGAACCATTAGTGTTATCCAAGAAGTGTCTGTCCTATGTAACTATATCATGATGAAAATCATGGATGGAACCTCATGCAATATAAGGGGTAATATCTTGCATGAGCTTGATCTGTGTAAACATTACTAACGTGTGGCCTGCATGTATGATACGCCTGTAGCAATTCAAGCATTTAGAAGATTAAATATATTTGGCTCAATACCAAGAAGCTAGAAAAAGATGTTAAGTAGGTAGGGGTGCAAATAAACTGTGGAACAATGGCATATAAGCTATATTAACTTCGAAGTTTGGAGACATTTAGGGTTACAGAGATTATCGAGATAATTTGTGGAAGGTCCATATTACTGACGTTAGTTATGTTTTCAGTTGTAAATTTGAATAGTGTATATGCAAGACGCAGAAATAGTAGTTTGCTATGTTAAACCTTGTAGCATCTACATATGATGTTATTTATAAATAATGATGCACAAGTCCATAAAGCATACAAATGCATTCAAAGGTTCAGATCATTTTTGTAAATCACAGTTTGAACATGAAAGAGTTGAGACCAACTTCTGGTCTTTCAGGGAAGAGGTAGAGGTAGAGGTCATGTACAAGGAATACAATTGAGAAAAGGACCATCTAGGTTTGCTATTTGTAATTTGAGATGGCTAATATAATGGAAGAATAGTGTGAGGTTTGAAAGCATAGACAGAGCTATGCCATTGGAACATCCAAGGGGACCACATGATAGTTAGGAGATGGTTGTCAGCTGTAGAGTCAAAGATAATGCAGTGGAATGATATAGCAAAGCTACAAAAGCTGCTTGTATCTGGCCACATCAAATCAAAGGCTAGTTCTGTGTATGAAATGAGACAGGCTAAAATAGATGCTTGCTTGACAGAGCCGGAAGAAACACACTTGCTTATTCTATCAATATAGTGAACTGGGAGGTTGGAAGAGGAATGTGTTTTGAAGAAAGCCCATGGAAACAACGTATGAGTGCATGGGAGAAGGGGCCCCTGGGAGGAAGATGATGGTAGTGGTTATACAAGTGAAATGTTGTCTATAACAAATTTAATTTATTCAAGCATTGAGCAATAAAGCAAACATAATGGGAAAATAAATTTATAGAGAATGGATGGAAAAAAAATCGATTTTAAAATAGACACATTAGGCTTAAGCATAAATAGATAGTGGTTGCTGTATTTCCTGTAACAGAAACCTTGTCTACTTAGGATAGCTCATCAGTGGGCTTTTGTCTTGATTTTGGTTGATAGAATTGCATCTAAGTAACAACATCTAGCAAGTTTTTGTTTTCCTCAATTGCTTTGTAGATGGACTGCAGATGCCAGACACCCTTAAATACTCTTGATTTATCATTTAATATATCATTCTATTCCCATCAACTGCTTTTGGTTATTCATTAAAATTTAAACATGATACCAATATCATTTGTTTCTATATAAAGCAATTGTGCAAGTCTCCGGTAGTCTTTTTATGTCCTTGAAAAATGTTGTGTTTTGAGTAACTTGTGCCTATTGACAGAAACTTGTTCTTTTACCATTTTATGTCACATTGCTAGTACTGATATATTCCTGCTGCAGTGATTCTGAAGCTGAAAATGACCAATTGGATCCAGAGGTAACTGAAAATCAACTAATGCCTAGGACGGGGGTCGTGGAAGGTTCTCTGTTTGAATTAGAACGTGAGAGAATACTCAGAGTTCAGGTTGGTTTGGCTTGGTCATTCATAGTAGCTTTGGGTATGAAGTGATTTTAGGTGGCATAAGACTGGTTTGCGTAGGATAGATGGAAATGGAGTTTATTCCAGCTAAAACAGAGATGTTTGTGTGTATTCAAATTTTTGAGTATCAGATATAGGTTGCAATTTCTTTTATGTCTTTGATTGCATTTGATACCGTGAATACTCTGGGCTGCAAGTTTAGACTTTAAGTGATAAAACAAAGAAATGATTCTTATTTTTGTTATTCCTTGTGAGAATGTGTTTGACAAACTGTTAGAGGTTACGGACTTATATGACGAGATTGGCAGATCAATACATTATTATGTTCTAGATTGCTGTCATTGTTTTGTTTCCTGTTAATTTAGATAATTTGATGATCCCGACATATTACCATTGGATACATCATACAACAATGTGAGATCAGCATGGATTGAAATTTATGACTTTTTTGTCAAGATTCAATTAAGTCTCACCCTTGTTAGTGGTACACAATGTATCTACTATCAAGTAGGTCAAACACACTGAACATACTGAGATTTTTGCACCCTGTCATTCTGAGGTGGGTAAGATATGTTTCTGACAATTAGAGTTGGCTCAGAGTATTCATTTATTTGATGAAACTTCCAAGAAATAACTCGGCCAATACCCATTGGAATAGAAATATGCAAAAGGATTCAGTTTTTCTTGGAAAAGGCTACTCTTTTGCTTCTATATTTTCTTAATTGGAATTGATTTGTGCTTTTATGGCAGAAAATGCCTATATGGTTGTATGTCTGATCCTGATGAATTTAACATGAACTTCACAAGAAAGAGTATCTGTGTGGTTTTTTTATCTAATTTTTATTTTCAGGACATTGATATATATTTGGCAATGTCAACAGGAGGAAATCCGGGAAAGAATTATCTCATCACAGGTAGATCTAGAAGCTGAAACAGAAAGGTCGGCTACAGCACTTCAGCTTGTTGAGAAAGATAGGGAGTCAAAGCGGGATATGGCCCGACGCGTAGATAAGCAATATCAACGAAAAATGTAAGAACATTGTTTTGCAGTAGACTTTATGCAGTGTTGTTTATAAGAAGTTGATCTTAACTAACGCCTAAGTGTCTAAATATCCTAACATCACTTGGCAACTCATTTAAGGTTTTTGTTGCTTGCATTCAATGGTTATATTTCACGTGCAAATAATGCTTTATGGTCTATGGATGCTTTAATCAACATTTGAGTTGGTTTAATTTATGGAATCTTTGATATCTTTTTAAAATTTCTAATTCATTAGTTTTTTTGACTCCTAAGCCATAATTCATCCTTAATCTAAGTGATTTTCCTTATCTCTTGATACTTAGTTGCTCTAGAAAACCACCTCTTGTGATATTTTTAAGTCACTATAGTGAAGAGAAGTTGTTTCTAGGCGACAATGGCAACATTTCTATAGTTGCACATAGCTACACCCTTCTAGGTGACAATAGACACAGCTTGCATGAACTGGAATCTGTCAGGACAAAATTCTATCATTGCATACTAATTAGAATTTAGAAGCATATGCACAACTATTATAGTCAAGACTTGATAAGACTTGATTGGAAAGGATTTCATTATAAAAGTTCTGTATTTTATATGCGATATTGTAAAGGAACGGCACAGTTCAGTTTTAAAGACATGGTGTGTGCACTTTCATTCATCTATTGCTGCTTTGTAACTCAACACATCTATCTCTTTGCCCAACTATCTGTCTGTTATCTGTCTTTTTATGTCTATCTATCTCTTTAGATTGCTGAACATCAAGTATCTCTGTTCATACTATAGAGGAGGGAATTGTATGTGAATAAAGATGCATAATTTGATGTGGCAGTTGTTGAATTTCAGAGAAATCATAGAATTGTGTCTGTCAGTCTATCTATCCGGCTCTCTGTTTATGTCATTGAAACTCGGTCTATTTGTTTGTGAGTCTGTCTATCTATTTAGAGTGCTTAAGCCTGAACATCGAGTGTCTCCATCACCTTTATAAAGGCAATAATGTGATAGTTGCTGAATTTCAGAGTAACTATTTTCAAATTGTTGATTCTTTAATCTTAAAATATATTGTTAAACCCTAGATATCTTAGTGAATTTGTTATTGCAGTGCAGAAGCTCGTGATAATCATCTTTCTGCTGTTCAAAGAGATCATCAACAACGTTCCCAGATAGAAGAACGTAGAATAAGAAAAGAAGCAGCTGTTGAAGAAGCTAGAAAGAGAGAAAAAGAAGCCCGGGAGAATAAGGAACGCCAAGAGAAAGCCAGGGCAGAAGCTGAGGTTAGTTGATATACTTGCATTAAGGTTATCTGCTTTCTCAATAAAGTCCTTTGCCTCTGCAGTTTTCTCTAGCTTTTGTAGTTTACATCATTCTTTAATGGTCTGATGTGTTCAATGTCCTTCAGTGATAATAGCTATTTCTAATTTTCTTTCTAAATTCAAGCTGTGTGTTTTGGTTTCTTATAAAAATTGCAAGATAGAATACCTGGACTGATATTAATCCATGGGAATATTTAGTTCCACTTAGATATGAAGCAACCTAGGTTATCTCCATCAAAATTCCTATGATATTGTGATGGGTCACAAGATTGACCTCAAATAGTCCAATCTGTGTTTTGTTTTGATTCTTATGCAGGAAAGTTTATCTCCCTTTCCAAACCAATGATGGCATATATTTCCTGCCTTCAACTAATCACCTCATGTAAACTCTACACTGAAATACAATTTTCAATTGGTTTTGCTATCCATCACATCCAAATCAATGTTGCAAACATTGTCTCGGTGAAAAAATTGGCAGGGTCCAGGAAACATCATTTTGGAATATCTCGGGAATAAATTGGCAAACTTCAAAAATGCAAAAATATACATTTTTTTTTTCAAATTTTTAAACATCTAAAGCAACACGACCATCAAGTAAACACATTTCCACATGAATATGGACTCCTTATAACTTATCTTGGCTCCTTTTAACTTATCAGTATGAATATGCGTGCTTCTCATTTTAAACAAACAGTAAGCAATGGCAATGCATCACACAATATTGTTGAAAAGACCAATGGGAGCAACCTAACTGTAAACTGTATTTGCCTAGAGGTCTGTTACAAATTACAATGCAAAAAGCAGTAACAAATTCCACCATAAAAAGACAGCAAAGTAGGTAAAACTCCACCACATCTCCATTACATTAGCATGAATCACAGTATACATCAGAGCAATAAACATCCTGTAAACCCATGGCCGCACCTTAGCATGGTCCTTGAACTCTCATCATGTTAGCAACATAACTTAAGACTTACAACAACCAATATAGTTGGGAAGGACCATTTTACATTTTACAATTTATAGACCTTCTAAGTCACTTGGAGAACTTTTAGAAGAATTTAGGAAGTTGATAGTTGGACCCTAAAAACTGAACAACTCAACATTGCACCTGCTCTACTCTCATTGTCTGGTGACCTGGTCGTACGATGGATCTTTATACCATAGTTACATATATTGGCGATATATCGCCCATATCACGATATATTGCGAGTCATTCCCCTTGGCGATATATCGCCACTAAAAAATCGCGACATTTACAACATTTTGAATTTATCGCGATATATTGAATGTGTCACGATATATTGGGAATGTATCGCGATATTTTGGAAAATATCGCCCTGCTAAAAAAATTGCATGAAATTTGGGAAATAAATCCATGGGTTAAGTTTTGGCAGTGTTATTAAAACCAAAGATATTAAAATCTTAAAGTAATAAATGGTAAGAATTTAAAGTAAAAGGATAAAAAATGAAAGTTAAGGAGAATGTCCTTTTACTCAAATTTTTAACATTACCATTAATTGTTTCAGGATGTTTGAGAGTGGTTCCAACCTCATCGGACTTCATATGCAAAAAATAGAATTTTAGATTTCATTTAGAATTCAACAGACTTAATAGTTTTCAGGATTTCAAGATTGCAACAATTCCACTAGATTTTATCAAGCATGAGGGTATGGGATTGGCATTTAATCAAGCACATCAACCCCTGATTTTATCATGACCTTAATAAAAATGTACCCTTCACTCATTAAGCAAGGGATAGATACTAGAGGTGGGGGGCATAGGGTGCTATTGATGAATAAGATCCCAATATAGGCAATAATTTTTATGATATGCAGTTATGGGAGGAGATAACTCACATTGGTTTCCACCTCAGCCCCATTACTTTCCACCATAGGTCGAGTAGTTGGAGCTTCCAATTTGACACCTAAGTCATCCAAAGCACCTACAAGACCCCCTACTGCTTTCAGAGGAAACGTGCTGTCCCTTGCCTATAAAAGGGGTAGAGGGGATTGATGATTCTTACTATTTATCATTGTACTATGTAGTATCTAGATGCCTCATGAGTCATGATGATTCATCTCTTGAGAGACATTTATTTTGATCATTTGATGTGATTTTCTATCATTCCATCAGGAACATATTTCAGTATTTTCAGTTTATAGTTGATATGTGATCATGATCCACCATTTGACATCTTATGTATCTTATATATTAGTTGTAGTTTCATATTTATGTAGCAATGTGTTCATTTGATGTTGTTGTTGCTTTAGATGTTAAAAAATTTGAAAAAAATGGTTATTTTTGTATTTTTTTATGCTTTACGACATTTGCCGATAATTTCCGATTTTCGCAGTTGCTGCCGATAAGTTACATTCCAGACCCTCGGTGAATATATTCGCCGACACGATATATGTAACTGTGCTTTAGACATTGTGTTGTTGTGATGGTCTTGATGAATACCGAAATGTCTGTGTACCCCAAGGATTTTCTGTTGTGCTTGGCAAGAGAAGGAAACCCATGAAAATGCAAAATAAGACGTGCATTTGCAGGATCAATCGCTTTTAAAAAAAGTCAAAACTCAGATTTTTAAAATCCCTGTTCTGGTTGGCATTTTTTTCTAAATTTCTCGGTGATTTTGCGATTTCTCAGCAATTTCTTGGCACAGAAAACCGGGGATTAGAAAATTGCGCGATTTCTCGGCACATCGGCGATTTATCGGTGATATTTGTAACGCTGATCCAAATAAAGGAAATGCAGAAGCAATGTTGAATGCATGTATCATTTAGGTTGCTCTGTTGTATTCATAATTTCATAGAGATACTTTGAGTGGTACTCTTTCCATAGCATGCAATAAATGAATCTTGTTTGTATATGTAAATGACAAGGTCAATTAATGCAACAAATCTAAGTTAGACTTGCCAAAGGACAACTTTCATCAGAGTTAATATGAACAAATTTAGCCAAGAATGCAATTACTTACACACAAGAAAGAAGAATGCAAATCCAATAGGAGATTGTGAAATTGTGCATGTCATACCGTCTAAATACTATAGACAAAAATTAAGTGGAGATAGGTGGAGAGCTAGTAAGATTTACGAACTCTAAAGGAGAGATAAGATAATTTTGTTAATGTCCAATGAATGACCACTGAAGTAGGTCAATGGAACTGTTTGGTACAAAATAATATCAATAAAAAATGGGAGCACTAAAACAACTCTTATGAAAAGCAAGATGCAGAAATTAAAGTATGAATCTAATATAAACGCTGTAAATCAATCTCTGAATATGGAGAATCCATTCAAGAGAGATGTACTGAGAGAGTGGATCTAGAATCTATGATACAGATGTTACAAGCCTGTCATAGTCCATTGGAACCATCTTTCCTAACATCTGAAGACGAATGGAGAAATTTGAACACAAAAGTTTGTCTATAGGAAGAACTGGAATGTTCAAAATCACGTGTACTAGCCACCAACAACATGCCCAATCTGTCAGGCATCTTGATGGCCCTCACTGACTCCCTGGGTGTCCCAAACTCTCGAGCTTCCTTCAAGGTCTCTCGAAGTCACTTAGGCTTCTTCTTCATAGAAGACTGCTCCCACAATGGTCTATCCTCATTTGAAGAACTACCAGAAGTAGAAATTCCAATAACCTGCGAACCAGCAGTTGGTGTACCAACAACTGGTGAACTCTATGATCCTGATCCTGATCCTGATCCCCTGTACGATGTACCTATAATCGTAGACCCATCACCTGTCCCCGAAGACCCTGCTGGCTCAACCACTGACCCTGGTGAACGTGTGCCTGCACTGTGTGGTTTTGTAACTCCGAAAACCTGTGATCCTGACTGCTGCGCTGATGGTACCTGTGTAACTGCCTGAGGTGCAGGAACCTGCTGCTCTCCCTGCTCTGACTCTCTTGACTTCCTGAAGGCTCACTCCTCCTCAAACTTCACATCCCTTCTCACCACAACTTTCCTCTGAGAGGGAAGGTAAATATGGAAGGCCTTCAAAGTATCATCATAGCCCACAAAGATTCCCTTCTTTGCAGTGGGCTCCAACTTTGTCCTCTTCGCAAAAGGGACATGAGGGTAAGTCAAACTACCAAATATCCGAAAATGGCTAACTTCAGGCTTCTTGCTTGAAAAACACTCTTTAGGTGTCATATTCCCCACGACACGATGGGGACTCCTGATCTGAAGATATACAGCGCTGCTGCAAGCCTCAGTCCAGAGAAAGAAAGGAAGAGATTGGTCATGTAACATAGCTCTGGCTGCTCCAACAATGGACTTGTTCTTCCTCTTCGCTACTCCATTCTGCTCTGGAGTATATGGAATCCGCAACTGCCTCCTGATACCCTCCTGTCTGCAAAATCCATCAAACTCCTTGGAGGTATACTCACCCCCGTTATCCGATCTGAGAACTCGTATCTTCCTCCCTGTTTGGTTCTCCACAAGAGCTTTGAACTCTTGGAACCTCTGCAAAACTTCCCCAGACTTCTTACTCTTCAGAAAGTAGATCCAGGTCTTCTTGGAATGGTCATCAATGAATGTCACATAATACTTGTATCCTCTCAAGGAAACAAAAGACATCGGTTCCCACAAATATGAATGTATCAAGTCAACGACCCCGACTGACCTGCTATCACTGCTCAGGAAAAGTAGTCTTGGTGTACTTTCCCAAAGCACACCCCCTGCACCATCACTCTGCTTTGTGCTGAACTCCGGTAAACCTGTAAACATCTGTCTTAACAACCCCAAGGTTGGATGATGCAAGTGAGCCATCCTCCTATGCTAAAGCTCACATAGCTCACTGTCGCTGCTATCTGCCAAGGCATGCTGAGGCTAAAACAAGAGCCTGTACAGTTTCCTGCATCTAGCTCCAATGGCTACTGAAGCATATGGCCCTGCAGTCTTGGGAAACATATGCACATGTCCATCTAGGAAGGACACCCCAAGACCCTGATCCTCGATCACGGAAACTAAAACCAGGTTCTTCTTTAGCCCAGGTACAACAATACATCTCTCAACACCATGGAAATCATGGACTCCCTTTGAAAGGTGACGGTCCCACGCCCAACAGCTCTGACTGATGAGTCATCTCCCAACACCACCTCCACATCCGTCTCTGTCTGTGAAAGCTCAGAGAATATCTCACTAGCACCTGTCATGTAGCTTGAGGCTCCGCTATCAATGTACCAAGTGTTGGAAGTAGATGCACTGTAAGAATGGTCTGTCACACAGGAAAACTCCCTTTGTCTATCAACATCCGCATTGGTGAGAATAGATGCTCTCTCTATCTCAACATGCCCAGTGCATAGAGAAAACTCACTCTAAAATCTAGCTGTAAAGTCATCGACTTTCGCTGAAGCTGCTGTCTGCTGCTGCTTCTTCTTCTTGTTCGGACACTGCCCAGCATAGTGTGCCATCTTGCGACATACAAAGCACTTTACAGTGCTCAGATCCTTCTTCTGCCCATCCGAATGCTTTGCCCCACCTTTCTTGAGATCCTTTGTGTTCTTCTTCTTCCCCTTCGCTGTCAATGCCACATCCTCCTCATCCTGCCTACTAGTCGAAGCACTACATTGCAGAAGACCCCTCCGAGTCTCCTCCTGAACAAAATCATCACAGAACCTGCTCCATGAAGGCAGGTTCTCCCTAGCCACCAAACCCTGTACAAACACAACCCAAAGTTGTGTCACCCCATTTAAGGCTGTCTGCACTAGCTCAGGACCAGTAACTACCACTGCAACAACTGCAAGCTCATCTCTCACTTGAGAGATCCTAGTAAGATAAGCCATACAAACCTCTCCTTTGACTATCTTGATACTCTTCAGCTTCTCTCTCAGAACCATTTTCCTATTCTCATTGGAACTCGCAAACAATCCGGTCAAAGAACTCCACATCTCATGTGCATGATCCTTCGTTGAAATGTGTGGAATAACATGGTCTTTAACAACATCTAGGATAATCCTCATGGCCTTAATATCCTTCTTATTGAAGGCAGCATATGCTACCGCATTAGTAGCAGCGGGAAGAGTAATGGGATTTGTTGTAGTATTTCTGACTACCTCCTCCCACAACTCATTCTCTTTCAACACAAGTAAAATCCGGGCCTTCCATGAGACAAAGTTCGCTGCCCCATCTAGCCTATCCTCAGTTCTCAAACCAACGGAAGTCATTTTTTCTCAAAGAACAAGTTTAAGCAAAAATGATACTACTGTCACAAAAGTTTTCTGAATTCTGGAAATGGCTTATGGTTAGCGAATATTTAGTTTTCTGCCCCACTCAGCTCTGATACCATGTAGATTTTTTACAAGTTTTAGCCTCCGGTTTAGAAGTAAAAATATGACTCGGTTTATTTGCATACTCAGAAAATTTAATGGCTGGAAATAATCATAAATTTCAGACATAAAAACACTGCCGTAACTTCTTCTTTTCATGAACAGAAAGTAAATAAAATGCACGCCATTCAACACACAGTACTTAGAAATTTTTGGCCAATGGCCCTGGAAAAACCCACAAGGGGAAAACCAGTCAGAGAGAGTATATTTATTTTTTTGGAAAATGTTACAACGAAACTCAGAAATTTTAGAACCAACTTATCTCAACCTGGAAGAAATTTCTGTCTCGATTCTCGTGCCCAGAAGCAGTCTCGATTTTTGTGCCCGATTTTTTGCCTGGGAAATTGTGCCACTGTACGGAATCCGTATTGTATGGATCGTACAGACAACATCAATAAATGTTGGATTACTGCTTTGGCAAATCATTCCTAAAGCTTTCTCATTTCCCTGAGTTAACATCTTTGCAAGCCCTTGTCCCTTAATCAATTTAGTGGGTTTTATCTCTAAGTCATATTCTTGAATCTTTGAAACCCATTTACCCCTGATGCCTAGACAATCCTGTTGAGACATGATGTTTTTGACAGCTGCATGGGGTACATATCCAATGATCTTAGAGTATCCGACATAAGTTCTGAAATGTTTAAGGGACTTGACAAGCACATAAGCTTGCTTTTCCAAGGAAGTGTACTTCAATTCTGAATTTTGCAAGGCTCTACTCATAAAGGCTATAGGCTGCTCTTGTCCTTCACTATTTTTCTGAAGCAAAACACCAGCAATGGTGTCTTCCGAGGCGAAAGGGAAAATCTGAAACTCTTTGGAATAATCCAGACTGATTAGAACAGGTGATCTAGATATAGCATCTTTGATACTTCTGAAAGCATCCTTCCCTTCATTCGTCCACACAAACTTAGCATCTTTCTTTAATAATCTTTGTAGAGGTTTCATTAGTTCTGCTAAATTTGGGATGAATCTCCTTATAAAATTTATCTGACCGTTGAAAGATTGGAGAGCTTTTAAATTCTGAGGCAAGGGGACCTTCTTAATGGCTTCTACCCGTTCAAGATCAATCTTGACCCCATCCTTGGAGATAATGTGTCCCAACAACTTGCCTTCGTCAACCCCAAAGATTGACGTGGAAGGATTTAAAGAAATGCCATATTTACGACATCTCATAAATACTTGCTTGAGATGACTTACGTGGTCAAATCTTTCTTTCGAAAAAACAGTTAAGTCATCTTGATAGATTTCGATCACTTTGCCTATGAGTTCTTTGAAGGCAAAGTCCATTGCTCTCTGGAAAGTGGCACGTGCATTTAATAAGCCAAAAGGCATTCTTAAGAACTTGTAAGTGCCCCAAGGTGTGGTAAACGTTGTTTTATGTTGATCTTCTTTATTTACTAACACTTGGTTATATCCGGAAAATCCATCCAACATGGACATCATTCCTGAACCAGTTACTCTTTGAAGTAATGTTTCCATGTCGGGCAATGGGTAATTATCTTTTAGGCAATATATGTTTAGATTCCTGAAATCTATACATATTCTAATTGACCCATTCTTCTTTCTAACAACAACTAAGTTGGAGCACCATGATGAATGTCTTGTAGGTGCTATGATCCATGTTGCTAACATTTTCTGAAGTTCCTTCTGAACAATGGGGGCCAACTTAGGATTTATTCGCCTAAGTTTTTGTCAGAAAGGTTTGACCTCTTTGGCTTCTTCTGTGAGGGGAATGGTGTGTTAAAACACGTCTTCCCAATAAGCGTTAAGTTCATCATAACTAAAGGCCAACACATCTCTATATTGTTTGATTAAACTGATTAAGTTGTTCTTTTCCTTTTCCGAACTACCTTTTCCAATTTTTATTAACTTGGGGTCCTTGTATATACCTATATTTATTTCCATATAATCCCCAATTTTTATTGACTCTTTTTTATTTTTATGTTGATCCTGTCTGTCAAACAACTTCTCAAAAGCTATAAGGCTACTCAGAATATGATTTCTCAAATAATTCTCATCCTCTTGATACTCTTTACCCTCTTGCTGATAACTGATCTTGCAACCTTCAGGCTCCTGGAGATTATGGATGAACCTTAAGAGTTGTTTATCATCATTAAATACCTGCCAATGATCTACATTATTAGGAATTGACGAGCTGAAATTGATTTCCATTTTGCCATTCCCACTAATCATCTCATCTGAAGGTTGAAGGGTGGATGCTGCCACTGCCAACTTATCTGCTAAACCATTCATTTCCCTAGGTATTTTCTAAAGATTGAGTGCATCAAACCAGTCCATGGTATCCCATATAGCATTCCTATACTTCCTTAGTCTATCACTTTTACACTGATACTGATTCTTAAGTTTGAATCACCTTTTATGTTTAACATTTTTATGCCCATGTCCTTAGCAGTTTCTAAAACTAGAAACAATGCCTTATATTCAGCCACATTGTTCGATGCTTCAAACTCTAATCTAAAAGCAAAGTTGTAGATTTTATTAGAAGGTGAAATGGTAACTATGCCCGCACCCTTTCCAGCTTTGGAATAAGCTCCGTCAAAGTACATTTGCCAAACTTCATCTATCTTTTCATTTTTAATATTTTCTTTAATAGGGGCCATGAAGTTGGACAAGATGGCATAGTTTCCAAAGTTGTCAGTACAATGCACAAATTCATTTCCAAGCTTCTTAGGATTCTCTACATGTCGCTTTCTTTCTTTTTCTCTATGAAGTATAATCCTAGTGTTTTATGATGCAGGGATGGTTGCGTATTTCCAATCCATTTGGATGTGTCCACCTAGAGTTGCTGCCCACTTTCTGGACAAAAGCATTCCCCATTTATTTGGTACATCGATTACAACATCATCCATTGCCATGTCGATGTCAGGATACTTGGCCAATTTTACATGCAGGTTTAAGATTATCCCTACCACTTCAACTTCTCTTGCATCCATTGCACAAACATTGTGGTAGGGCCGTGTGATCCTTAAATTTAACTGTTCCATTACTTTCCTTGTAATTACGTTTGATGAAGCACTTGAATCTAATATGAAGGACTATAGGCATATCTTTGAGGACAACAGGCAGATCTTCAAGGACGACATTATTACTTGGAGGAGCAGTTTCTTTGACAATATTATGATTGCTTTCTAAAAATTTCATCAATTTTTCTTTTCGGCCAGGAATTTGAAGGATATTAGTGGCATAAGATGAAATTTTAACATCATTCAACCATTGTTCCATGTCAAGATTTGATTCTACAACAACCAGAGGGTTTATAATAGGAGGAATTGTTACCTTAGGTTTGTACTGTTTAGTTGGTGTAGACTTCTCCTTTCTCTGATAGGTAGCTCCTTTGTATCTAGCATTCCTCATTTCTAAGATTTTTTCCTAGGAGGGCATTTCACCATAACTTTGAGAAATGAAATCCTTTTCCAAACTATAATCTACGGCCTGTTGCCAATGTTGTTCTGCCAAAGGGTAGGTTCGACCTACAATGTTCACGAACTCAGGCTTGCTTGATGGTGTATCCTGACTACTGATCTCAGGGAGTCCATGTTCCATTACTTGGTTTGCAATGTAACAAGTACTTTCCTGGTGAAACTGAGAACAAGGCCTGCAAAATGGAATTGCATCCTCTACTAGGTTGACAGAATCCAACTGGTTTGGAATCCTAGGTTCTTGAGTTTTCTTTTGATACATCTGATTAGGCTTTGGTTGAAAGTTCCTTGGTGCATGAGAAACATGATTTCTTTCCATCATAACCAACCTATTCTGAATATGATTTAGTTGAGCAGCATGATTGGCCATCTGTTGGTTTTGATTAGTCACCAAGGTTTTCATCATTTCGGCCATTTCCTTCATAGGATCTTTAGATGCTTCCTTATCCTCTGATTCAACAACCTTTCCCTTAGATTCTTTGTTATAGGAAGAGTTTCCTCTAGTGTACCCTGGTATGTTGGACTTACCCGATGATTGCATATTTTTTTCAATTTTTTCGGCCAATTCCTGTGCCTTCTTTAGATCAGTAGGTTTTTTTATCTCTTAACTGATACCTCAAATCTCCAGTGAATGCTTCAATATAATAGATGAGGATAGCAGCATCATTTGGCTTGATATCTTTATGAAGATCAGAAACAATGCGCCTGAATTTTGTATTAAATTCATCCATGGTTTCATTTTCTAGCTTTTTTATGTTATGAAGGGCAGCAAGTTGATGTCTTGGTTCCTTTTTCTCTCCCCATTTCTTCCTAAAACCATTCCGGAATTCACTAAGAGTTTTGTATGAATTATCAGCTAATTCGAGGTACCATTCTCCAGCATCATCTTCTAAGGATAAAGCAAAGAGATTCATTTTGACGTCGTCATGGTCATGGGAAACATCATTGCAATAACTAACCAGGAGCTTTTCAAACTTTTGAAGGCGAGATTTGGCGGTGATGGCATTGTTGCCCTGAAATGTGGGGAGCTTCTTGATAGCATCATTTGGAATGACATGGGGAGCACCTGCTATCTGAGAAAAGCAGTGTTCCACGGGGACGCGCCTCCCAGGGTTGGGGGCTCGCCCCCTATGCTTCCCACGCCCCGGGGGCTGGGGGGCTCCATGGGAAACGTTTCCCAGCGCTCCCCTTTCTGCGAAACTTGGGGAAACGTGGGTCTAGGAGTTTCCCGGAATGGGGGGCTCCCACATGCCCCCTCCTGAAAATGGGGGGCTTCGACAGGCCCCCACTGCGCTCGATTTTTTAAACTTTTTTACTTAAAAAAGAAATTGTTCATCTTAAATTTTAGGCTTTTACACTAAATGGTCATTTTAAAACGAAATAGAAACAAATAAAAATAAACAAACATTGATATGATATGCTTGGCTATAACGATTACATTAAATTACACTAATTTCTTTGGGAACATAAGCATGCTAGTATGCAAATGGTGATGGGATGAGGAATTGATATGTTTATATGTTGGGGTTCATATTTTTATTATTTTTCTTTTTTCTTTTTTCTTTTTTATAATTTTAGAGACCGACCCCCTATGTTAGGGACCTTGATGCCTCCCCGCCCCCCTGTCCTCCAAAATACCCCAAAATTTTGGGGTGTCTCTACACGTCCCCAATGTGCGTTTCCTCGCTCCCACGCCCCCCCGTCCCGGAAACTTGGTGGAACACTGGAGAAAAGTCAAAGGGCTTGAAGAAATCCGTCATCTCTTGAGATTGATAGATATGACTCTCTGCAAATATATGATGGATATCTGAGAGGGATTGGGATCCTAAATCTTCAAGGATTCTACGAGAAGTCTGTCTATTTAATCTCCTTCTATAAGCCCTTTCAGGCTCGGGGATGAGATCAAATACTCCTTCGAAGTTTCTTCGGGTAGAATACCTTGGAGGGATATTAAATAGTGGAGTCGCCAGATGGATCGAGTTTTAATTTAAAATTTTAAAGACAAGATCTATCAATTTTTTTTATCTTTTTAGAAACAAAAAGTTAAGTTAAGTTGTACTCGGGAATAAAAAGATTTATCCTTAGCAACGGCGCCAGAAAATGTTGCTGACTTTCACACACCTGGGGGGAACGTGGTAGAAATCTTCAAGCCACTCGATGTGTCCTTAGGGGCAAGTCTCGAGTCAAGGCTGTCACCTTGTTCTTGACTCCTCCGTTTAGGCCAACCCCTAACGAAGCCAAGGGCGGCAGACCCTATTAAAAGAAAATCTATGGTTTTTAGTCTACGAAAGAAAAGACTAAATCTAGGAGTCAATGTGAAATGGATAAAATAATGGACTATTGCAAGAAAGAGATCACATCAACAACATATGACAATGTAAGCACCATTCACGACATTTTGCAATAATTGATTTAAGCATTGAAAGTAAAACAGACCAGTGCCAATGAATTTGGAGTGCTTGTAAAAGTGGAGTGCTGTTGTGTCGTGTAAGTATTGTAGTTGTCTCGTTGGTCAGTTTTAAAATTATTAATGAGTAATTAAGGGTGTGGGTCAATTGTGGGTTTGGCCCAACAAGTCAAGTCCCTTCGAATTGAGTGCTAAAGCAGTAATACCAAGTGTCCAACGGGGCGAGGATGAACCTGCTTGGAGTGGCCCCCTGACTCTGTAGTAGTTACCCTTTGCAACCTCTCGAGTTCTCGAGAAAATCACTTGTGTGGATTTTCCTATTAAATCTCAGTGTTCCACCAAATTTCCGGGACGCGGGGGCGTGGGAGCGGGGAAACGCACACTGGGGACGTGTAGAGACACCCCAAAATTTTGGGGTTTTTTGGGGGACGGGAAGGCGTCGGGGTCCGGTCTCTAAAATTATAAAAAGAAAAGAAAAATAATAAAAATATGAACCCCAACGTATAAACATAGCAATTCTTCATCCCATCACCATTTGCATACTAGCATGCTTATGTTCCCGAAGAGTTTAGTGTAATTTAATGTAATCGTTATAGCCAAGCATATCATATCGATGTTTGTTTCTATTTTGTTTTAAAATGACCATTTAGTGTAAAAGCCTGAAATTTAAGATGTACCATTTCTTTTTCAAGTAAATTTTTTTTAAAAATCGAGGGCAGTCGGGGTCTGTCGAAGCCCCCCATTTTCAGGAGGGGGCGTGTGGGAGCCCCCCAATCCGGGAAACACCTAGACCTGCGTTTCCCCAAGTTTCGCAGAAAGGGGGGCGTTGGGAAACGTTTCCCATGGAGCCCTTGAGCCCCCGGGGCGTGGGAAGCGTAGGGGGCGAGCCCCCAACCCTGGGAGGCGCGTCCCCGTGGAACACTGTTAAATCTAGTAACTCGTATCCCTTTCTGATACAACCAACTGATCAGACAAGCTGCAGCGGTGTAGAGCATACGGGGAAGGAGTCTTGGTAATTTTTTAAGGACTTTAAACTTGTGTTCTTGTTAAAACTAAAAAAACCTCCAGGAATCTCTTTCAGTCCAAATGGACCTCAATTGGGAAAGCGAGGAGGGTTTGATTTTAGTTAGCAGAAAAATGCCAGAAACAATCACAGATTATCTAATTAGTCCTACCACGCATCTCTTTCCCCTTTCGGGTCAATTTGGAAGTCGTGGGGTAAGTAGTATGATTACTTTGAATTTGTAAAAGATATTGAAATGCTTATGATTTAAAGTATACAATGCTATTAAAAACAACTAAACTAGAAAAATCTAAAAAAATCATTAAATCACAAAAATGCAGAATCCCCCCTGGGAGATGGGGAGCTGGCTTGAAAGAGCCTACTCAAACTTGCTTTTTATTACTCGGTTACAATGCCTTAGCAGAAATGCTCTTTGGTCCTTGTTATTTGGGATCCAAAGGCTTACAAAACATAAGGAAAAGAAGCCTAGCTAAGGGGGAAGCCTCCTGGAAGCTTCGGATGGCCCACAAATTGGTTTTTGGGTAGCGTATCCTCTTCTTTTCGAACAGACCTGCTAAAAACCAGCAAGCAAAGTTTAGTAAAAAGTGGCCAAAAACACTTTAGAAGTGTCTTTGGTCAACACAAAAAATACCCAAAAAATTCTAAGTTAAAAAAGTAATAAAACAGGGCAAAAGGGAACCAAGGGAAGCAAGCTTACCTTGGGATCTTGGCTTCCCTTTTGGGCAGCCAATATGATATGCACTCTTATGCTAGATGTAACTTTAAAGTTTGAAAGAAAAAGCTAATGCATGCAAGCTATAGATTTTCTTTAAAATGCCATGCAAAAGATGATTTCTTTATGCTAGATCTATTCAAAATGGATGAGCAATGCTTACTAGATCTGATAAAAGAACTTGAAAACTAGATCTAAGTGCAAGATTTGTGGTTTTAAATGCAAAGATCTTAAGTAAGCAAGTTGGGTAGCAAGGACGAAAAATAATTTTTAAGAATGAGAAAGGAGAGAGAAAAGAGTATTTTTGCTGCTGGGGGTTTCGCTTTGAAACACTTCGTAGTGAGGTACCAAGGGACTATGTTTTTCGTATTCGCCTTGAAAAGGGGAGCATCAAACTAGATCCACACCGTTTCGACGCTGGGAAACCTGTAGTTGAACCAAGACTCAAACAATACCGTGAGATCTTGAAATCACATATAAAAAGAGGTTTAAAAAATGCATGAAAATAAACTTATTTAGCATGCAATGTTGGACCTCTAAGCATACAATGATAATACAGGAATTAAAGTACTCTTACTTTCAACTCCTATTCCTATCAGTCCGGAGAAACCATCATAGGCAAGATCTAAGCCACAAATATTGAAGAAAAATTGGAACAACACAACTTTTTACCTCAATAATGCATGACAATCAGAATCCACACAACAAAGCACACCACCACTAGCCTCCAAAGCTTTACTTTATTCCACAAAAAAATAACAATAGCATATAGGTTAGAACAACTTGCACTCTCTTGCTCCAAACCAAACTAGTTTGTGAGAGAGGTAGAGGCTTTATTTATAGCCAGAATCAAGCCCCTGGGGGGCTACCAACACTGAAGATAAACCCGGAGTTATCTGACCCTGAACCGAGTTGAAGTGAAGAAGGACTGAGTAGAATTGCAGAGGTGATTGACACCTCTCTCTGTTAACTCATAATCACTTGCCAACCAACTCCATCTAATTGCCAAATCACCAAATCAACATCCTTCAAGATCAAATCGACATCAAACTCCTCACGCGTGAGCTCATGAGGTTGGTGGGTGATGTCACCACATGCATGTGCATCCAAAAAAGGTATAAACCATAGTTTCGTTTAACCAACTCACGCTTTGAACAATGGAAGGGGCGGACCCCTCCTTCCCCTCACGTGAGCTTCAAATTATTCACGTGAAGAAAGGTTTAAGTTATAACTTGGTCCCCCCCTTTTTTTTAAAACCCAAAGTTTAATTTTTTAAAACGTCAAAATGGAGGTGGGTCCACTATCCACCTTACGCTAGCCTTCATGCTAGCGTGGAGCTCACATCATCCATCCTCACGTGAGCCTCATGTATTAAACCCACTCTTTAATACCAAGTTTTAAAATAATCCTATGTTTGAAAAGGGGTCGTGAGCCTTAGGGGGACCCATGCCATGTCACCCCTTTTAATTTTTTTTTTTTTTTACTTTTTAAACATTTGACCTTAGTGCCAAAATGGTGTAACATAGCATTAAAATGCTCTTTTGATGCATTTTTAGCTGAATAATGCTCCATGGGGTGGTCTAGCTGCCCGACCGATGTGGAAAGTGGTCCCTGGAGTAAAGTGGTCGCTCTGGGTGTGAAAACAAGTGTCTCCACGTCAAAAACAGACTCCGTATCTGACTTTTATTACATTTTGAATTTTTTTAATTAAACCATTAAAAAATGTTCTAATTTTGCGGAAAATTTTATTTTTCTCGGAAATTGACAAAACTCTAAGGGGACCTAGCACATGTCCATACGACTCAAAATGAATCCCTAGCACGTTGAAAAACACTAACACGAAGGCTCTAATAACCTCATAAGGCCGAAACACGAAGACAACTACCCCAACTTTGGAGGTGTGAGTAAAAAATTCAGAAATTATTAGTCGTTTGTTCAACAACCAATAATGATCGAAGGAAAAAACACTCTGGGTTAGTCGGCTTGATGCTTAAGTCTGAGAAACCGAGCCTTTTATAAAAAATTAAATGCTAAGACATTTTTTACAATTTCCCCAAGGGGGTATGAACATGTACTTACAAAAAAATTAACAAAAAGTTCCCAGACAAAGCCTAAATGACTTCTGAATTCTGAAAGGTGAACAAGTGTACGTTCTCACAACCGACTCACTTGATAATACCGACTAAGTATGACTTAGTAGGTAACACTACCCAACGCCCCCAGTAAATATTTTCCTACTTAGAATATTGCGCTCAATGCGAGGCGGTATATTTTATTAATTGTGAAATTGGAATTAAATCTGTGAAGTAAACAACTACAATGCTTTTGGGTATCCCGAATAGGTAGAGCATAGACACTGTAAAATAGTAAATTCCAATTTTAGGGGATGTGTGAGTTAAAATTTTTATTAGCAAATACAACTCTTCGATAGAGAGTGCTCTTGATCCACCTTATGGTGAGATTCAAGAGTCTTATCTAATCTATGATGCGAATAGAATGCAAAATGCTCTCCGATAGCGAGTGCGCTTGACTTGTCTTATGATAAGTTCAAGAAACTTTAGGTTCTTTTTATGAATTATGAATTAAACAACAAAGATGCACATGAAGCAAATAGCATGCAAGTGATTAAATTTAGCAATTAGTGGAAAATGAACTAAGTCTAAAAAACAAATCTAATCTAAGCAAGGAAGAACACAAGACACACTTCCCCCAAATAGGGGAAGTAGAAAAAAATGTGGGAGGCTTAACCCCACTTAGCCTTTTTATTAATGATTACAATGAAAGGGATTTTAACCCTTGAAAGAAATTGAAACAAAAGAAAGAAGCCTTAATGGTTTTTACAAAAGATGTATTTAGAATTTTAGAGTTTGTCTTCTTGTTTGGCACTCGTCTTCGATCTTCAAGCCTTTGGTACTTGTCTTCTTAATCCACTTTGTCTTTGGTACCTACACAAGAAAACCAAACACTCATGCACCCATTATTGTAAACAAACAAAAATAATCTAGATGCAAAAATATTGAAATTAATCAAAGTACGAAATTGCAAATTTTTAGTCCCAAATTTTTAGTCCTTTTTTGAATTAAAACTAGGGAAAAAGTACATACCAAAAGAGTGAAAGAAGGCTGAAAATGATGAAGAAATGGGACAGCCAATGAATGAATCAGATAGCTGCAAAAAAGAAGTAATGGACAGCCAGCAAGAAGGATGAAAGGTGGTTGCAAAAAAGGGAGGAAAAATGGCTCAAAAAGTGCCCAAAAAGGCTGAAAATGGAGAAAGAGGGTAGCCAACAAGGAGGAAAGTTGACTGTAAAAAATAGGAAAACAGGGTAGCGAACTAAACAAAAAGAGGGATGCAAAAAATGGTAAAAACAGGGCAGCCAACTAGGAGGAAAGTGGCTGCAAAAATCGAGAGAAAGAGAGCGGAAAATAGTGAAGAAAAGGTGGGCTAAAAGCAAGAGAAAAAAGGCTAAAAACAAGGGAAAACAATGAACGAGAAAAAGAGGCAAGAAAAGTGAAAAAGTGAGGTAAAAGAATCAAGGTATAAAGAGGGAAGAAGAGGTAGATCTAGAAGAGCAAGAAGAAGAAGGATGGGTGGTGTTACGAACTTTTCTGTACCATAGTTGGGTTACCTGAGGAGCCGCCGGTTGACAGACTTGTTCAAAGTCTGATTCCAGTGTATCAGTTGATCCGTCTGCTTGTCTAGCCAATATTGGCTAGTCACTTTTTTATTTGAATAATTTTGACCATGGCCCCGCGGGGTTTGTAATAAAATGTGCTAGTAGGATATTTTTGAGTGGTTCGGTCTCCTAAGACGTAGAATCACAAATAGGGTATTCCAGGGAGTTTTTTGCCACTGACAATTATGCTTTGCCTTCAGCCGAGTATAATTGACGAGGTTTTCTCTCGCTTCCTCCAAAGCTGGAATGCCCGATGTTGAATTTTGGGCCTTGGGGGGTTATTAGAGCCCAACAGAGTGTTATAAGCCTACTAGACATTATTTAGATAGATCATGGTCATGTCCTTAAGTCATCTAGACACATAAAAAATTTTCGAAAAAATATTTTTCGAACAATGAAAAATTATTTTTTCTAATTTTTTAATTTTTAATTACTTTTCCTAAGTTTTTTGGGTTAATTTTTCCATAAATTAAATGGAAAAACCCCATTCGTGATTCGGACTCAGAATTCAGTGATTGAAGGTTCTAACCTTAAGCCAAAAATCATTCTTGATCAGCCAGCTAGTCAGAGCCAACTTTCAGATTAGCAATCGGACACATAGTGCCTTTTTACTCAAAAAAATTAGTTTTGAGTAAAAAAATGATTTTTATTAAAAAAAATTGATTATTTTGGAGAAAACTAAAACTCTCCAAATTAATTCAAATTCAATAAAATAAAAGGCTAAATGACATCTCATGGAACACTTATGATGATTGGAGTTATCATAACTCAGCTTCAGTCATCATTAAGAGAGCAATTAATTTATTATCAGTTATCAGACATGTCATCTCCAGCTAAAGATGAGATGGAGAGCTCTCATTGGTCCGGTGATTTGATCGAAGTGAAGACTAAAGCTTACACCATCGGTGGGCTTCCCAAACCTAGCTCAGGCTCCTGCCAGACCTAAAGAATGAGCTTACCTACATCCAGACTCACACATGTGGCCTCATCCTTGGCTTGTTTTCAGTGCACAGGTTTGGAGTGGGGGCGCCTTGCCTGGGTGGAGGCCTCCCCTCACTCCCGGTTCTCCGGTTTAGTTCTGGGCTCTTTGTTAGGTGGCTAAGCTGGTTAGGGTTGGTTTTTTGGTTTTAGGGTTTTACCACTCTCTCATTTGTTAAAAAGAGGCTCTTTCAGCTCTATTTGCATGGACTTTTGTAGCAGAGTTACTTTGAGAGAATTGTATGAAGCATTTGCTTTAATTTGTTAATAAAGATCAGACTTTGGAGGTCCATGAGCTCTTGGATGTGGTAGTTTTTTGCAATTGGTTGAGGTGATATTGTCTCTAACCCCTATTTTTTTTAATGCTTATGTGAGATTAAATTGTTTATTTGTTAGCTCAAGAGGGCCATTGTTGGCACAGTAGAACAATCATTTGTAGTTCAACTTGATTGTTTATGCGAAGTAGATTAGTATTTTGATGGACATGAGTAATCAGTATATACGTAATGTTGATCATGATTCAATTTTCTTAGCATACTAGCATGTATTTTGATCTCACGTTTTGTGTTGAGTTGTAGTGTGTTTTCAGGCTTCATAGGTTGAAGAAGGGTGTGAACTCAGCTGCTTCTATCCCAGGCTTCAAGCAACCTTTTTAATCTAACACTTTCATTGCAGGACCTACAAGATCTTCTTCTTCAAAATACAAAAAGAACGCTGGGAGTCTAGCTCTCTCTCTTAGGTTCTATCCATAATTTCAAATACTTTCTTGGTTACCAAACTTCCCTCTTCTAGTTCCCTCTTTGCTCTTTGATCCCCTTGTTTTTTCTTGCTTGCTAGCCTTTTCCTCCTTGCTTGGTTTTGCCCTTTCTTATCTTTTCTTCATCACTGCCCCGTTTTACTCTTTTTACCACTCATTTTCTTTTTTTTGGACAGCCCTAGTGTGCCCTAGTTTATGCCTATTTTTTGCCCTAGTTTTTGGCCCTTCTTCCATCTTGTTTTTGGCCTTTTCTTCTCCTTTTTGTTTGCTGTCTTGTTTTTTGATTTTTATGACAACCATCTTCTTTCTTCATCGCTACCCCGTTTTCAGCATTTTTTATATTCCTTTGGCCTCATAGTTGGCTGCCCTATTCTTCCCTTTTCTTGTCTTTGACCTTCTCTTTGTTTTCCTTCCTTCTTCCTATCATTTTCTTCTTATTTTCAGCCTTCTTTGCCTTACTCTTTTACTCTCATTCAAACTTCTTCTTTTCCCTTTTTCCAATGTTCGAGAAAAGTTTCAAGTAAAAGTAAATCACTCTCCTTTTTTATGCAAATTTTAATGATAGTAGAGTTGTATGCGTTTATTTGAAAAGCCCTTTCAGGGATTAAATTCCTGAAGGCAAATTGTAATAATTTCAATAAAGTACTTTTGTTTGAGTGGGGTTTTTAAGTCCCCACTCTCATCCTCCCCCATTTGGGGAGGCTTGTGTTGTGTTTACTTGTGTATGCTTAGGTTAGATTTGCTTGTCTTCATCATTATTTGCATCTTATGCTTAGAATATTAATTGTTAATCTATCACTTCTAATTCATTAATTAATTTGATTACTCTTTTAAATTGTTTATCTTTCTAAGTAAATCGACTGCTTAAATCTCTTGAATCACACCATAAGGTGGATCAAGAGTGCTCTCTGTCGGAGAGTTTAATAAGTCATCTTTGCTTTTTATTCACATTGTTTAATCAATTAACTCTTAAGTAAGACTCTTGAACTTGCAAAAACACAAGTCAAGAGCACTCTCTATCGGAGACCATCCTAGGTTTGCATAATCCCTGCATTAGTCTCATCTAGATTAGCTAAGTCTCTTGAACCACTGTCATAAGGGAGGGTCAAGAGCGCTCTTTGTCGGAGAGTCTTAATTAATCAACTTAATAAAACCTTCAACACACACACCTTTTTTAATTAATTAACTCCCTCCCCTCCTTGCCGGAGTATGCTCTGACCGATCCCAGATCGGAATACTCAGAAACGGCACTGGATCTTTAAACCCTACAAGAGTAATTTAATAATACTTAAACACCCGTAACCAACGCACCGACGTTGTAGGGATTCTTCCAAAGTACTCCCTAGTAGAGGTGCCGAAACCTCTCGCTGTCTTAGATTCTCGGCTAGCTGGTCAATCTTGGCGATACCAGCCTGGGATACTGGGCGGGCCCGACATGTCTTCAATGAAGGGAACTTAGAAGAGTCTCCCAGCTTTGACAAACTTTTGTTGACACTCTAAGCAAGATCACTATCAAAAACTTTTAAAATCTACCAAGAGCACTTACAAAACCTAATACTCACTTGCTTGATTCCTAGACTTTATTTCACGCATTTATTTGACTCCGTAAGGCACTGGTCCCTTGTTATATTTGATTAATTTTCTATCTTGATCAACTGTCTATGGGCCATTTCAATTGATTATATTTGAATGCTTAAGTTATAGGTTTGGAATCTTTGCTTATTTGTGTGATCTCTTGTTAGCAACGTGGATTGCTTTGATTAATAATCATCCCCCTAATATTAATCATTTTAAATCATAGTAACTCCTAAACAACACCCATCCGCATCCAAAAACATCTAAAAATTAATTTAAAACATTGAGCCATAGAAAACTCTTTGTTGGGGACTACCCCCCTTGGCTTCGTTAGGAGTTAGCCTAAACGGAGGAGCTAGGAGTAGGTGACAGTACCTAGCTCTGTGCTTGCCCCCAAGGTCACACCTCTCCCACTTTCTCAAGTGAGGAGACAGCTTTCGGAAGATTTCTGCTGCTGGTGTGCAATTGGCGGACAACATCTTTTGGCGCCGTTGTCGGGGACAAATCTTTTTGTTCCTGGACGACCTTTGTTTCTTTTAGTTTTTTACCTTTTTATCCTTTTTGGTAGATTTTTAGTCCAATCACTCTTTGAAATTAGACTTAAGTCCACCTGGCGACTCCGCTATCAGTCAACACCTCAAGGTATTCTACTAGAAGAAACTCTGTAGGTTTGGTTGATTTCATCCCTGACCCCGAAAAGGTCTTAAGGAGGAGATTAAACAAACTATCTTCTCGCAGGATCCTTGCAGAAATTGGATTTGAGTCTGTTTCAGACATCCATCTTTTATTTACAGAAAACTTAGGAAATTTGCAAAATAATAACTGTTTCCTTAATCCAATGGGTGAGTTTTTTACTCAACTCAACTTTGGTCAGATTGCAGGTCATGCTCATGATATCCCTGACAAGGCTATCGACAAGCTTACGACATATAATGGCATCAATGCCTCCCTCTTTGCTGAGCAGCATATCAGGAATTTCACCAGACACTGTGGTGCCCATGTCAGGGGTACTGATAGGCATGAAGATGTTTACATGACCTTGTTTGCCTTGTCTTTGGATGGCAAGGCTGGCAACTGGTACGATAATTTGCCGGACAATTCTTTTGCCACCTTAGCAGACTTCAAGGCTACTTTCCTTGGAAAGTTTGGCAATAGAAAGGAGCCTAGACATCTAGTAGCGGCTTTGACTAGCATAAAAAAGTCGGAAACTGAAACAATGGACGAATTCAACAACAGGTTCACTGAATTAGCAAATTCCATCCCTGCCACTTACTCTCCTCCGGCAGCTTCTGTTTTGGACTATTACATCGAAGCTTTGAGTGGTAAAATCCAATACCAAATTAGAGATAAGGAGCCGGCTACTTTACTTCTAGCTCAGGGTTTGGCTGTCAAAATTGATAAGAATATGCAGTCATCTGATGAGTCTAACCTCCACGGCTATTCAAGGTCTTCCACCCCTTTGAAAATTAATGAGCCCAAAGACAAGGATCCTTTATCAGCTATGAAGGATGCCTATGAAAAACAGATGATCGATATGGAAAGGGAGATGAAGAAGAATATGGGGGAGGCAGAACAGAAACATTTAGCGCAGTTAAAGGAAATTCAGAATAGGGTAATAACTATGGAAAGAACTCAAACTCAGCCTGCTCCTAGGACTTTTCCTACCAAGCCAACATGGCAGAGAAAGAATCCGAACCATGAGTAGAGGCCTCCTCATCAACTAGAGGCCACTAATGTGGTTGAACCTTACAAACCATTTTGTAGGGCATGCAGAGATTTCCATGAGGAATCTGGCTGCCATTATGCCTGTTATGTCCAGGAGCATGGTTATTCCGAGGGGTGCGGTCCTAGTACGTCTGCAAGCGAGCCTGAATTCATTCACAATGTCGGAGACATCTATGTTGACCACAAGGATAGTTGGAATCAAGCTAATCAGTTTCATCAATGGGTTGATTACTTAACTGAGTATTATGGGGAAATGCCTTCGAATAGTAACAATGTTCAAAATTTCAAAGGCATGACATATCAAAGAAGACCTAGGGAAGGACCATCTACCCAAACTGCTCCAAAGGTAACAATTTCTGACATCCCTCCTAAAATAGATGATAAGTCAGATTCTGTTGCTCTAACTTTTGATTTAGGTAGTTGGTTAGCAAACTCTAAAGTCCCGGTTCCCGTGCTTGAATTGTGTAAAATTCCTGGTCAAAAGGAGAAATTGTTGAAAATGCTTGAGCCTCAAATTAACAATGATCCCCCTCCTACCTCAAAAATAGTTGCACTTGAAAAACCTAAAGCTCCAAAGAATGTAACTTTTGCCAACACTATAGAACAGCTTCCTCCTAGTCAGGAAAATGATTGCGGAGATCCCCCTGTAATCTTGCATACTAGGGACCCAAGAAAAGAAGATCACCCGCCCTTCTACATGTCATTGATGATAGGTGATTTTCTCCTGCACAACTGTATGCTAGATTCAGGATTAGGATCAAATATTATGACGAAGAAAGTTATGCAGCAACTTGGCCTTAGAACCACTCGCCCTTACCAAAATGTATGTGCCATGGATTCTAGACCCGTCAAAGTTGAGGGTATGATCGAAAGGCAGAATGTGAGATTAGCAAAGTATCTGGACATCCATGTTACCATGGATATTCTCGTCATAGATGTGTACCAGATAAATGGGGCATGCTCTTATCCAGAAAATTCGGTGCAACTTTAGGGGGATCCTTCCAAATGCACTGGACTTACGCCACTGTACCTGCATCAGAAGACTCATTAGTTAAGTTACATACGGAGAAAGAACGAAGACATCATGTAGGAAACCCGGGGAATCCATCAAATGAGTATGTCAACTACTTAGGTGAACTAGGGATGTACCAAATTAACTCCACTTTCTTAGAGCTTATCCGTGAAGAAATAAAAAACGAAAAGCTTAATGAATTATGGAGGATGAACTTTGATGGAGCCTATTCTAGAGCAGGAAAAGGTGCTGGGATAGCCATTATGTCACCTGAAGGTAAAGTTTTCAACTTTGCTTTTAGATTAGAATTTGAGGCAACCAACAATGTAGTAGAATATGAGGCACTTCTACTGGGCATTGAGATTGCCAAGGACATGGGGATTAAGTTGCTTGATATTAAAGGGGACTCTGATTTGATTGTTCAACAAGTTAAGGGTCATTTTGCATGTAAGTGTCAAAGGCTTAAGAAATATAGAAATGCAATCTGGGATACAATGGAATTCTTTGATGCCCTTAACTTAGAAGCAGTCCCTAGAGATCAGAATAGTGCCTCCGACAGACTTGCAGTTTCAGCGTCAACTCTTCAGCCATCGGATGAGATGTTAGAGGGGAATTGTCCATTAGAGATTAACTTCAGACCTTCTGTTCTTGATAATATTGAACATTGGCAGGTCTTCAAAGATGATGAACAGATTTTGAGATTCATTCATAATGTCGATGAATTCCTTAATTTTAAAGTAAATGATTAGGAAGAAAACAAAGAATATTATGGAGAAGGTGACCAGTTTAACAATCCTGTCCCACGTGGTCTAGTTGCCTTAGAAAACATCTTTGACAGACAGAACAGAAGAAAAAGCAATGTTGAGCACATGAAACCAGGAGATTACATTGAAGTCAACATTGGGACGGAAACAGAACCCAAAATTATAAAAATTGGAAAAGGTACTTCCGAAAAAGAAAGGAATAGCCTCATAAACTTGGTCAAAGAGTATAGGGATGTATTTGCCTTTACTTATGACGAGCTCAAAGCTTATAGGGAAGATGTATTTCAACATACTATTCCCCTAAAGCCAGAATGTCAAAAAGGAAAGCCTTTCAGACAAAAACTTAGGCAAATAAATCCTAAGTTAGCACCAATCATCAAGAAGGACTTAGAGAAAATGTTAGCAGCAGGAATAATAGCTCCCACTAGGCATTCCACGTGGTGCTCTAACTTAGTAGTTGCAAGGAAGAAGAACGGGAGCATAAGAATATGTATAGATTTCAGGAATCTAAACATAGCATGTCAGAAGGACAATCACCCCCTCCCCAACATGGAGACCCTCCTCCAACGGGTCACTGGATCGAGCATGATGTCGATGCTGGATGGTTTTTCGGGCTATAATCAAGTAGTCATTCAAGAGGAGGATAGGCATAAGACCACCTTCACAACTCCTTGGGGCACTTTTGAGTATCTGAGAATGCCC
The DNA here is from genome assembly GCA_001517045.1 of Pseudotsuga menziesii. Lineage (NCBI taxonomy): Eukaryota > Viridiplantae > Streptophyta > Pinopsida > Pinales > Pinaceae > Pseudotsuga > Pseudotsuga menziesii. The sequence goes on along the minus strand of LPNX010358815.1, from coordinate 106,659 downwards.
TTTGGCCTTTTAAACGCAGGAGCTACTTTCCAAAGGGCCATGGATTATGCTTTTAAGGAGTTGATTGGCAAAGTCATTGAGATCTATCAAGATGATCTCACTGTTTTTTCGAAGGAAAGATCCAGCCATGTTGGTCATCTTAGGCAGATTTTCGAGCGGTGTAGGAAGTATGGTATTTCTCTAAATCCGGCTAAGTCGGTGTTAGGCATAGAAGAGGGAAAACTCTTGGGACATATCATCAACAAAGACGGTGTCAAAATTGATCCTGAGAGAGTAGAGGCCATAAAAAAGATCCCTCTCCCTAAGAACGTTAAAGCCCTTCAGTCATTTAATGGTCATATCAATTTTATCAGGAGATTCATTCCAAACTTGGCAGAATTAATGAAACCCATGCAGGCCTTACTCAAGAAAAATGCTAGGTTTGTGTGGACCACTGCAGGAAAGAAAGCCTTTGATTCAATAAAGAATGCCATTACCAGGTCTCCGGTCTTAGTCAACCCGGATTACGCAAAGGATTTCATGATCTTTTCATTTGCCTCTGAAGATACCATTGTCGGTGTGTTGCTCCAAAAGAACTCCGAAGGATTCGAGCAGCCCATAGCATTCATGAGTAGAGCCTTGT
>LPNX010358815.1:88139-105683 GCA_001517045.1 Pseudotsuga menziesii | reverse complement strand
GATTGCAGAAAATGATATCCCGCAGCCTACCATGACTCCTGCCCTTCAAAACCTTGATAACCATTGGTATTCAGACATCATTTTCTTTCTCCTCCATCTCATTTGCCTGGATCACCTCAAAGGACACAAGCGTAGGGCTTTGAGACTTAAGACCGCTAGGTATTGCCTTACCCAAGAGGGTCTGGGTTGGAGGAACCCAGATGGTATTATACTTAGGTGCATCAACGAATAGGATTCTAAGAAAATATTAGCAGAGTTTCACTCAGGATTTTGTGGAGGCCACTATGCAGCAAATACAACTTCCCACAAAATCTTGAGAGCTGGTTACTATTGACCAACCATTTTTACAGATGCTCACAAGCATATCAAGTGTTGCCAAGAGTGCCAGCTATTCACTGGGAAGCAGAAGTTGGCAGCTCTTCCCCTTACTCCGGTTGTTGTCCTTGCCCCTTTTCAGCTATGGGGGCTCGATTTTATTGGAAAATTCAAGGATAATTCCAGCAATGGTTTTTGTTGGATTCTCACAGCAACCGATTACTTCAGCAAGTGGGTAGAGGCTATACCCACTAAGATTGCCACTGAAAAGGTTGTTATAGACTTTATCGAGGAAAGAATCATCACCAGATTCGGAACTCCCTTAAAAATAACAACCGATAATGCCAAAGCCTTCAGTTTCGAAAAAATGAATGACTTATGTTTTAAGTATGGCATTATCCTATCCCACTCATCCGATTATTACCCACAGGGCAATGGACTTGCTGAGTCCACCAATAAAAATTTAATGTCAATCCTCAAGAAGACTATGGGGGATAATAAGAGATCATGGGATAGTAAAATTAAGTATGCTGTGTGGGCGGATAGAATCACTAAGAAAAACTCAACTGGTAAATCACCTTTTGAGCGGGTGTATGGACTCACAGCCACCCTTCCGGTCAGTATGCAAATTCCGATCTTCAGGATGCTAAGTGAGTATGGCACAGAACAGGCAGAAATGGAGCAAAGAATAAACCAGATTGTAGAATTGAATGAATCCCGAAGAGCTGCCCTTGATCAGTCACTTAGACATCAAGAAAGTATGAAGGGCACTTTTGATAAGTCAACCAGGCCAAGAGCTTTCCAAATCGGAGATATTGTTCTCTTATGGGATAAGAGAAGGGAGAAGCCTGGAAAGCATGGGAAATTTGACAGCCTTTGGAAATGCCCGTTTATCATCCGCGACACGGCTGGCACCAATTCTTTTTTCCTTAACACTATGGACGAAGAAATTTTAAACCTACCCATGAATGGCCAACACTTGAAGCCTTTCTATCGAAACAACCTCCAAGATGACCAAGGGGTCATCATAGGGCTTTTCTAAACCTATCCTTGTTGTATTTCTATGTACTTTACTTTTGTATCATATGTTATGTATCATAACTTCGTAGAATGCTGCATTCAAGCTCTTTCTTTTGTATACTAGCATTTGTATCATATTTCATTCTATATATGCCGAAAAAGAAGAAGTTTATTTCCATGTACTTTATTTCGAAAAAAGCAAAAATATTTTTTGGTATTTCATCATGGCATATTTTTATCATATACATGGAACTGAGACACTTCTGTTTACATGCAGGTACCAGAGATTCCTGGATTCTCAGGCACTCTTTTTGATCAATAGATCAAGCAAGTACCTGTCCCATAGTTGGAGCCAGATGTTACCAACTTTTCTGTACCATAGTTGGGTAACCTGAGGAGCCGCCGGTTGACAGACTTGTTCAAAGTCTGATTCCAGTGTATCAGTTGATCTGTCTGCTTGTCTAGCCAATATTGGCTAGTCACTTTTTTATTTGAATAATTTTGACCATGGCCCCGCGGGGTTTGTAATAAAATGTGCTAGTAGGATATTTTTGAGTGGTTCAGTCTCCTAAGATGTAGAATCGCAAATAGGGTATTTCAGGGAGTTTTTTGCCCCTGACAATTATGCTTTGCCTTCAGCCGAGTATAATTGACGAGGTTTTCTCTCGCTTCCTCCAAAACTGGAATGCCCGATGTTGAATTCTGGGCCTTAGGGGGTTATTAGAGCCCAACTGAGTGTTATAAGCCTACTAGACATTATTTAGATAGATCATGGTCATGTCCTAAGTCATCTGGACACATAAAAATTTTTCGAAAAAATCTTTTTTCGAACAGTGAAAAATTATTTTTTCTAAATTTTTAATTTTTAATTACTTTTCCTAAGCTTTTTGGGTTAATTTTTCCATAAATTAAATGGAAAAAACCAGTTCATGATCCGGACTCAGAATTAAGTGATTGAAGGCTCTAACCTTAAGCCAAAAATCATTCTTGATCAGCCAGCCAGTCAGAGCCAACTTTCAGATCAGCAATCGGACACATAATGCCTTTTTACTCAAAAAAGTCAGTTTTGAGTAAAAAAATGATTTTTAGTTAAAAATTGATTTTTATTAAAAAATGATTTTTATAAAAAAAAATGATTATTTTGGAAAAAACTAAAACTCTCTAAATTAATCCAAATTCAATAAAATAAAAGGCTAAATGACATCTCATGGAACACTTATGATGATTGGAGTTATCATAACTCAGCTTCAGTCATCATTAAGAGAGCAATTAATTTATTATCAGTTATCAGACATGTCATCTCCAGCTAAAGATGAGATGGAGAGCTCTCATTGGTCCGGTGATTTGATCGAAATGAAGACTGAAGCTTACACCATCAGTGGGCTTCCCAAACCTAGCTCAGGCTCCTGCCAGACCTAAAGGATGAGCTTACCTATATCCAGACTCACACATGTGGCCTCATCCTTGGCTTGTTTTCAGTGCACAGGTTTGGAGTGGGGGCGCCTTGCCTGGGTGGAGGCCTCCCCTCACTCCCGGTTCTCCGGTTTAGGTCTGGGCTCTTTGTTAGGTGGCTAAGCTGGTTAGGGTTGGTTTTTTGGTTTTAGGGTTTTAGCACTCTCTCATTTGTTAAAAGGAGGCTCTTTCAGCTCTATTTGCATGGACTTTTGTAGCAGAGTTACTTTGAGAGAATTGTATCAAGCTCTTGCTTTAATTTGTTAATAAAGATCAGACTTTGGAGGTCCATGAGCTCTTGGATGTGGTAGTTTTTTGCAATTGGTTGAGGTGATATTGTTTTTAACCCCTATTTTTTTTAATGCTCATGTGAGATTAAATTGTTTATTTGTTAGCTCAAGAGGGCCATTGTTGGCACAGTAGAACAATCATTTGTATTTCAACTTGATTGTTTATGCGAAGTAGATTAGTATTTTGATGGACATGAGTAATCAGTATATACGTAATGTTGATCATGATTCAATTTTCTTAGCATACTAGCATGTATTTTGATCTCACGTTTTGTGTTGAGTTGTAGTGTGTTTTCAGGTTTCACAGGTTGAAGAAGGGTGTGAGCTCAACTGCTTCTATCTCAGGTTTCAAGCAACCTTTTTAATCTAACACTTTTATTACAGGACCTACAAATATCTTCTTCTTCAAAATACAAAAAGAAAGCTGGGAGTCTAGCTCTCTCTCTTAGGTTCCATCCATAATTTCAAATACTTTCTTGGTTACCGAACTTCCCTCTTCTAGTTCCCTCTTTGCTCCTTGATCCCCTTGTTTTTTCTTGTTTGCTAGCCTTTTCCTACTTTCTTGGTTTTGCCCTTTCTTATCTTTTCTTCATCGCTGCCCCATTTTACTCTTTTTACCACTCATTTTCTTCTTTTTGGACAGCCCTAGTGTGTCCTAGTTTATGCCTCTTTTTTGCCCTAGTTTTTGGCCCTTCTTCCATCTTGTTTTTGGCTTTTTCTTCTCCTTTTTGTTTGCTGTCCTGTTTTTTGATTTTTATGACAGCCATCTTCCCTCTTCATCGCTGCCCCGTTTTCATCATTTTTTATACTCCTTTGGCCTCATAGTTGGCTGCCCTATTCTTCTCTTTTCTTGTCTTTGACCTTCTCTTTGTTTTCCTTCCTTCTTCCTATCATTTTCTTTTTATTTTCAGCCTTCTTTGCCTTACTCTTTTGCTCTCATTCAAACTTTTTCTTTTCCCTTTTTCCAAAGTTCGAGAAAAGTTTCGAGAAAAGTTTCAAGTAAAAGTAAATCACTCCTTTTTAATGCAAATTTTAATGATAGTAGAGTTGTATGCTTTCATTTGAAAAGCCTTTTCAGGGATTAAATTCCTAAAGGCAAATTGTAATAATTTCAATAAAGTACTTTTGTTTGAGTGGGGTTTTTAAGTCCCCACTCTCATCCTCCCCCATTTGGGGAGGCTTGTGTTGTGTTTACTTGTATATGCTTAGGTTAGATTTGCTTGTCTTCATCATTATTTGCATCTTATGCTTAGAATATTAATTGTTAATCCATCACTTCTAATTCATTAATTAATTTGATTACTCTTTTAAATTGTTTATCTTTCTAAATAAATCGACTGCTTAAATCTCTTGAATCACACCATAAGGTGGATCAAGAGTGCTCTGTGTCGGAGAGTTTAATAAGTCATCTTTGCCGTTTATTCACATTGTTTAATCAATTAACTCTTAAGTAAGACTCTTGAACTTGCAAAAACACAAGTCAAGAGCACTCTCTATCGGAGAGCATCATAGGTTTGCATAATCCCTGCATTAGTCTCATCTAGATTAGCTAAGTCTCTTGAACCATTGTCATAAGACAGGGTCAAGAGCATTCTCTGTCTGAGAGTCTTAATTAATCAACTTAATAAAACCTTCAACACACACACCCTTTTTAATTAATTAACTCCCTCCCCTCCTTGCCGGAGTATGCTCTGACCGATCCCAGATCGGAATACTCAGAAACGACAGTGGATCTTTAAACCCTACAAGAGTAATTTAATAATACTTAAATACCCGTAACCAACGCACTGGCGTTGTAGGGATTCTTCCAAAGTACTTCCTAGTAGAGGCGCTGAAACCTCCCGCTATCTTATTTTCTCGGCTAGCTGGTCAATCTTGGCAATACCAGCCTGGGATACTGGGCGGGCCCGACATGTCTTCAACGGAGGGAACTTAGAAGAGTCTCCCGGCTTTGACAAACTTTTGTTGACACTCTAAGCAAGACCACTATCAAAAACTTTTAAAATATACCAAGAGCACTTGCAAAACCTAATACTCACTAGCTTGATTCCTAGACTTTATTTCACGCATTTATTTGACTCCATAAGGCACTGGTCCCTTGTTATATTTGATTAATTTTCTATCTTGATCAACTGTCTATGGGCCATTTCAATTGATTATATTTGAATACTTAAGTTATACGTTTGGAATCTTTGCTTATCTGTGTGATCTCTTGTTAGCAACGTGGATTGCTTTGATTAATCATCATCCCCCTAATATTAATCATTTTAAATCACAGTAACTCCTAAACAACACCCATCCGCATCCAAAAACATCTAAAACTTAACTTAAAACATTGAGCCATAGAAAACTCTTTGTTAGGGACTACCCCCCTTGGCTTCGTTAGGAGTTAGCCTAAACGGAGGAGCTAGGAGTAGGTGACAGTACCTAGCTTTGTGCTTGCCCCCAAGGTCACACCTCTCCCACTTTCTCAAGTGAGGAGACAACTTTTGGAAGATTTCTGCTGTTGGTGTGCAATCAACGGACAACAGGTGGATCTTGTAACCGAGGAAAAGATTTTATGTTTTGATTAAGAAGGATGAGGAAGAGCCCCTTTTAGCTGTGTTTTTGGAAGTTGGAATCAAGCGCTTTGAAGACCTTGCATGGTGAAAGTATTAGATTTAAAAGGCTCTTGCTTTGTTAAGAGGTGGTTGGGCTTCAACTCCTTCTCCACCTTTGGTGATACCTGAAAGACAATTCTCACTCCACAGAACACAAGATCAAATACTAGAATGCTAGATTACGAAAATATCTGAAAAATAATGGTATAACTAACTACTTCATATTCGCTTCAGACATTCAAGAAATTTTGCATAGATAACCAAGTTAAGACTCTAAATGGCTATCCTACCATGCTAGATTTATGGCCCTCCTGAGCTAACATTGATCAAATATTTTGCAAAAGAAAGAGAATAGGGTAAGAACGAGATCACCTCACAAGATGAAAATCATACACAAAGAGCCCATGCATAGACCTCCAAAGTCACTTTATTCCAATATTCAAATCTGTTAGAAAATTGGAAAGCATTCAACTCAGTTCCAAGAGAGGATCTCTTACAGCGACCTAGGGACATCGGTATCTCGACAATCTTACTGACGGCTATTATGCGCCTATACAAGTCTGTTCGGGGCCGCCTTCGCACAGCCCAAGGGTTATTCGAGTTCATCTGTAGCACCATTGGAGTGAAACAAGGTTGCCCACTTTCCCCCACCCTGTTTGGAATCTACATCAACGAGCTGGAGACCTTCCTCCGTGAGCATACCCAGGAAATAGATGGGTGCCTCCTCCACCAAGTCCTGATCTCTATTCTACTTTTCACTGATGACATTGTACTCCTATCTTCCTCTCCGAAGATCTGTAGAGACAACTTGATGCCGTAGCCTTGTTTTGTGAACTCTGAAAGCTGACTGTGAATCTGAGCAAAACAAAGGTGATGATCTTCAATGGGGTTAAAAAAACCTTAGACCTTCATTTCTTATTCAAAGGGGAGGAAGTTGAGATCACTAACACTTACACTTATTTAGGAGTGCAGTTTTTTGGTCCCTGCTTCATTCTACGACCAACTCTCCAGCCTCGAATCAACAAGGGGTACGGGTCCCTAGCCCTCCTCCAGAGACAGTGTTTTCGTCACCATCTCCAAGATATCTCATCCAAGATGGACCTGCTGAATACTTTGATCCGTCCCACTGTTCTATATGGATCAGAGGTTTGGGGCCCTTCCCTACTCGAGTCAGATTGGGCATCGACTGAGAGAGTCCAGATCGTTCTTCTCCGACGTATCATCAGATGTAAGCAGACAGTGCCGCAACACATCATCCTCGCTGAATTTGGAGCCCAACCCTTTTGTCTCAAGGCAGTTTTTAGATTGGTTTCCTTCCTGCATCGGATCCGAGGGTTATCCGACTCATCAAAAGGTCGAGACAGGTAACCTTTTCTAGCGTACTGCTCTGCTCAGACTATCACTCGTGATACTCGCCCAGGCAGGGCCAAATGTTGGATCATAAGGGTCTCGAACCTTCTTGCTTCAGTAGGGATCCAGTTAGATCGTCTCCCCTCGTTCCAATACTCTCTGGATGCTCCTAGGCACCTTTTGCCTATCTGACAAGAGTTAAACAAGATCATCAGAGAGGATATTTACAAGCAGTTCGTCCAGGTTACTTGGATTAATCCCCAAGGAGGATTGCGCCCCATAATGGCCTTTTATGCTGAACATTTCTTAGAGATCAGAAATAGGCTCATTGTCCGGCCCCAGTATATGTTTCGCCATTGGATGCACGCTCTTCGCATCTCTCTCGGATAGTTCAGAGTAGGATCACATAGACTTCGGGTAGAGTCAGACCACCAAATTGATAGATCAGATTGGATCTACCATCTATGCCATTTACAGGGAGTGGAAACCGAGTCACATTTTATCTTCAGGTGTCCTGTCTACTATGAGATCAGAGGACGCTTCTATTGCTTGTTCAGGGGGCCCCAAACTCTAGCAACCTTCTTCAGATATGCTGATCAGAAATGTCTTACGCTTTATATTCAGGAGGCCCTCAGGCTTCGAGCGCAGATCCTCCAGCCTCCCACTAGACCAGACACCAAACAACGGATCACAACATTCTTCAGCGTGCTACCTTCTTCCAGGGGCACCAAGAGATCTACTGACCTCGACATCGGCCCAGCTCCCAGATCAGTAAGGGCTGCAGGCTCTCGACCCACGAGATCTCAACAACAGCTTCGGACCAGACCTCCCTTCGAGAGGCACTAAGGACCCTCCAGAGCTCGTCGACATCACTCTAGAGAGTGCCCCGCGCTTACCATATCTGAATCGTGGCAGCAGATAGTTTTGCATTTCCCTCAGTTTTCTTCGTTCAACCTCGGCTGTTAGGAGTACCAGACCCTCCTTGGTCACTTTGGCTCTCGGATCTTGTCCACCAGAGCTCCTTCGCCTTTGTGTAGGGTTACAGAGGTGGAACTGGAGCAAGAACTCTCCCATGCTACAACTTAGCTTGCCTTGTACTTCTTTACTTCTTTTTCATTGCTTATATTGTATTTCCGTTAAGGGAGATCGTTTGATTCTCCCACATGCACAACATATCATTGTAACCGACAGTCCCGTTGACCTACTTTGTGGTCATTAGTGGACATTAATAAAATTATCTTATCTACCTTATCTTATCTTATAGTCAAAAAATAAAAAATTAAAAAAGTCAACACCTTTGGTAAAGATTTTTTCAAACAAATTTTTAAAGCATCCTGGGACTTAGGAAATGACCATAGAACATACCAATAGTGTCTAGTAGGCTCATATTTATTAGTTGGACTTTAATAACCCCCCAAGGCCCAAAATTCAGAATTGGGCATTTTAGCTTTGGAGGAAGCGGGAGAAAACCTCATTGATTATACTTGGCTATAGGCAAAGCATAATTGACAAGGGAAAAAACTGCGTGGAACACCTTAGTTGAAAATTACGTCTTAAGAGACTGAGCCGCTCAAAACCCCTACTAGCACACTTTATTACAAAAACCCCATGGGGCATGGTCATTTCAGCATAAAAATAAAAATGACTAGCCAAAATTGGCTAGGCAAAACATTCTGAACTTCTGTTGCACTGGATATGAACATTGATCATGTTCATCAAATGGCGGCTCAACAGACGGTTCCACTATTGTACAAAATAGTTGGTAACATACCCTAAGGTTTCTGTCCTCAATCGGGAAACTGACATAAGATTCTTCTTCATCCCAGGGACATACAAGACATCCCTCAGTACCTTGGGCTCCATGGACTCCCTGTGAAAACAGACTGTCCCATGCCCAACTGCCCTCACCACTGTATCATCACCCAATACAACCTCCAACTCCAAGCCTGTCTCTGAAATCTCGGTGAACATGTCCTAGACACCTGTCATGTGACTTGAAGCTCCACTATCAATGTACCATGTGGGGAAGTAGTGGAAGCACTCAGTGAATGCCCAATGATAATTGAATGCTCCATCTGGTCCTCAAAATCCCTGCTGGTGATGGATGATGCTCTCTCTATACAACCACCGACAAAGAGAGAAAACTCTCTCTCGAATCTAGCAACATACTCATCAATCTTTGCTACAGCTGTTGTCTGTTGTTTCTTCTTCTTCTTGTTTGGGCATTGTTTAGCATAATGCCCAAATTTATGACAATCAAAGCATTTCAATTTGCTCATATCCTTCTTCTCACTATCCCGCTGCTTGGTTCCAGCCTTGGAATCCTTCTTGAACTTCTTCTTCTTCCCCTTTGTTGCTATTTCCAGATTCTCCTCATCTTCTTTGCTGTGAGATGTACTGCCCTGTACATATTCCTTACGGGTCTCCTCCTATATGGAATCATCCCAAAGACGATCCCATGAAGGCATGTGCTGACGAGCAACCATTGACTCCACGAATACAACCCATGGCTTCGTCACACCATTCAAGGATGTTTGTACCAATTCGACACTCTTTATCACCTCACTAATAGCTCCAATCTCATCACGAACTTGTGTAATCCTGGTAAGGTAAGTGGTCATATTCTCACCCTTGTTCATTCGAATGCTTTTCAACTTCTCCCTTAATACCATTTTCCGATTTTCATTGGAACTTTGGTAAAGGTTTGTCGAAGTAATCCACATCTGATGGGCATGATCTTTCCCTGATATATGTGGAATCACATGATCTTTTATTGCATCAAGAATGATTCTTTTGGCCTTTATATCCTTATTGTCAAAAACGACTTTAGCTGCTGTATCTGCAAGAACAGTCACTAGATTGGCTGTAGTGCTGTTCACTATCCTGTAATATCAACACTATTCTAGCCTTCCATGGGTTGAAATTTACAACCCCATCCAACCTGTCCTCGATCCTAAGATCGGTAGCCATCATTGCAAATAAGTTCAAGTCTCTGTTCTTTCTCAACAACCCTATTTTCCCTTATTTCTCCAAGTTTGAAACTTATTTTTGTGTGTAATTTTCAGCCTTCAACAATGCTCTTATACCATGAAAATTTTTGGTAAACCCAACCCGGTTTCAGTTTTAGTGCTGCATATGGTTTAATGCTGAAACTTTATCATGCTTGTACATTAAAAATTAAAATTTTTACTGAAAGCATGAAACACATGAGATTCATTTTCAACTTTTTAACTCTGAAATTTATAACAGCCCTAATCTCTTACTCAAAAATTTTAAATCAGATAACACACATGAAAATAAACACTTATATTTTTGACCAAATTGGTCCAGGAAAACCCTCGAAGGGAAAACCCGTTCTTCAGAGATTTTTTTCTTTCTTCAGAGAAAAATTTATTCAACAAAATACAGCAGTACTTATCTCTTTTCCATCTCGAAAAATGTGCCACAACAACACCTTGACAACCTGCTGTACGAAACCTTCAATTTTTGCCACGTGTGACTGTATGGACGCCTCAATTTTTCTGCATACATTGCCTCAATATTTGTGTTGTATGATTTGCTGTAGGGATTGCAATAAATGCTGTACCTACCTCGAAAATCGTGCTGTATGGATTACAATATTTGCCTCGAAAACTGTTCACTCTTTCACCTTGATTTCTGTGATGTACAAACTGTACAAAATGCATTAAATGCTGTATGGTCTGCCTGCATTAATTGCTATACGACTGCCTGCATTAATTTCTGTAAAACTACATTAGGATTTGTGCCATTCTGTTGGGTACAAGTGTTGTTGATTTTTTTGAGCAACATCGAGAGCCATTCTCTTAGGAGAATGGAAACACTTGGTTCGGGACTAGGGTGTGGACTCAACTTTGAGTTGAGTGATCATTCTGTTGAATGATGATATTTGGTCCGGGACCACGATATGGAACCAGTACAGCACTGGGGGACTCAATCTTGAGTTGAGTGATCATTCTGTTGAATGATGCCATTTGGTCCGGGACCAGGATGTGGAACCAGTCTAGCATTGGGGACTCAACCTAGAGCTGAGTGGCCATTCTTTTGAATGAAGGAACCTGGTTAGTTACCAGGAATTTACCTTATCCGGGACTAGGGACTCAGCTCGGGGATGAGGGCCATTCTCCTGGAGAATGGAGACGCTTGGTCTGTTACCAAGTATTTGACCTAGTGTCAAATTATGTAGCCTATGGCTGAGGCACTTGGTTTGTTACCAGGAAGACACTATAAGCCCTAGACTGGTCTAGGCATGTGTGACACTGTGACCCTCGATCAGTGGGCTTTGTGATCTTCTCCAAGGCTTAGCTACCCTTGGTTAAGACACCTTAGTACCCGATCTTGGCGTCACACAGAGTGTGAGATAAAAGCATTAGTAATTCTCTCTGTTTATGATGATGTACTTTGAGTGGTGATGAAAGACCACCTTGACCACTTGTATTGACCACAGGGCACTTGAAGAACACTAAAACAAAAGTAAAAAATACATAAAGACCCTTGGTACCACTAAGGTGTAAAAGTGAAAGTACAAAAAGACCATTAGTACCACCACTAAAGGCAAAAGTCAAAATTAGAAAAGAATAAAATAATAATATTTTGTTCTTCCTAAGTGACTCAAAGGATATAAAAGAAGATCAATCCATTTCATTATTACACACACTCTTGCTCTCACCGGTGAAGCTGCTCCAATATGCCTAAATTAATCTAATTATGCTTATAATTATGATGTGGGGTTGCGTCTTTAAGCATAGTTGTGTCTCTTTGGTACTATGTATAACAGCCTTCTTGATTTCTTATCGTTCACATGTTGTATCTTCACATTTATTATTATTTCTGTTCTTCTGCAGTCTGGACAATATGGGCTTGTCCCTTTTCTTATGGATGTGTATTGCATCTTTCAACTATAACAAGATACATCACATAAAGATGTGAAAATGAAGAAAAATAATAACTTATATGTTTCTTTTGTGTTTTTCTTCCGTTCATTAAAATATTGTAATTTTTTTTTTATTAGTATTACACGTTTTTCTATTAGAAGAGTGATTTTTTATATTAGTTCTGTGGGTTCTACACAACCCAAGTCAGGTGTTCATGGGATGGAATCAGCCCTCAGAAGGTTGGAAACGACTTGGAAACTTTTCCATATAAGGAAATGGCTCATAAATGTTTCCAGGAGATCTTGAGCTGTTTTCGAGGCGTTCTTTTTCCCAAAAATGTTTCCAGTGCCAAGGCATTGAGGGAGATATGGGTTTCTTGCAATTTAGGAATAGAGGTACTCATCCTTGTTGAACACCATAAATTCCTCTGTAGAAGTTGGGGAACTGTTGACAGGGAGAGGCATTTTCCCGAAAGATTCAAGGTTGATGCGAGAACCTGAGTAATGCATGTAGAAAATAATTACAAAAATCAGACTGCATACACACACAGTTATAGACACCTTTTGTCAAACACTTCAATGGAACCTGATATTATGCTTATACAGGCATGAGATCTCTACCATACAACTCTGGCATATATTTCAGACTACTGTAAGTTAATATACAGCATTAAAATGTCATTTAGGAGCTGAAAAATTACATGAACAACAGGCTGTAATAAAATATCAGACTCAGGAAAATTTGGTCAAATGACCCGTTCTACAGGAATTTCTCATTATCAGCAGTAAAACTCAGGTACAGTACAGCAGTCAAGTACAACTAAAAACACAGTACACAACAGAGATTTCTCCTTGGAATCTAAGCCAAAATTTCACCTCAAAAATAGTGCTGTAGGAGAGTTGGAAAACGTGCCTTTCAGGCTGCCAAAACTGTCAAAAAATAGCAAAAACAGATACAGCAGTTTTACCTTGAAATTTTTGCCTAGTATTCCAGCAGTATGACCCCTCACCGCAGACAGCAAACTTCCTTGGAAAACATGCCCTCCTAGCTTCCTCGTTTTCAGTGCCACAGCCCAGCTTTACGGCCTGCACTCTCTCAACTGTATGGACTGTCAGAAAATGGTTGTACTATGCCTTGGGAAGTGTGCCCCATTGGAAAATGTACCCTCCTTGAAGTTTGTGCCCCTCTTCCTTGGAACTTGAGCTCCTTGAGGAACGTGCTTCTACTCACTTGGGAATCGTGCCCTTCTACTGCTGCTGCCCTTTCTCCTGCTCACAATCTCTTCCTCTTGAAATTCGTGCCACCCTCTCCAGCTCTCTTGGAATGGGTGTGAAATGAATGAGGTCTCATGTCTTTTTATTTGCTTCATTAGGGTAACTCCCATGACAATTCATCTTCCACGGCTGAGATTAGATTTTAGCCACAACATCTTAGGGCTGGGATTTAATCACTTGTTCACTTAAATCTCCTAAGTAAACAATATCTTTTCGAAAAGTCACATTTAAACCTAAATAAAACAAAAGTGAACTTTATAACTTAAAAGTCACTTTATAATATCAATAAAGTACATGTTTCTTTTTAATCAAAAGGTCAAGTCACGCAGTACTTTAATAAATGCACAACTAAAGTTACATTGCTTCACATGAGGCAACATCATCTTGGACCCCAACACCTAGGCACCGGGTGCAGGTGTACCTCCGAGCTACAAAAAGCTAACAATGCATCCTCGAGTAGAACTCCTAATATCTATGGTAGCATATTTGACAGATAGGTAGGGTGCTCAATGCATATATGCATGTTCTTGGCTCTTTCAAGTTGGAGGAGGATGGTTTGGACTGTTAGTCATAAAAGAATTGACCAAGTCTGAATTCCTTATTTGACCAACTGTAAAAGTCCTTAAAAGTCCTTGTTTGGAAGGTGTCTAGAAGACATCCATGTCTCTCACAATAACTGTTTTCTTTTGTGTATAACTTGTGAAATAGGGCTAAGGACATGTGGTTTTCAGAAGGATGTTTAGAAAGGGATTCAAGGCATGCAAGAATGTTGTTTATAACTTGATATTATAATTCCTAACATGGAAAATGACGACTATTGCTAATTCTGGGTGTCTCTCTTTAAGATATAAATAAGAAAGAGAATGCCAAGCGAGATGCTTTTCTGACATCACTATATGCATTCCATGAATTTAGTATTGGTAGTGCTACTCTGCATTAGATCATCTTGAGAAAACATATGTTGATGTCAGTATGAAATACTGGAAAATTCTTAATTTGCTGGTTCTCAAATAATAGCTATGGTGCATTCTCAAGCAGTATTGTTCTAGGTAGAGAATTTAGCTATTATTGTTCCAATTCCAATTCAGGGGTACTGATTCACCCCCATTTCGCTTTATCTGGTGCATAAGGCGAGGAGTCTATTGTTGATGATTCCTGACACACCAACGGTCTGTTTTGTAAAATTTATCTTAAATGCTCTCAGGTTATTGTAGTGATATATTATTGCAGTTGTTCATGTTGTTTTTATGCACCTTGGAATATAGAGTGAGGTATATTGAATGGTCCTGCCAAAATGTGAAGCTTCTATTCATGTGAATTAGGGAAATTTATATTTTGAAATCCTATATGCCTTTTTCTCTATTTTTACTTATGAAGAATCTGAAAGCATAACATATCAATTTAATGCCCAATCTCCTCACGTTATCACTTCTGCCAGTTTGTTCCAACTGAAGTTTTTGGTGTTCAAACCCAGCCCGGTTTAAAGTCAAATTTAATGCCCAACCCAATTAAATGAGTGCTGTAAATTTCACATAAAAATTTCAGACTTTGAAGAATAGCAAGAGCATCATTTTTACAGGCAGAAAATTTAAAGAGACTTGCACGCCATGAAAATTCAGACACAAGTATTTTTAGGCAAATGCCCAGTCAAAACCTGTTAGAGAGAGAGGAATTTATTTCTTCAGTAAAATTAATGCTACAGCAAGTACAAGTGTACAACTTATCTTAACCAAGTAGACAATTTCCAGCCTCGATTTCAGTGCCTATCCACTTCGAAATCTGTGCAAATCCTCTTCGAAATGCATGCTGAAGTTACAGTACTGACAGGATGAAACATACAGCCAATTCTTCCTTGAATTGCGTGATGTCAGTATGGTCTACTACCTTGGTTTGCATGCAAGTAACACTCAGCAAAATTCACCCTTGAAATTTGTGCCCAATGAGCCTAGAAACCCGTGCTCAGTCTGCTGCAGAATCACACTGTATGGACTGTGTACGACCTGCAGTACGACTTCCTGTACTTGCCTAAAAAATCGTGCCCTAAACCCTGCCTTGAAACTCGTGCAGGACTCATTGAAAGTCGTGCTGCATTAATTGACGTATGGTATGAAAAGACTCCTGTACCTGCGCATTGGAATTTGTGCCAAGCTTTTCTCTGTCTTGAATTCGACTTCCGCTCCAAAACTGCACATTAAGGGGGAAGAATGAAATGCCTTCCCTTGCCTTTTTGTTTGGTTGCTAGGGGTGAGTGAAGAGTCATCTAATCCAAGGGCCCAAAATGAATTAGATGTGTGGATGGGAATTATTGCACTTTTTATTTCTCATGAAAATTAATTTCAGCCACCTCGCTTAAATTTATCAAAATGTCACTTTAGTCACTAAAGTGTAATTAAATGCTTATCACAAGTCATTTAATGCAGCAAATTGGAGTTGATCCAGCTCTTTTGCCATCCCTTGGACCAAACATGTGTTACAGTATGTGCCTGATATTTGTGAGTAAACATGTGTGACAACATGTTGTTGTTATTTTGATGTGTGACAATGGGGCAATTTTTACTGGAATGTCTTAAGCATATTGAACAAACTCTACTTATCTATTATTAATAATGCGCTCTCTATTCTCCAGTGTTAAAAGCACTTGCTCATCTTTTGCATATTCCATTTTCATTAACTGTTCATATTATCTGACACACTGGATATATAAACAAATCTTAGTAATGATGTTTTAGGTGTATGCTGCGTCTTTCTGTGACTACCGGTGGTAATGGTTTGAAAAAACAAATGTCGGTCTTGCTTATGAATGCATGACACAATACTACTGAAAACACCAGCTATTGCACTAGTCATTGTATGCATCACTGCTTTGAAGTAGAAACACAATCTGTAGATGGTTGTTTAGAAGATATTGGTGACTTACTTTTGATCTTCCTAAGAGATTGTTCTGCCCACTACAGATACCTGTGTCCCCAGCTAAACAGGTCCTAAGCTTCAGTATAGCCCTTAAAATGTCTTTCTCCCAGCTATGCTTCTTTCCTGTACAGATCATTCATGGGATGTTTATAGCAGATGAAGGTCTGTCTTGTCTCTAATTGGTTAGAACTTTACAGCAACTTGTAGAGGATTTCCCACATCATTGTCAATTCTTGTCTTCTAAGTGTCTCTGCTAGGTCTATTTTTGATACTATGTGATGGATGTTGCAACATGTAGACATCACAATTGTGTACAGCAATGAAGGATTCCATACATATGAATGTTACCTCTTGGCCAGTCATCTTGCTAGTGACACTCTAAAAGCTTGAGTTGTATATTTGTTAATAGTATCAAACTTACCTTCCTGCTTGTCACATTTTCAAAAATTTCTGTTGAGATGGTACTCATTGCTGGACTCAAGGGGAAGTGGTTTTCACTGCTTGTCTAGCATAGAAGATGGTGTTCGTAATCAGGAATTTAAAGTTATCCAATTTGAAGTGATGCATATGTTTGGCCTATGCAGGCTAAATTGAAGACAGAAATGAAAGCTGCTGCTGAAGCACGGAAAGCAGTGGCAGAAGCAGAGAAAAAGGCTGCTGCAGAAGCAGAAAAAAAAGCTGCCAAAGAAGCAGAGAAAAAAGCAGCTTTAGAAGCAGAAAAAGGGGCAGCTTCAGAAGCAGAAAGGAAAGCCAAGGGAGAAGAGAAAAGATCTCAGGAATCACAGCAGAAGTCTTCTCCCAGGACACTGTCCACAGGTCTGATGATTCCTTCCTAGATTGTTGGGTCTGAGGTTAATGGATCATTTGCCTAGCTTACTTGGTAAGCTGGTTTTATTGTTTGCTCCCAAAATAGTGGATCCAGTTGAAGTTGATTTCTGTTCTTTCTATTCTCATTTTCTGAAATGGTTAAGTTTGTGTTCATTTTTTCTTATTCTATGTCCACACGATTATAATGATTACTGCTTTATCTGCCATGCATAAAGTCTGAGTGTACTCAAAACGTGGCTTGATTTTGATGTTTTGGAGAAGTGCTGTGATGTAAGGGAGATAAATTTTTATGAGCAGTTTCTGGTCTATGTTATTTTCCTTCATTTCCCAAGGGGAGTAGTCCCTAGAAAAGAGTTGCTAAGGCTCTTATTGGTTATTAGATGTGGATGAGATTGTTTTTTAGGAGTTTTTAAGTGATTAACTGAATCAAGATGTTGCAGATATGAAAAGTACTTCAACAACATATAAACATAACACCAGCATATAAGGTTTAAGCAACAACAATACATTGATAATAAATAAATGAAGAGTATTGTTGTAAATGTAGATCAGTGCCAATGGAGTCAAATAAAATAGTGCTGTTGAAAGATTAAAGTATTTTTCAAATGTGTCT
>LPNX010358815.1:68067-86608 GCA_001517045.1 Pseudotsuga menziesii | reverse complement strand
ATTGAATATTTGTAAATGTTCTAGTTTCTAAATATTTTTGGATCTATATGTCTATATTTTTAAATTTTAATATATATTTAAAAAATATATATATATATATGTATATAAAATGTATCCTACGTGTCCTGATTCCGGGGTCACCGTACCCGTGTCGGACACCTCGAATCCCCGTGTCCTTCGTGTCCCGTGTCCCCGTGTCAGGTGACTTAGACTCTTGGTTCGTTTTAAAATTAATATGGATTAATGAGTGGATTAAACAGGGGGGAAGGGGATTCCAGATATACCTAACGGTATGAGGAGTATGTCGAAAACCCTTATCCGATGTGGTTCCAGGCGAAGAATATGTGGGCTGGATCGAAGTCTCTGGGACGTGTCCAACACTACGCCAACGAGGGTGTATCCTGACGGTATCTCAAGGTCACTATCCAGTGGTTCCCGCTTCCTTTGTGAACTTTCCCCATAATGGATTAAATCGAGGCTTTGGATCTTCGCCTTGGGAGATTTATTGAGATGTGAACCTATTTACACTAGTCATTCGCATTGCTTTTGGTGCATCCAACTGGTCGGTCGAACCGCAGCGGTGCAGAGCATACGCAATGGAGCCTTGGTCGGTTTTTTAAAGATTTTAGTGTAGCATTTTCTTGATTATTAAGCCCAAGGATCTCTTTCTAGCCTTAAGGCTGTACTCGAGAGAGTGAGGGGTAAATTCTTAGTAATAGAGTAAAGCAAACAAGAAATTGACAACGTTTTTTAATTACTACAATCAAGGGTCTCTTTCAAGCCTGTTACCGGTTGAAATGGCCGTCCAAGCCACCGATAAGCATGTGAGGATGAAGGGACCACTGTCACCTTAGTCAACTTCTCCCAACTGCTTTGGAAGCCTAAGCTCTCCTAGGGGAGAGCCCTATTACGACTCTGAAAAGACACTAAGACACAAAAAGATACCTTCTTTCAAGGATTTTTAGTGATCAGTGCCTAATGGAGTCTTAGTCAAAGTTGTGTTACGTGTGTATATGGAATATACTAGAATGATCATCACAAATAAGACTAGTTACGATTGAAATATCAAGGAACTAGTAGTAGTACATACCATTCCTAATTAATCAAACCAATCATGCACAGCCGGTAATATCAATCAGTGGTGTATACATAAGTATGGTAGTATATATCAGCCCTCTATTCAGGTGTTCAAAGACTTGCAGCATAAGTAACAATAACTATCATGTATTTACCTTATTAATATCAAGTTTAAAAACAATATTTACTAGTAGCAATAGGAACTTGGCATAAACAACAGTTGTATGATAAAACCAGTCCCTAACATGTGTATAGCAATACAAGAGATATTACAGTCATTAATTCAACCTTATCATATGAAGCTTGATGACAAATTATAGCATCAGGGATAATTTATTTATTTCGTCCGAAATGCATTAGGATGACATGAATATTAATGACAAATTAAGATATCTGTATTCATCATCACCATCATTATATATGTAACCTACATGTACAGCAGTAAGCGTTCAGCCATGCATGCTAATGTTATGACAACAGTGATAACTTGACTATAAGATAAGAAATCACACCATAGTTTGCTAATAATCATATCATCTCTAAATACAATCTTGCAAGTTGCAACCAAGAATTTGCCAAGCTATTATGTCAACCTTGTACAATTTTGCAGACTGTATGTGAAAAGTAAAAGATGCCTAAACAACACACTTACTGGTGTAGAATATACTAACAATTTAACTGACCTCCTTGCTTGTTTATGTGTAGGCCAAGGGAGGAGGCAAAAGAGAAAGTATAGAAGGCTGTAGAAAGAAGATGGCTGCCACTGTGAGGGCAGCCCTGAGAACTTGAACTAGGCCATGGATGGGTGAGTAAAGGTAGGTCGGCAAAAATTGCAGTCTGCAATTTTTTACATTGAGTAGAGATAGAGAGGACGAGGGTAGAAAGAGGAGGCCCTAGGGCTGCTAGGTGAGGCAAAAGGGCAGGTCTAGGGTTTTAGAGCAAGATTAGGACTGTTTTAGGGCCCTTTTTAGGGAAAAAATTAAGTTTTAGGATTTTTTTTCTTTTAGGGCTTCCAAAAATTCGCCCTAGGGTTTCTAGGGACAAATAGGGCAGGGCAAAATTGTAGGAGAGGGCCGAAATTTTAGGGAGGCCCTAGAGTGCAAAAAAATAAAATTTCTGATTTTTAGGGTTTTTAACATGAAATTGTAGACATAAAATTACCCTAATCTATCATGTAAAATGCAATCTATCTTAACCCTATTGACTAGGTTTTTGGAAGAGATAATGTGTGAAAACAAAAGGAGATCTACCCTAGCAAAAGCCCTACCCAACCGAGGGCATCTACAGAGGACGACTAACCTAGAGAGGAAGAAATCCTAGGTCAAGCAACTATCCTAAGAAACTAAGGTAAAAACCCTAAAGGACCCTCACAAGGAGGCGTGCCTCAACTAGCTAAGGTGACAAGAAGGATGACAATGACCTATCCTAGGAGAAAAAATGCAGCACTAGGGCTACATTTAGATTTGAACATGCATCATCCACCATCGATCAAACAAAGAGATAAGAAGCCTCACCTCCAAGTGCTTGTGTTTATCCAACAAATTAGAACATCACCTAGCAAAGAATTTCTACAAAGAATTACCATAAAACAGCTTGCATTAACCTAGAAAAAACTCCTCAAGAGGGGCACATCTCTCCAAAGATCCATAGCAAGGGTAAAACAAATGCATAGTGTATTATCCCATGAGCCTTGTCTTTAAAATGAAAGTGAGGAGATCAATTTATGCGATCTCACACTCACTTTTTACAAAATATCTAGGCCTACATGCCTGAAAACATGTCATTTTGAAATTATAAAATGTCAACTTAAAATTAAAAGAAAATAATAATAAAATATGGCCGCCTAAGGTAGGCTCATGGTAGGCTACCTGGGGTATTTGTACCGCTTGGTGCCAAAATACGCTCAAATAAGTGAATCACTCTGAATGAAAGGCTGGAGTGAGTTGGCAGGAGGGCGTTATACCCCACCTAACCCCTAGATTGCTGAAGCAATGGCCACCTAAGCATGTAAACAAGAGATGGGGCCATGTGACCCAGTGGTGAACCCTCAGGGGCCTCAGACACCAACCCTGAGGTTAAAAACCCCAATAAAAGGCAGTCAGTAGTGCCATTAAGCCATAGTTCCCGTAAAGGAGGACCAAAGGGCCTAACCATGACCACCATTGCTGAATAACACTCATCCTGGTCGAAATTTTTTTCCCTCTCTCCCTGGGGTACACCTGAAGGTGCGCTGGGTAGAGGTGCAACGTAACAAGGCCTGAAGGTCGTACTTGGGAAAGCAAGGTTGGGTTAGTATTCAGTTTTGTAAAAATTAAAAGGAAATTAAATCAAAGACATTGATTGATCTATTTTTATTCTACGCGAAAGAAAATCTACTCTAAAACGAATAAAGCAAATGAGGTAGATACCAGCTTCCGCCAAATGGGGGAAGGAGGGTTGTGGGAGCCGTAATCCCACTTGCTCTTTATTCAAAATAGTTACAATACTACTTAAAAGAAAAATCCCTTTTTTAACTCTTGAAAAATAGGTCAGAAGGGACTTTACAAGTGCTGGGAAGAAAAGGAATGGAGGAGAGGTAAGGTAGATGGATTGTGGATGCTCAAGATGACCAAAAGATTGATTTTTCGGCAGCACCTCCCTCTTTTTTTCCTTCGACCTGCTAAAAAGCAGCAAGTTAACTGATCACGGATTAGTGGATTAGTGCAAAAATACAATAAAAATTACACTATTTAATACTTGCAAAAAAAATGGAAAATTAAGCTACTTCAAGCATTAAGTAAATAACTCCAGATCTAGGCTTATAATTGTGATCTAGAGGTATTTTAGATCTAGCAGGTGAACAAGCTAAGGAATGTATTCAAATGTAACCAAGAAAGGAAGATTTAAACATTTAAGGAGAAGAAAAACTGCTCAAGTCTTGAATCTTTCTTACAAGATTGGAAGGATCTTTGATGCACGAAAGGAATGCTTAGGTGCTCATTTCAACCTATAATCCAAAGCAAAGGAGATGCGACCGAGTTCAACCTTTTTCTCAGGATGGTAATCTGCACACTTATTAGGCTTGCACAAAATAGATTAGATCTGGTACACCCCACAATTAGAAAACCAAAAGATCAGGAAATATAACTGACTAAAGCATGAACTCTTAGATCGCTAATAGTAAGAAAGTAAATAAGCAAATTGATAGCTGCAAATGCTTACTCTACTTGCTACAGAGAGCCCTCTAAGCTAGACTATTAGTTATGGAAAGCAAAATAATTGAACAATATTACCTCACAAAGAAATCACAATATGCACAACTTGCCACAGATCACGAGCCTCCAAAGCCTTTTAAATTTATTCATAAACAACAATAACAATGATACAACAACATAGGTTCCTTCCTTTCGTCTTGAATGAGGAAGAAGACCTCGCTTAAATAGAATAACCAAGCCTCGGGGAGGCACCAACCAACTGGAGAAGAGGCAGAGTTAACAAGAGTTGAAGGTGTGATTTGTGGGATCCTGTTTGTTTGTGATTACAATGAGGATGCGCCACCTCTCCCAAGAGAGGTGCGCCATCCTTGGATGCCTTCTCAAACTCCCACAAATTTACGCATAAGCAAAACGTTAACCATGGAGAAGTAGGCATCTTCCAACGTGAGATACTCACATCACACTTCAAGTTACATACTTAGATCAAGGAATGACTTACCTTTGATTTAGGAAGGTGATGCCACATCCTCCAATTCACCACACGCCAAAATTGATGACGTCAAACCTTCCACGTGAGGGCCCACTCTTATCATGCGTGAATTTGAAGAGGGGTGAATCTCCTTAGTTCGTTTGATCTATGTAGCCAACATATACCAATGTCACATGATGCCTTTTATCCTAAGTATGATATCTTTATCACATGAGACCATTCGCCACCCTTTCCAAGTCATCAAATTTGACTTTTTGACTTTAGTGCAATTTGTCATAATTTAGTATTTTTTTGCCACTTCGTCGCACCGATAGAGAAATAATGCAATATAGGACAATTTAGTCACCCAGAGCATGGAAAAAGTGGGTCTCGGGGTAAAGGAGGTGCTATGAGCTTGGAATTGATGCCCTTCCACGTCAAAAACAGACTCCGGATCACACTTTTATTACATTTTGAATTTTTCCATTTAAACCATTAAAAATTGGCCTAAAATTACGGGAAAATTTATTTTCTCGGGATTGAAGAAGAAATCAGGGGGACCTAGAACATGTCCATACGACTCACTACCAATGCCTAGCATGCTTATATACATTGACACATGAACTTTAATAACCTCCCACAGTTTAACCACCAAGACGAAAATTCTAGCTTTGGAGGAGCGGTGAAAAACTTGAAAATTATACATTGCTTATTCAACATTGCATAATTGACAAGAGAAAAAACACCTTGGAATGATTGAATTGACGTTCAAGTCCTGTTACCACCTAAGTTGTACTTGGTGGCTTTTTCAAGTGAACCGACGAAGTAGAACAAGTATACTTGTTCATTCTCCAGAGTCCATAAGTCCACTAGGATTTTTCTGTGTGTTTAAAAAAAAAAATTGTAACACATGTTTATACCCCGTTGGGGAAATTGTTAAAAATGTGCTAGCATGGTTAATTTTATAAAAGACTCGGCTTCCTGGACTTAAACATCAAGTCGACTAGCCCATAGTGTTTTTCGCTTGGTTATGATTAGTTGTTGAACAAACAGCTAATAATTTCTGAGTTTTTCACTCACAGCTCCAAAGTTGGGGTGGTCGTCTTGGTGGTTAGGGATTAGGAGGTTATTAGAGCCTTTGTGTCAGTGTTTCTAAACATTCCGGGTATTCAAATTGAGTCGTAAGGGCATTTGTTAGGTCCCCCTAGGTTTTTATTTAGTTCCGAGAAAAGAATTTTTTCCCGCAAGATTAGGCCATTTTTTAACTGGTTTAATTAAAAAACTTCAAAGTGTAATAAAAGTCGGGTTCAGAGTCCGTTTTTGGCATGGGGATGCTTGTTTTCACGCTTTACCATAAAGGCCACTTTTCCTATGTTTTGGGTGGCTAAAACACCTTGTGGAGCATTATTTCTCTAATGGAGCATCAAATCGACATTTTAATGCTAAAGGTGCATCAATTTAGCACCAAAGTCAAAAATGAAAAAAAAAAATCAAGTAAAAATGGATGGAAATGACATGGCATGTGGGCCCCCATGTCATGCGACCCTCTTCAAAACATGAAAAGACTTAAACTTAGTTTAAATTTGAAGTTAGCGAATGGTTTATATGGAAGGGATGGCGTCAGACCATATTCTAAAAACACCAACCACAATGAAGGTTGAGATTGTATGGAGGGTGGACCCCTGATCCACGTGAGGGGTTTTATAAACCTTGGATAGTGGTATATCTTTTGTTATGAAGAGATGTGGATGGGTTGGTAGACGACTTGTGTGTGTGGATGATGTGAGGCCAACCTCATGAGGATTAGTGTGTGGATGATGTGGCTCTTGAAGTGTGGGTTGTTGGAGTTTGGTTGAGAGATGAGCAGTTGCCTCTCCAGTTCCACTTCACTCCAACACACTACAACTCATTTAGACTCCAATCAACTCTACCTCTCTTTGCCAGTGTTAGATGCACCCGCTCCCTCCTCTCTGGCTATAAATAAAGCCCTTGCCTCTTTCACAAACTAGCTGGGTTTGGAGTAAGAGAGCGCATGCTATTGTAATTTGTTATGCTTTTGCTATTGTGCTTGTAATAAAGAGAAACTTTGGAGGCTAATGGTGTGGTGCTACTGTGTGTGGGCTCAGATTGTCATATTTTTATGAGGTAACTTGTGTATTTTCTCCATTTTTCTTGCATTGCTCTTGGTATAGATCTTGCCTATAAGGATTCCTCCGAATCACTAGGAATAGGAATTGAAAGTAAGATTACTTTAATTTCAATGTTATCATGTATGTTTAGAGGTAAAATATTGCATGTCAAAAAGTTTATTTACATGTTATCTTAGCCTCTTTTTATATCTGTCTCAAGATCTCACGGGTATTGCAAGTGTTTGGTTGAGTTTCAGGGTACCTAGCGTGGAAGAGGTGTGGATCTAGTTTGACTCCACCCCACTTCTAACAAATACGAAAGACATAGCCCCTCGGCATCCCACTACGAAGTTTTCCCAGCAAAACCTCCGTGGCAACATACTCTCGCTCTTTCCTTTTTCTTGCTTAAAAATCAATACTCTCTTTGGTTACTTGTCTTGTTTACTTAGATCTATGTACTAAAATACAAATCTTCATTTAGATCTAGTTTTCAAGATTCAAATTGCTCGGATCTAGCAAGTGCTTTAGTTTTCACCTTTATTCAAGTAGATCTGGCATACAAAAGCATATTTTTTGCAAAGCATCATTATGAAAATTTCTAGCTTGCATAGGGTAGTCTTCCATTTGAACTCTAAAGATTAAATCCTGCATTCAAGTGCATAATATTATTGGCTGCCCAAAAAGCAAGCATCCAAGGAAAGCAAGCTTTCTTTGGTTAGTTTTTGCATCTTTTTGATCGTTTTAACTTAGTATTTTTTACAATTTTTTTGTGTGTTGTCCAAAGACACTTCCAAAGTGTATTTGGGCACTTTCTACTGATAAAAGATTGCTGGTTTTTAGCAAGTCCATCAAAAAAGAGAAGGAACGATGCCCAAAAAATCGAATTTTGGGCCATCCTGAGCTTCCAGGAGTTCCTCATCCCTCCGTACCTCTCTCTCCAAAGATTTGTAAGCCCTTGGGTTCATGTTCTAAAAGAACCAAGTGGCATTTCTTAACAAGCATTGTAACCAAGCATAATATAAAATCTCTCGAGTAGGTTCTTCAGGGCTCACTCCCCATCCCCCCAGGGGGGTTCTGTGTCGGTGCCATTTTTTTTCATGTTTGGCTTGTTTAGTTTAGTTTTTTTTTGCAGAGTGGTATACTTAGATCTGTGCATTCATTTTATATCTTTATTTGAGCAAGAGTAATACAAATACTAACCCCACGACTTCCTGAGTTACTCGAAAGGGGAAATAGATGAGTGGTAGGCTTAATTAGAAAACTGTTGTTTCTTTTATTACCTTGTGTTACCAACTATTTTGTACCATAGTTGAACCTCCTGTTGAGCCGCCATTTGATGAACATGGTCAATGTTCATATCCAGTGTATCAGAGGTTCAGAATGTTTTGCCTAGCCAATTTTGGCGAGTCGATTTTATTTTTATGCTAAAATGACCATGCCCCATGGGGTTTTTGTAATAAAGTGTGCTAGTAGGGGTTTTGAGCGGCTTGGTCTCCTAAGACGTAATTTTCAACTAAGGTATTCCAGGGAGTTTTTTCCCTTGTGAATTATGCTTTGCCTATAGCCGAGTATAATCAATGAGGTTTTCTTCCACTTCCTCCAAAGCTGGAATGCTCGATTTTGAATTTTGGGCCTTGGAGGGTTATTAGAGTCCAACTAGTAAATATGAACCTACTAGACACTATTGGTATGTTCTATGGTCATTTCCTAAGCCCCAGGATGCTTTCAAAAATTGTCATTTTTCTTTTTACCGGAGGCGTTGACTTTTTTAATTTTTAATTTTTTGACTATAGAGAATTAATTAAGTTTTTCAATTAATTAAATCATTTTGACCATGGTTTAATTGAAAATTTTCAATTTGTAATAAGTGGTCCGGGGTGGGTTTTTGGCAAATAAACATTTATTTTCTAAGCCAAAAACACTCATATAACCCCTAGACACACTTATCCTAAGTTTCAGACTATTATTTGGCCTTGAAATTAATATTTTCTCAAAAAACTCAAAAAATGAGAAATATTAATTAAAATAATAAAAAATAAATATTGCAATAAATATTGCTTAGATAATTTATGTGTTGAATGAATCCTATATAAGCTCTTGTGCTATTCATGTTATTGTAATCTGTTTATCTTACAAGTCTTGCGTTATTATTTTTGTTTAAAAAAAAACTCCTAAAAAAGTCATTCATCTAAACCATTGCCACTAAAGCCTAATCAACATTAGCAATTCTTAAGTTCTACCCCCGTTGGCTTCGTTAGGAGTTTGCCTAAACAGAGGAGTCAAGAACAAGGTGACCGCCTTGACTCGAGACTTTCCCCCAAGGACACACTGAGTGGCTTGAAGATTTATGCCACGTTCGTCCCCAGGTGTGTGAAAGGCGACAACGAGTCCTATGAAGCCACGTCCTTTACAAAACATTTGCCATGCTAGCACATTTATTACAACAACCCTCGTAGGGTATGAACATGCATTTTATTAAGAAAGTGACCACAGCTGGTCCTGATGAATTGTGGAACCTTTCGAGCACTGCCAATGAACAACTGGCTTGTTCATGACTTTGGTGGATCACTAGAAATCCATTAAGTGCAAAATTAGTGGATAACACAATGTCTTCTTCTCGATAGAATGTCTTGAACCAAACTCGCTGGTGCTTCTAATATATCTGTGCACCCCAATGGTCATTGGGCTGTTGAGCGACGCCCTTGTATTGGGATGACGGTAGCTTCTTGCAGGACGTCTCCCTGCTCTGCGCTGAGAAATTATGAGTGTTGCTCAATGACCATTGTTTTTTTGAAATCGCTCTCCTTAATTCATGGGGATTGTTGGGTTGTCCCAACACAAAGTTCATCGCAGCCACTAGGTCCTCTTCACTTGAGATGAAGTTGAAAGGTGAGTCGAGCTCAAAGTGCGAGACGCATTCCTCCATTTTTGCCCACATTCTCAAATTGGGCTGCAAATCTTCTGTCCCATACAGATCTCTTGCTGAATCTCGATTATAGGTGAGGCAAAATGGATGGATTCTAATTGGTTATTACATGAAGTTCTTTGAAACCGGGTAGAAAAATTCTTTGGGTATTTCTTCATCGCTTTCATAGTCATCAATATCTTTGCTTCTACTTCGGCTTGGCTTTCCAGTATTGTTTGACATTTTTAAAGAGTCTATGTATCTGGCTTTTATAATGATCTCCTCATTGAACAATTCTTCATGCTCTTCTTATAAGTATTCATCATGATTCTCCCAATTAAATGATACAAAAACGACATCTTCTGCTAGAGAAGCTATTTTGCCGTTGTCATATTCTTCGGCATCATCATTGTCGATTTGCCGAATAACCATTGTAATTCTTTATTCTGTCCAGTGGCATTGTCTAGTGTATTGTGATCAACTTAATCATATTCAATCTCTTTTTGGATTCTATTATGTATTTCTTTACACTCTTTTAACATTCTCAACAATCGAGTTTAATTCCTCTTGAAATGACTCCATGGTTGTATATACGAGAGCACATAACTGTATGCTCTGATAGTGATGTAAGTTTGTAAATGCGGAAGCTTTATAATGTTCAATAATAATTGTTCAAAAGGAAAAATATGTATAAATGTTTGACATTTAAAATGAAAATGATGTCAATTACTGTTGGAGTAGGATCGAGTAAGGACCAGTTTTGGGAAGCACACACAAGGTTGTGGACCAGACACAAGGATGTGGACCACACACATACAACAAAGGGACGGAAGAGCATAAAAGATGGGGCAACCTAACAGTGTTATCAGAGCTTCTATGAGACTATGGCCTGTGCTCAATCTGCCATAATTCCTGTGCTATTCTCTAGAAGTGATTCTTGTCAAGCTTGCAAGATCTGCACATTAATATGGCGAGAAAAGCATTAATATTCATAGTTCATTTCAATTTTCAGTCTAAAGCTTTTCCTGTCATGAAAGAGAAAAGAGGAATGCATTTGTCTCTACCCTCTATACAACGTAGCGACCCAATAAGATTTTGATCAAGGTTTCTTTTTCATTAAGGCCAAGCTCTTTGAATACATTGGAAAAACATGTTATTCTTTTTTCTCTCCCTTGGACTTCAGTTTTGCCTGCCCCACATAAATCACTACTTTCAGTGAGAGATATTTCGAGTTTGAGAAGTTAAACATAGAAATTCTTGGTGTTTCCATTGATAGTGTGTTCTCCCACCTTGCTTGGGTTCAGACTAATAGGAAAGTTGGCGGTCTTGGTGATATGAAATATCCTCTTCTATCTGATGTTACGAAGCGTATTTCGAAGGCCTACAATGTTTTGATTGCAGATCAAGGAATTTTTATCATTGACAAAGAGGGTGTGATACAAGACTCCACAATCAACAATCTAGCCATTGGTCGAAGTGTGGATGAAACGTTGCATACATTATAGGCTCTTCAATATGTTCAGAACCTCGAGGATTGGCCTTTTCTTTGTCGAATGACCTTGCAGGAAGACAAAGAGCATTCCTCGAACATGAGAATGCTCCAAAATGTATTTTGTGGCACTCGTGTTAGCTATTTAGCTCTGGAGGCACTCCGCATGTTTTTGTCTTAGATGCAGAAGTGACCATGCACTAGATAGGCTAAGGTGAAAAGTCACTTTCAAGTTATAAGAGAGAGCATAGGGTAGTGTGCAAGACAATGAAAGCATTTTCCAAGCGTGAGCATTTGGCTAGGTTAATTTTTATAGTGAGAAGGAGCTGTTTTTCTCAAGTGTGCACGAATCCCAAGGAAATATTTTTTTTCTCTCAAGTGGGAAAAATCCTAAGGAGCTAGGCACACATCCCAAGACATTTATTTTAGTTGGCCTGTAATCTATGGGCTGCTGTATCATACAGGTCGTACTGTACTTGTTGCACGCATTTCAAGGAGGGCATACAATGTACGAATTGGATCAACACGATTTTCGAGGAGTTGGGCACAAATTTCGAGGAGGGCTGCTGTGGTGGAGGTCATATAGACCGTACTGTTGGCTGGGCACATTTCTCGAGGTGCTGGTATAGTCATTAAATGCTAATTTAATGCTGTTGTAATTTGATATTTTCCCTAATAAATGATGAGATAAAATTCTCTTGGACTGGTTTTCCGCAGAGGGGGTTTTTCCAGGATCATATTGACCAAAATTTCTGCTGTTGAATGGGTTTATCAGTCTGCTATTTTATGTTCTTTTCTGTTGCTACAGTCTTAGTTTCTCAGTGTTTTAGCTTCATGGTTGTTGGGTTTTATGCATGTGAAGTATTTTTACTTAATGACAATTAAAGTCTGAAATTTGTGTTTAACCAAGTGTTTGGCAAAAGTGTGAATTTCTTTGTCAAATTTCTACAACTCGTACCTGCGACTTAGTAGAAAGGGTTTGATCTTAAAGGAGTTTAAATGTCGGGATGATCGTCATGAAAACCCTAATCCTAATATCACTAGAAACCATCTTCTATTGCTGTGTTGAGATGATTGTGCTGCATGGTGCGTGGGCTTTCTCTCCCATAGTGTGTGCGTTGCATTAAAGTACGTGTTGGATCTCTACAAGATTTAACCATTTGTTGAAGCTGCATGCTGCTCGAATTGTGAACTATTCATTGAAGCTGCTCTCTTGGTGCGTGAGACTCCTCTTTTGGTGCTACATGGAGAAGCTTTTTGGTGCTATGTGAATATTCCACCTATGAATTGTTGCTGCACTTTGTAATAAATTAAGACTGGTTTTACTGCTGCATGGTCTCTCTCTATTGTGGGCGCTTTCCATGGTGTGACAATGTTCCAAAAGAAAGAGAAACCCTAATTGGGGTGTGCGTAACAGTCTCTCTTTGTTTTACATTACTTTCGTCATTGTGTGGGTGTTTCCCTTCATTCTAGAGACTAGAGATTGACCTACACATGATGGCATGAATCGCTGGTTTTGTGTATTGGTATCGATTCTGTCTCCTGTTGTAAGTAATTCAAATCCACACCAATCTAGCGATTTATCTCTAGTAAGGTATTCACAAGTTGAGTATTGTCTCCACCTATATGTGGATTTATTGCATTCAACTCGATAAGTTATAGACCAAGAAATGGAAAGTTTAATGTTGTGTATTAGCGCAAGCTGGCACATAAACCAAAATATTCTCCTCTGAGCAATTTTGTTCGTTTATACTAGTGCCCTTGAAGCTCATGGAATAAATGAACACGATGAGCTATTTTATGTCTGTGACTTGTGAGTCTGTGAGTCCACATGGAGATTGGAGTTCGACAAAGAAAATTCTTTGCATCGCTCTCTCCTTTTGAAAATCATTTGAAGTTGCTGTGATCGATTGATGACTGTATTGGAGATGCGTGGGTTCCCTTGGAGCTGCTGCTGAAGTTTCTGTGGTGATTGCAACTATGAATAACATGCGTGACTGACAGAGTCATCTTAGATAGAAAGCGTTTGGGATTTTGAACCATTTGATCATTGATAGCAAGGATTAGATTGAACTGTGCACACTTTATTGAAATAGACAAAAGTGAAAAGTTAATTTTTTTAACTCGTTTTTATTATTTTAATTTGCATTTATTTTCATTGTAAAAGATGAAAAGTGGGGGGGGGGGGGGGGGGGGGAGGGGGGCAGGCGCTTCTAGGAATCATGTGGGGGGACACCCAAAAGCCCCCCTGGGGGGCGGGGGGGCTTTGGAGAAACGCGTTTTCACCGAGTTTCCTCCAAAAAGGGAACGCGGGGAAACATTTCCCCAAGAGTTTCTCCATCCTTGAGGCGTGGGGAAGCGAGAGGGCATGTTCCCCACCGTGGGAGACGCTTCCCCATGGAACGCTGCTTTTTTAATGAATTTCATAAAAAAGCCACTTGGCTGATTAAATTCTCCATTAAATTCGTCTTGCTTGCGATGTGATGAAATTTGATATTTTTTGAGAAAAGATTACTGAACTAATTTTTTATATTCAAATGTATGAGAACTGAATTTTTATATTCAAATTTATTAGAACTAAATTTATCTTCATTATTTACTGAATAGAATTAATTTGTCAATTCTAAATATATGCCGGCAATAGTTCTTTTTCATGTATTCTATGCAGAGCTTACAGATCTTGTATTTCTCAATTATAAGAGAGCACTATACTGGCGGATGAGGCGAGTTTAATGCTTCATAAATGCCTTCCCTTAGAATCTGATTTCCAGATAAAATAGTAGTTGTAAGTTGTGTGGCTTTGATGAAGTTCCTTAGAAAAGGATAAAAGATGTCATGCTACTGGATTTATCTGTTTTTTTCTTTACCTATCTTTCATTGTTTGCTACTGTGTTCAAGTATTTTTCATTGCATGGCCCTCAATCAATGTTGTTTCTCTAAGGCAAGCCAGTAGTAGTGTTTTCTTTTTTACTGTATTTCAGTTTTCTTTCTATGTTCTAACAAGAGTATTTTTTTATTCTTTTCGTATTTGAAGAGTACTTCTGTGTCTGGAATAAAATTTTACTAATTTTACGGTGAAATTTCTTCTGGTTAAGCTGAGGGGATGGGAGTAGGAGTATTTCCAGATCTAATTCTGTGATGAACTAGTGAAAGTTGTTAGTTTTCTCATGTAATTGCTATTTCATTTCTAATTTTCCTTGTCTTAATTAATTTTACTGGTCATGTTTACGCCATTGTAAATGTGCTTTGCTTTCAGACATCTATTCAAATAATTGCTTTTATCATATAAAGTTGCTCCTCGACTCTTACTAGTTTTGGTTGCATTTGAACTCTGAAGTAGTTTCCCCTCTCTCACTCTTATGAGTTTAAGTTCTTTCTTTACACATGATTGTTGACATATAGGGTGATGCAATTGAAGTGTGATGATGTTTGACAAGTTTTATATCTGCAATCCTGGCCCCAATAAACTCATTAGCAAGGGTGTCAAGCGATCTTGAATTTACTTTACTACTACGTCTTATCATCATTTAAACTAAATGTTAACACATAGTTTCATATCGTGGACAAAAATGATTACTGTTTTGCACTAAGAAAGTATGCTTCCAGTTATTTGTAGAAATTTCTTTTCTAACACTTTCTCTTTCTTTCAATATTTCTATGAAAGGCATCAATGTCAAAGTTGCAGAGACTGCAGCAAAACTGGAGGTCGAGAGAATTGAGAAATTAAAGGCCCTAGAGGAAGAGTGCCAAGCTTTGAGATCCAATCCAAATTTAAGCAAGGTATACTTACATGTAGCCTATGCAGAACAGAAATGGAGTGGAAAGAATGATGTGGAATAAGGAAGATGTGTACTAATATAATATTACACTAAGATGAGTAATGGGGATGATGCAGGAATATATTCTATAAATACTAATGGAGGAGTCACTTTTGTGGATACCATTTTCTTCCCTATTTGAGCTTCAATTAGAACAGTTTCACATGCACTTTCTTTCTTTTTCTTGCCCTTCACTCCATTGTTGACATGCATGCACCTAACTGTTGATGCTCCTGAATTTCTTTAGTAATTTCTTAAAGCTGTAAATTTAATCTCTGTTGTTAATTCTTCTGTGAAATGCCTCCGTATGACCCCTTGTATTGTATCAACTTAGTGGATCTGGGCATGGAGGAGTCTCACAGGGCCTGCTGTCTGAAAGGAACTGCCTCTCAGAGATAGATAAGTATATTAGTGTCCAAAAAATGACCAGAAAGTAGGTTAAAGGGACTATCCATAGAATCTACAATCCATAGCCTTATGACCAAAGTTAGAACAAAAATAACAATAACCATTGAATTCATATTCATACCTTAGTGTTGAAAAACTGAGTTTTACTGCTTGCTGGTTTAAATGAACAATTTGTGTTTTTCACTTCAGCCGGTTTTGCATAGGCTTGAAGCTACTTAAAATTTTGCTGAACAATTTTAAACACACAGTAAAAATTACTAACAGGCTGAAATCAAATGCATGCACACCATAAATTTAACTCAGAGATTTTTGGCTAATCAGCCCTGGAAAAACCCCCACGGGGAAAACCAGTCAGAGAGAGGAGAGATTTTTATTATTTTCTTCAGCAATGTACAGGACAGGAAAAAATGGTGAAAAATACAACTTATCTCCACCAGCAAACTTTTTCTCAAAGTCTGGAAATGTGCTCAGCAAACCAGCCGTACACCCAATTTTTTTTCTTCCTGAATTAAATGCAGACCGTACAACTCAGAAAATCGTACCAGCTGAATTAAATGCACCGTACTGTCTCGATTTGCGTGCCAGCAATAAATGCAGGCCGTACTGTAATAAGTATAGGCCGTACTCCCTCGAAATTCGTGCCAAAAACAAGCTGTTCAATCCCTCGATTTCTGTGCTGTAATTAATGAAGGCCGTACTCCAGGCCGTACCCTTGAAATCTGTGCAGACCGTACAGCATTTAATGCTGCTGTCCTGTGCATTAAATGCAGTCCGTACTTTCTCTCAGGTTCAGTGCATAAAACAGTAAATGCAGTCTCGATCTTGTGCTCACCAAAATCTCTTCGGCAAACTCAGAAAATCGTGCCCTCCTCAAGCAAACTCGACCTCCAGCCCCAGCTCTCTCTCTTGTCTAAAAAAAAATGAACAAGTGAATGTCCTTTTGCCTCCCTCAGCCTTTTTGTTTACCCTAAGTGAGTTTCTTAATCCAATGGTGGAGAAAGAATCAATCCAATGGATGAGATTGATTGAGAGTGAAAATCACTTTTATTTATTTCTCATAAATAAAATCACTCACCCACTTAAATTTATCAAAAAGTGACTTTATTGTTATAAAGTCTCATTAAGTGACTTTTAATGTGAGGGTCACCTTTTTCCCTCTTAAAGTGACTTTAGGCAAAAATTAAAGTCACATAGGGAACATCTGCCTAGGTACAAAAACTAACACTCCCTCTTACCGAGGAAGGTGTTCCGTACCACTTCCAACTTATCTCTGAAGAAGACGAACTTGCCTCTCCCCAAAGACTTCGTCAAGATGTCAGCTACCTGCTCATCAGTAGAAATATGCCGAAGCTGAACTGCCCCTCTCTGAACGTAGTCTCGGATGAAATGGTATCTGATCTCTATGTGCTTTGACCTGTCATGGAACACTGGATTCTCAGAGAGCTGAATGCAACTCTGATTGTCGCAGTAGATCACCGTAGGTCTAAGCTCCTGATCAAAGAAATCTACCAAAAGCTTGCGAAGCCACAGTGCTTTACAAGTAGCCTGACTGGCTGCCATATATTCAGCCTCAGCCGAACTCAATGCAACGGATCTCTGTTTCCGGCTGAACCACGACACTGCTGCCGAGCCCAAACTGAAACAACAACCGGAAGTGCTCTTCCGATCCCGCACGCAACTTGCCCAGTCTGAATCTGTAAAACCAACCAATCCGACTCCATCCGAACCCCTGTAGTCCAGACCATAGTCCACTGTCCCTGCAAGATATCTCAAAATGTGCTTTGCAGCTGTCCAGTGCACACTCCTAGGCTCAACCATGAACTGGCTAAGAGTGTTCACCGCAAAGCACAAATCTGGCCTAGTGTTGACCAGATACATCAACGAACCAATAAGCTGACGATATAGTGTGGGATCCACCAACTGGCCCTCGGAAGCATGGAGTTGCTTCCAGTTGGTGATCATAGGTGTAGACATAAGCCTGCAGTCCTCCATCCTAAATCTCCTCAGAATATCAGCTGCATACTTTCCCTGTCCCAGGAAAATATGCCCAGGCTCTTGCCAAACCTCCATCCCCAAATAATAGTGCATCAGCCCAATATCGGTCATCTCATACTCCGAAGCTAAGTCTCTCTTGCAGTGTGCAATGAGACGCTCAGCACCTGTGATGAACAGATCATCAACATACAACAAAAGAATGAGCGACTCCCCCCCAACCACAATGAAGTAATGGTTGGGATCAGCCTCACTCTTCTGAAATCCCATCGATGTCAGATACTCATCTATCCTGGAGTACCAAGCTCTAGGAGCTTGCTTTAGCCCGTACAAAGCTTTCTTCAACCTGCACACATGAGAATCCCTCCCATGTATCTCGAATCCCTGTGGCTGCTCTAGATATACTTCCTCCTGCAGAAGACCATTGAGAAATGCGGTCTTCACATCCATCTGGTGGATCCTCCAACCCATCTCTGCTGCTATAGAAATCACTGCCCTGATGGAAGAATATCGTGCAACTGGAGCAAAAGTCTCATCATAGTCGACTCCCTCAACCTGTGAGAATCCTCGAGCCACAAATCTAGCCTTGTACTTCTCTACGCTGCCATCCGCAGCATGCTTTACCTTGTAAAGCCATCTGGAAGTCACAACTGACTTCCCCTCAGGTTTCGGTACAATCTCCCATGCATCATTCTTCATGATGGAATGGTACTCTTCCATCATGGCATCTCTCCAAACCAGATGCTGGGAAGCCTCCTCAAAAGTAGATGGCTCAGAGTCACGAAGGCATGCAACAAGAGCCATATCATCCCGGACCACACCAAGCCTCTCAGGCTCCACTACTGCCCTGATCCTCTCCCGGGGTCTACCAACTGCCTCAGCATCCTTCAAGGTCTCCTGAAGCCACTTAGGCTTCCTCTTCCTTGAAGGCTGCTCCTCCTCATCTGAAGAAGTCCTGGTACCAGAATGTCCCAAACCCAGAGGACCAGTAACTGAAGATCCTGTGCCTGCCGATGCTGTCACCTGAGGACTCAAACCTGTACCTGTACCTGAACTTGAA
>LPNX010358815.1:1480-66180 GCA_001517045.1 Pseudotsuga menziesii | reverse complement strand
AGCCGGTTTTGCATAGGCTTGAAGCTACTTAAAATTTTGCTGAACAATTTTAAACACACAGTAAAAATTACTAACAGGCTGAAATCAAATGCATGCACACCATAAATTTAACTAAGAGATTTTTGGCTAATCAGCCCTGGAAAAACCCCCACGGGGAAAACCAGTCAGAGAGAGGAGAAATTTTTTATTTTCTTCAGCAATGTACAGGACAGAAAAAAATGGTGAAAAATACAACTTATCTCCACCAGCAAATTTTTTCTCAAAGTCTGGAAATGTGCTCAGCAAACCAGCCGTACACCCAATTTTTTTTCTTCCTGAATTAAATGCAGACCGTACAACTCAGAAAATCGTACCAGCTGAATTAAATGCACCGTACTGTCTCGATTTGCGTGCCAACAATAAATGCAGGCCGTACTGTAATAAATACAGGCCGTACTCCCTCGAAATTCGTGCCAAAAACAAGCTGTTCAATCCCTCGATTTTTGTGCTGTAATTAATGAAGGCCGTACTCCATGCCGTACCCTTGAAATCTGTGCAGACCGTACAGCATTTAATGCTGCTGTCCTGTGCATTAAATGCAGTCCGTACTTTCTCTCAGGTTCAGTGCATAAAACAGTAAATGCAGTCTCGATCTTGTGCTCACCAAAATCTCTTCGGCAAACTCAGAAAATCGTGCCCTCAAGCAAACTCGACCTCCAGCCCCAGCTCTCTCTCTTCTCTAAAAAAAAATGAACAAGTGAATGTCCTTTTGCCTCCCTCCAGCCTTTTTGTTTACCCTAAGTGAGTTTCTTAATCCAATGGTGGAGAAAGAATCAATCCAATGGATGAGATTGATTGAGAGTGAAAATCACTTTTATTTATTTCTCATAAATAAAATCACTCACCCACTTAAATTTATCAAAAAGTGACTTTATTGTTATAAAGTCTCATTAAGTGACTTTTAATGTGAGGGTCACCTTTTTCCCTCTTAAAGTGACTTTAGGCAAAAATTAAAGTCACCTAGGGAACATTTGCCTAGGTACAAAAACTAACACTTAGACCTTGTTTCCTTCTTGGAGTTGAATCTTTGCTTTGAGGAATGAGGTCAGCTTCTTGATGTGTTCTTGAACATTCACCATCCTTGTTATCATGTGCAGGTACATAGGATGCATCCTTGGTCATTGATGGACCAGCATTTGGGGTCTTTGGAGACCACTTGTCTTCTTCTAGATTGTCTTCTACCTTTCTAAATCCAAGACCAGATTTGTCAAAGGGAGACCTTTGGAAATCCAATAATTTATCCAACTTGACAGAGCTACTGTTGAACTTCTCATGATGCTTTGATTTTTCAATCTTCTTTCTGAGATTGACAGTCTCAAACTCATGCTTCTGATTTGTCACTTCTTTTTCTTCCAATTGATCTCTTAATGCTTCTTCTATTCTCTTGGCTTCTTCTAGCCGAGTTTTCAGATCAAGATTTACTTCTCTTGTTTCTTCAAGTATTTTTGAATCTTTAACATGGTTCTTTTCATAGGGGAAAAAATCTCCGATTTTTCGGCGATGTCCCGAAAAATCGCGATATTTTCTGGCTGCCGATTTTTCGGCCCGAAAAAATCTCGATTTTTCAAAAAATCGGATATCGGGAAAAATCGGCAAAAATCAAGAAAAAATCGGGAAAGATAGGGAAAAATCAGGTAAATCGGCAAATAGGGGAAAAAATTGGTAAGCAAATTTTGACCCTACTAAAGTACAAAATTTACATTTTTTAATGCTTGCTGTGGTTTCCTGTTTGTTGCCAATTTTTTCGCCGATATTGCCTAGGAGATGTTTTCTGGACCCTCGCCGATTTTTTGCCGATGCCGATTTTTTCCACTATGGTTCTTTTGTTCTAGGGTTAAATCGATCAAATCAATCTGTAGCTTTTCTTTTTCTTCTTCCTTTTCCTTCAGCAATTTTAGGCAATCTACTCCTTCATGCTTAAGTTTCTTAAGCAACTCCTTTAGTTCAACATTCTTCTTTTGGAGATTATCCATATAATCAAAGGTTGTCATCTTAAACATCTTGTAATCAGATTGATTAAGATCAACTTTGTTCAAGTACCAATCAGTTCTGAGATCTATGTTGCATACATAGTTTATAATTCTCTGTTTAGCTTTCAACATTGCTTCATCATCATCTGTAAGAACCTTCTCAATTTCATCACACAAGCTATCGTTATAATCACAAGAGTTCATACCTTTACTGGAGTCCTCTTCTTGTTTGTCTTCTTCTTGATTGAGCTCTTCTGGGGGCTTGTCTTCTGATTCCTGATCTGTCTTTCCGGGTTTTGGTCTTGCCTTCTGATACTCACTCTCCAACTTGAACCATAGGTCTTTTGCCGAAGTGTATTCTCCTACACTTTCCTTCACTGAGCTAGGAAGTCCATCCATGAGGAACTTCAAGGCTGTAGTGTTGTCCTTCTTTGCTTCCTTTTGTGCAGCTGATTTTCCTTTCTTGTTTGATGGAGCGGGTGGATTGATAACAATTTCCCAAATACCAAACTTCTTCAGATAAGCCTTCATTTTGCTCCTCCAACTGAAATAATTTGTAATATCAAGTATAGGCACGTCATTGCTTGATGACTCTTTCTTTTCCTCCATTGTGTCTAAGGATTTCCTTCAAGCTTGCTAGGCTTGTGACGAAGGTCGGGCTCTGATACCAATTGTTAGACACTGAGGGGGGGGTGAATCAGTGTAAAGCCAATTTTAAAACTTTTCTTAACTTGTCACAATTAACTGCTAATTCATCATTCCACTATTCTACCAATTTCATAATCATTTCACAAACATCTTTCACTTCATCATTCACATATCATAAGCATTTGAATCATCAAGAACCATAACACAAAAGAACACAACACCATATAATTTTGTAATTTTTTTGTATTAGATTTGGACCGGCTACAACAGTGAGGTAAAATCAGCACCTACTGATACAAAGAGCACCTACTCTTCATCTAGGACCTTGCCTGGTTTTCTTAGACCCTGCTAAGAAGGGTTTGAGGTATCCTAACCTCAAAAGCAAGACAAGCTTGCTTTTACAATTAAAGCTCACTGTCACATCATTTCATCAATCACATCAACATCACCTATCTCTTCAATCTGTTCTGCTGCTGCTCATTCTTTTCTCTGATCATCATTCTTCACTGTCATACTCAAGCATATCATTGTCAAGGTAACACAGTCAAGCATTCACTGTGTAAACATGGGCAGCTACTGTCATCAACATTGCTCATCTAGTCATCAATCACCAAGGTCTGCTCATCTCTGCTGTTGCTGGTCAACTGCTCATCAACATTGCTCATCAATACCGCTGCTCATGAACCTCTGGTCAATCTTTGCTGCTCATCCTCTTCATTCTTTACTCCTGCAACTCTGTATGGTCTGCTCATTGGTTATCAAGTCATCAATCTTTAATGTCTTTATAGCTGTAGGTGTACCGCTCTACCTCTACAATACAACTTGTCATCAAGGTATCAATCACAATAAAAGGGTAAGCGCCTGCATGCTTCACTTGTTTATACAACTGTACTTCATCTATTATCATCCTTAGAGTGTCACTTGTGTTTTCATCACAGAATTTGCATCATAAAGTATAAGGCATCATCATCTTCATTAATACACCACTGTATGTTCTCAAGCACCTATGTCACTGTTTATATGCTACCACCTGTATGCACTGCATCATTAATTAACTACACCTACTATACATACATCATCATTACTTCGTCTATGCCACTGAGCCGTCAACTTACTCTTGAATTGTGCATATAGATCACAACTCAGAACTTCAACCATCATCACTACATAAGTCCTGTAGCAAACTGATCATCACTGTATTCCCTTTACTAACAGCTTTGTAGATGTCTCATTCAATTGGAAAATAGTAGCAGCAGTGAATAAGTACAAGGAACAGACTCTTACTTTCAAAACTTGGCTGTAGGTTCTTCTAATGATTAAAAATCAGACTTGGACTTTCTCAACTAGCGCCCAGATGCTTGAACATAACTTTCTTAAACTTTGGGGTAGTCATGAGAAATTTCTGGAGTGGAGTGCCTGAAAGAATGTCTTCATCATAGAATAAGATAAGATGTTTACTTGTTTCACCGCCTTAGGAAGCCTTATGTGTCAACTTCTAGGGCTGTCCATTCTTCAAAAGATTGTCATATAACGTACACCCAGGCTTAGTCTTCAAAGCTCTAGAGCTCCCAAACTCTCCTCAAGACAGACTGCCAAACTCTTACAAAACATTATCAAACTCAGACTGCTCATAGACGGTGTATGAGCCCTAAAACCAGTCAAGTTCGGGCTGAGTGTGCATCTGAAAGATCAAAGTGTGTACGAGGTTTAGGAAGAAACCTAACCACATGTCAAACCCCGAACTTATTCACAATTCGGAGTGTGTATACGGAGCAGGATAAGCGTTCACCAAATCGCCCCCGACTCGCCGGAATCCGGCAGATCAATTTTGGTGTAAATCATACTTTCGAGGAATTAAATCGTAATTTTAATCATTTGGGTAGTTTTAAAATGCCCGATTTAGTATAGAAAGAGCTAATAAAATTAGTAGAATTCCAAAATAATGAAATAAACAATTTCACAGCAAACATTTCACTGATTTTAATAAAAAATCGGTCGGAAAAACGGGGCGATTTGGTGAACGCTTATCCCACTCGGTGTGTATACACCTCGGATCTGTGGAATAACATCAATGTGGACTGTGTATTATTGCTGAGAAGGCTCGGGACTATGTCAAACTCGGGTCTGTACTTGCAAACTTCAAACTTGAAATTGGATTGTGTTTTCAACCTTGCTGACTTCAACCTTGTAGACTTCGAACTTGGACTATGTTAAGCCTACACAATGGATCAATCTCGGAATGTGGAAGCAGTGGATGAAACCTCATGCAAGTTAAAAAAAAAAACGGACTGCTGTGTATAAAAGTCCAAAAATCAGACTGTGTGTCTAGGGTAGCAAAAGATCAAAAACGAAAAGAAATTATCCTTCAAAATTTGGGACTGAGGCTGCTGCTGCCGAAATTCCTCAGTCCAATCTCCACCGAAAATCAGAGCTATGTCTCTCATGTGGATTTATAAGATCAAGCATATTGCAGATAATAGTGTGGAAAAGTTCAAGGAAAGGTTTGTGGCATGGGGGTTCTCCCAGAAAGAG
This sequence comes from Pseudotsuga menziesii, assembly GCA_001517045.1. Taxonomy (NCBI): domain Eukaryota; kingdom Viridiplantae; phylum Streptophyta; class Pinopsida; order Pinales; family Pinaceae; genus Pseudotsuga; species Pseudotsuga menziesii. The sequence goes on along the minus strand of LPNX010358815.1, from coordinate 60,991 downwards.
GGAGTTGGTTATGAGGAGACCTTCGCCCTTGTTGCCAGTTATACTGCCATTAGAGTTGTCATCTCTATTACCTCAGAGATGGAGTGGAGGATATATCAAATGGATGTGAAGATAGTGTTCCTCAATGGGGTGATTGAGGGAGAAGTGTATAGGAATTGGACTTTCATGGCTGGGCAAATAGCGATAGCAATTGGACTTTCATCAAAGATTCCACAAACTTTTAACGTCACCATAGGCGTTTTCGATGGAACGTGCGAGAACCTTCCTTTTCCGTCATTTGGATTTGTCTTTTCGATTTCGGCCTTACCTTGGATTATCCTTTTGACTTTATTATAATATAACCTTTTTCACTCTCTTGATGGTCTCAATATATATATATATATATATATATATTGACTTGAAAATATATATATTTTTATATACTTTCCACTTTTCACTTTAATTAATCTTCCACACGATTCACTTTTTTCTTACTTGATTTAAAAAGTGTTTTTAGCTTTTTTCACCTTTTATACAATGTGTGGGGTCGAATAATGAAATAAACAAGAATTTAAATTTTTTCCCTTTACTCACCAAGTCTGCCTTAGATAATTAATCCGGTATAGTTTAATATGGTTCGATGTATATAATTTCATATTATATTATAATTAATCCTAGTCTTTACTTGATCGCTTTGATTGCTAAACAAACTTTGATTAGTCATCTAGTATGTGGTATCTAGATGCCTCATGAGTCAGGATGATTCATCTCATGAGATACATTTGATGTGATTTTCTATCATTCTATTAGGAACATATTTCAGCATTTTCAGTTTATTGTCGATATGTGATCATGATCCACCATTTGACATCTTATGCATCGTATATATTAGTTGTATTTTCATATTTATGTAGGAATGTGTTTATTTGACGTTGTTGTTGCTTTAGAAGTTAAAAATTTTGAAAAAATGGTTTTTTTAAATTTTTATGAGGTTTTACGACATTTTCCAATATTTTCTGATATTGTCGATAAGCTACATTTTGGACCCTCGACGATATATTCACCGAAACAATATATATAACTTTGCATGGGACAACATTTACTTTTCTAGGAATATACACCCAGTATAGAAGACCTCAAACAATGTGTCCTTACTCTAAATACCTCGAGGTGAAATATGCCTCCATGTATGTAACAATGGATTAAACATTGTGTCCTTACTTCCAAAATTTCTTCCCAAAGGGGAAACATGCCTCCAAATATGTGGAATATGCCTTGAATAATGTCTACTACCCCTAGAGGACTACTTTTAGCCATACAAATGCTTCTAGCTCCACATGACACCTTTCTAAAAGGGGTGTTCCTCCATTGGCTTCTTTTCTGTTGATGAAATTGTCATTGATGCCAACATGGACTTGCAGTGGCCCCATGGGATGTCATTGATGCCACCAAGTCCCACCTGCAGTGCCTTGATCCCTTACAGAGTCGGTTTGTGCCTTGAAGCACCTTGTATCCAGTTGACAAGGTTCCTGTACCCACAAGCTTTAATCTTGAAGCCACCTTGCTGAAGATGCTGAAGACCCTTGGAGATGGTTCTCGGGCATGAGTAGGTCTTTGCACCCACTCATATGGTGGCATGATGGCACTTCGATGATGATATGGCAAGAAGGTCATGACCATGAAGAACATGGCACTTGGACACATTTGGAAACTTGTTAATGATGCTTTAATCTTGAAGCCACCTTGCTGAAGATGCTGAAGACCCTTGGAGATGGTTCTTGGGCATGAGAAGGTCCCTCTTGTAGGTTTGATGAAGCGTTTGATGTGTTGAATATGGACACCCTATGAACCTTGATGATGTGGCAGAGAAATAATGACAAAGAATTACATACATTTTAATGATAAGGCTTTGACCCTTGAAGGAAGGGTTTGTGTGAAAAACTGTTATGAATTCGTAGACTGAGGTAAAATAGTAAAACACTTAAAGATTTGAAGGAGATCCTAGTCAAAGGAAGATTTGTATTATTTGGATTTAATTTTTATTATAAGTCGGCTCAGAATTAAAATTTGTATGCATGTCGGCCCAGAATTTTTTTTTTTGTCGGCTCCAAATAAAATTTCAACAAGTCAGCTTCAAAAACAAAATTAAAAAAAATTAAAAAGGGGGCAGGCCGACTCCAAATAAAAAATGATAAATTATCAAAAGTGACTGGTTGGCTTCAAAATATATTCATGGAAAAACTAGTATAAAAATGCCAACGTCCTCATTCCTTGAGCGTGGACTTTCTGTGAAGATTTCGGTGGTGAGAAGGAGGTCTGAATCTCGGGTATATCACTGAGAAAACTGCAGTGATGGAGGAAATTCGCAGCAGCTAGGAGCAGTCATTTTTTTTGCAGAGAGTTTCAAAGCTTCCACAGAATCATTTTTTTTGGATTGGCTGTTGCCGTTTTCTTCCTCATCACAGACCTGAGGTTCTTTTGTTAAGTAGTCAAAATTGTCTGTAAATTTCGGGAGGCAGCTTGACTGAGATCAGGGATACAGTGTCGTTCTTCCTGAGAAATTGAGTACAGGAAAATGGAATGTTTATAGATCGATTCGTTCACCTTTGAAGCTTGTTGAGAGATTTCCAGGTCATCCCGAGATTGGAACATTGCATGAAAATGTTGTACATGCAGTGGAATCTTATCAAGATCTCAAGTATCTTGGAACAAGAGTCCGTGCGGATGGAACTATTGGAGAATATAAGTGGATGACTTATGGAGAGGTAGGGACAGCACGGACTGTAATTGGTTCTGGGCTTGTCTATCATGGCATTCCAAAGGGAGCTTGCATTGGGCTCTACTTAATCAACAAACCAGAATGGATTATCACTGAACATGGGTGCTGTTCATACTCTTACATCTCAGTCCCTTTATATGACACACTTGGTCCAGATGCTGTCAAATACATCATAAACCATGCCGCTATACAAGTTGTATTTTGTGTTCCCAAGAACCTGAATATTTGTTTGCAGTAACGAAAGTACTTGCAGCAGCTCAGCAAAGAAATGTATCTACAGCAGCAGAGGTTAAGGTCTACCGTCTAACCTTCTTACACAGCGCAGAATTTGTGGTGAAGTTCTTACTGCTGCTAGTCCCGAACTTTCACACCTAGTCCCGAGTTAGTGTAAGGAATCCACTGAAGTATTGACAAGTTAATACACAGTCTGAATGATATGTGTTGATAACCGGATGATGAAGATAATAAACAGTCAAGGTTAATGAGGGATGAACAGTCCGAGTCCTTGGGGTTAATTGTTCCTTCTTGCTGCTCCAAGATTGATTTACTGTTTGGAGGTTTTCTCAGCCATATCAACAGTCTGAGCTTTCTCTCTTCACAGTTAAAATTGCACAACAGTTCGAGGTTGCATACCACAGCTCATGGCAGCCAGAGCATACCACAGAACTGTTTGATTTGTTCAGACACAATGATATGATAAGTTTTAGAGTCTAACCAGCACACTACAAACAAGTGTAATCCTGGATGCAGACAGCTGAGCAAGAGGAGCAGACCCGAATTATCTCACAGAGCAGCAGAGGTAAATCATAGTCCGAGTTTGCTTGAACATAGTGCATGGTTGAAGTTTAAGGTCTATCTGAAGTAGAACAATCCGAGTTTTTGTCTTGGAAGATGTTCTTTTGGTTTTATCCTTGCCTTTCTGCTGCTATATGACAGTCTGGTCTTATACTAGTCTTGGGGTAAAATTTGTGTGGTTTGTGACTGATTCGGAGGCTATTCCACAGTCAATACACAATCCAAATTTTTGATGTGTGATGGTTACTACCATCTGGGTTTTCTCCCACAAACAGACTGAACGTTGAAGTTATAAAACAGTCCCAATTTTGCATCTGAGTTTGGTTGCTTAATCAGTATGTTGGGTGATGGTTCTCTTCCTTGATTAATTTGATCTTGAAGTCATCTACAACAAACATACACTGAGCTTTGACATGCACAGATAAAAGCCTTGACATTTGACAGACCTTTGATAGCATACATTGATTGAAGATCTTCAAAGTTGATGACAGTCCTTGTTTTGGGACTTGTTTAGAGTTCAAGCTTTGCTAGTTGAAGACACAGTCCTAATGCACAATTAGAGTTTGAATACAGTGCAAGAATGATGCACAGTTGAGGCTGATGACAGCCCTAGAAGCTGTGGATGAAGTATTTGGATCGTTGAAGTCCAAGTGAATGCTGATGATAGCCCTAGTATTGACAGCCCTAACTTGTTGATGATACAACCAAGTTGAGTAACATACATGAGTGTAGGAGAATGACAGTCCTATGCATATTGATTGCTGCTTGAAAAGTAGTTTGACAGTTTATGCTTGATTGATTTAATGAGAAGATGAACTTGCAGCAGAAGACAGGACCAGAAACCAAGTGAACCAGACAATGGTGATTATATAGCAGTGATACACCTACAGCAAAAGACATGATGATTAGATGACAGTTGGCATGGCAACAACAGACTTGACATGTGGATTGATGAGGCTTCTTGAGCAAAAATTAATGAGCAGATATTGACCAGAGAAGATTGAGAAGTGTACTACAGCAGTGTTAATGAGTACAGGTGATGAGCAGAGACTGAGACAATGAGTAGCGTTGATGGTGAGCAGATGATCAACAGTATTGACCGGCAGCAGAACAGAGTTAAGAGACAAGTGTTTGATAAGTTGATGTAACAGTAAGCTTTAATTGTAAATGCAAGCTTGTCTTGCTTTTGAGGTTAGGATACCTCAAACCCTTTTTAGCAGGGTCTAAGAAAACCAGGCAGGGTCTTGGATGCAGAGTAGGTGCTCTCCATATCAGTAGGTGCTGATTTTACCTAACGGTTGTAGCCGGACCAAAACTAATACAAAAAGATTACAAAATTATATGGTGTTGTGCTCTTTTGTGTTATGGTTCTTGATGATTCATATGCTATAATATGTGAATGATGAAGTTTATGAAATGATTATGAGATTGGTAGAATAATGGAATGATGAAGTGGTAGTTAATTATGACAAGTTAAGAAATGCTGTAAAGAATTGCTTTACACTGATTCACCCCCCCTCTCAGTGTCTAACATTTTCCTGCCACATTTCAATGTCTGGACCTCAAATAAGGTAGGGTGTTTTCTCCTTGTGTTATTTTTGACCCTTGCCTTCCCATACATATCTGGACACCTCTTGAAGTACGACATTCATATTCTAGGGCTTGCTTCTTCTTCACATCCTCCATCCATGTGGTTTGGGGCTTTGGGTCCAGACAAGGAACAAGGCTCCTCATCAATTATGTAACAAAAAATAATGTAAGCCATATAACCATGCCTCTAAATTGGTGTCAAGTGTGCCCAAATGGAATCTCCTAGTGAAATGTGCCTTCAAAAAACTCGTCATCAAGCCAACCATACTACTACATCCTTCTTCTTCCGTAGATAATGAAAAATGCTCGGGCAAAATAGAACAAGGTGCATCGCCTCCAAGTCTCTTCCCGAAACCTGTAGTTGCCACTAACTCCAAAGATCTTCTATTATGCTGGTGAGATAAGAAACCCCACGAAAATGATGATTACGACTAGGATTTTTAGGCAGTAACAACTAATAAGAAATACTGCCCAAATAGATTGTGATCACTTGTGGTGCAAATCTTGGTTCCTTCAAGTATAAGACCATTGTCACCATATACTTGAGGTTTTTATTTGACCTTGACTAAGACTCGAAAATCAATATTTTGCAGAGAGGGTTACTCTTTTCTCCCCAATCTTGGTAATTTTTCCTTTTTATGAGCTAGCCCTTTGAGGCCATTCCGCTTGTTCCATGATCCTTTTGATCCATTATATGGTGTCTTTTTTATTATCTGTAAGGAATTGTCTTGATTTATTGTTTCCATTAACTACAAAGTCTTAACCTCTTATGTAAAAGGCTGAGTCTAAATGTTCTACTTGAAGTGCAAATTTCTAAGCATTGTTGCTTATTAAATTCAAGCTCTAAGCATCACATTAAACTTTGTTAGTCATTATTTGTCTATAAAGCTCCTATGAATTGGCATTGGTTAATGAATATATTCTATGGTTGACATTGAATTTGCTTTATTGTTGGATGGTGTATTATGTACAATTTGCTTTCATGAAATTGGATTGCTATGTTTATAAAATTGTTTAAACATGAATGAGCAGGAATTAAGAAATTGTGAAAGGCAGATTGGCGTACGGCTGAGGCAAATAACTGGAACTCAAGAACAAGTAAGGTAAAGAAAAGATCACTTATTCTATATTTATGTCACTTTATTAATTATTCTTAGAAAATTTGTATATAGTTATCTATGTTGATTATGGCTTCCATAAGTTATGGAGTTTAGAAGGGTATGGAGAGATTAGAAGATAGGATAAGATAATTTTATTAATGTTCACTAATGACCACAAAGTAGGTCAACGGGACTGTCGGTTACAATGATGTTCGAGCATGTGGGAGGATTAAACTGTCTCCCTTAATAGAAATACAATACAAGAAGTAAAGTAGAAGAGTAGAGAAGTCAAAGTGTACAAGATGAGGTGGGATGTAGCATGGGAGAGCTCTCGTCTTGGTCTCAACACTATAACCCTGCCCAAGGGCGAAGAAGCTCGGGTGGGCATGATCCGGGAGCCAAAACAACCAAGGATGGTCTAGTACTCCTAACATGCGAGGCTGAAAGAGGAAAATTGAGGGAAGTGCAATAGTGTCTGCTGTCCCGAATAGGAGCTAGTGGGCGCGGGGCTTCCTCTAGAGTGATGTCGGTGAGGTCTGGAGGCTCCTGAGCGCCTCCCGAGGGGTGGTCTGGTACGAAGTTGTTGCTGAGATCTTGTGGGTCGAGAACCATAAACCTTTGTTGATCTGGGAGCTGGATCGATATCTTGGTCAGTAGATCTCTTGGTGCCCCTGGAAGGTGGTAGCACGCTGAAGAATGATGTGATCCTTTGTGTGGTATTTGGTCTGTTGAGAGGTTGGAGGACCTGCGCTTTGAGCCTGAGAGCCTCCTGAATATAAAGTGCTAAACATCTTTGATCGATGTATCTGAAGAAGGTGGCTAGAGTTTGAGGCCCCCTAAACAAGCAGTGGAAGCATCCTTTGATCTCGTAGTATATAGGGCATCTGAAGATAAAATATGACTCGGTTTCCACTTCCTGTAGATGACATAGCCTTTAGATCCTATTCGATCTATCAATCTGGTGGTCTGTCTCTACCCAGAGTCTATGGGATCCTACTTTGAATTGTCCGAGAGGGATCCGAAGAGCATGCATCCAATGGCAAAGCGTGTACTGGGGTCAAGCAATGAGCCCGTTTTTGATCTCCAAGAAGTGTTCAGCATAAAAAGCCATCTTTGGACGCAATCCTCCCAGAGGATTGACCCAAGTAACCTAGATGAACTGCTTGTAGACATCCCCTCTGATTATCTTATTCAACTCCTCTCGGGTAGGTAGAAGGTGATCGGGGGCATCCAGAGAGTACTCAAACGGGGGGAGATGATCTAACTGGATCCCAACTGGAGCAAGAAGGCCCCTGGTAGAATGGGTAGCGCGGGCAATGGTCTCAGCAGAGTAATAGGCTAGATAAGGGTACCTGTCTTGACCTTTTGACGAGTCGGCTAACCCCCTGATCTAATATAGGAAAGAAACCAATCTGAAGACCGTCTCGAGACGGAAGGGATGGGCCCCAAACTCAGCTAGGATGATGTGCTACGACACTGTCTGCTTACATCTGATGATACACCGGAGAAGAAGGATCTGGACTCTCTCAGCTGAGGCCCAATCCGACTCAAATAGAGAGGGCCCCAAAATTTTTGATCCATATAAAACAGTGGGACGGATCAAGGTATTTAATAGGTCCATCTTGGATGAGATATCCTGAAAGTGGTGGCGAAAACACTGTCTCTCAAGAAGGGCTAGGGACCCAGAGTTGTTAATTCGAGCTTGAAGAGTTGGTTGTAGACTGAAGCGGGGGCCAGAAAACTGCACTCCCAAATAAGTGTAAGTACTGGTGATCTCGACTTCCTCCCACTTGAATAAGAAACGGAGCCCCGAGGTTTTCTTAACCCCATTGAAGATCATAACCTTTGTTTTGCTCACATTGACAGTTAGCTTTTGAAGTTCGCAGAGCAGGGCTAAGGCATCAAGCTATCTCTGCAGACTTTCTTTGAAAGAAGATAAGAGTACTATATCGTCAGCGAAAAGTAGAATAGAGATCAGGACCTGGTGGAGGAGGCACCCATCTAATTACTGGGTATGCTCATGGAGAGAGGCCTCCAACTCATCTATGTAGATTCCAAATAGGGTCGGAGAAAGTGGGCAACCTTGTTTCACCCCAATGGTGCTGCGGATGAACTCAGATAATCCTCGAGCTATGCAAAGGTGGCCATGAACCGACTTGTAAAGGCGCATAATAGCTGTCAACAAGATCGTCGAGATGCCAATGTCTCTGAGTCGCTGCAATAAATCCTCTCTCGGAATTGAGTCGAAAGCTTTTCGGAAGTCTGTTAAGCAGCAGGAGATTTTCGAGGAGCGGTGGCATGCCTCCTCAATCACGACTCAGAGAGTAAAAATGTGGTCGGTAGTCTGATGTGCTAGTTTGAACCCTGCCTGACCTCGGGCTCTAAATTTCTTTGTTCAAAGTCGCTGGAAAGCTTCATATGGAGAACGGTGGCATATAACTTTGAGAACGTGTGGCCAACCATGATCGTTCTGTAGTTGTTGGGATCAGAAGTGGCTCCTGACTTGTGAATCAGATAGATGATATGCTGTGACCAGACTGGTGGAAATCCTTCACACACCACGTGATTGAAGAGATCAGCCAGGTAGCTAACCAGAAGTCGGAGGTCATACTTGAAGAACTCTGCTTGGTATGCTTCCTTATCTGCTGATTTGTTGCTGCTTATCGCCCGGATGGCATCCGTGACATCGTTGTTGGTGAAGAGGTGGCAAGAGGAAGGGGGAAAAGGAACCTGAATGTTAGCCTGGTCGGGAATGTCATAGAGATTGGAGTTGTGGGAAAACATGGAAGCAGGGTCGAGGTCGGAAAAGAGAGGGGAGCGTCGGGAGAGGAAGGTATGCTAGAAGTGTTTGGGGGAATGGCCGAGGAGGGCTGAGAGTTACCGTCTTCTCTGAGAGACAAAATGTCGTTTCTTGCGACGAAGGAGGCGTCGGTAAGACCTTTGAATGTCGAGTTAAGTAGAACGAGAGTCGAGGAAGGCGTAACATAGTTCTCGGTGGAGGGTTTTGCACTCCTCGCCGTACCATTTGTTTATCGGACACGAGCTAGGTTTAGGGGTGGTAGAGGAGGTGCGAGTGGAGTGGGGGAAGCCGTTAAGTGCAGCCTCCCAGATTGTAGACGAGAGGCATTGGTACTTAGCAAAGGCGGAGTCAAGTGAGGAGAAATGGTCTTCAGGAGGAAGGGTCTGGCAGAGCTGTTAGGAAGATGTCGGGGTCGCCTTCGTCGAAGCGAAAGGTGGTCTGAGGTGGGGAGGGGGGGCTATACGGGGAGGGAGTGGTCGGGAGAGGGGGGTCAGCCTGGAGGGAGAGAGAAAGAAGTGCATGGTCGGCCAGAGGGATGGGAGAGATGGAGAGGTCTCGAATGAAAGGGAGCAAATTATGGTTGGATAGAACATAATCCACCACACTAACCCTGCTCCCATGTGGCCGGCACGTGAAGAAGTGAGAAACCGGGAAGCATGGGAGGTCGTTCAGGATAAGAAACTCGTGGGATTCCCCTAACTGCAAGAGATGTTTTCCATATGCTGTAGTGGGCCCCAAGGCATCATGTGAAGTCCGGTGGAGACCTACCGAGATCGGCTCAAGTCCTTCGGTACAGAACACATCTTCAGATCGGTCATGGAGAGGGATCTGGAGGTCTCTAGTGAGAGTATTAAAATCTCCCATAAGTATGACCTCCACGTCAGCAGAATACTGGGTGATGCCATTATACAAGTCTATAAAAGAGTCCTCGTCAGCTCCATTGTGGATGGCAAAGGGCGAGGAAGCGGGTGGGAAATAACAAACTGCGAAGTAGACGTGTCTTAGGGGGGAGATCTTGGTTCTGACTCGAATCCACATATAGCTGGCGTACTCATCGGTAGCCATCAAAGAGACCCTCTTCCAGAGAGAATCTCTAACCAGGCAAGCGACTCCTCTTGATCTCTTGAGTCCACCAGAACTCCTTGTTTCTTGTCTGCAGATAGAAAACCAGTGGTAACCTGTGATGTCCAGGAGAGGCCCCACAGGGCTGCATGAGTCTCGGTCACAAGAAGAATATCAACCGATGCGAGTGCATCATAAAGGAGACCTGGTGATGACCAGAAAGACCCATTTGCATTCCAGTAGTGGACAATGATGCTTGTTCCCTGACGTCTCTCTAGTCGGACTCGTCATTTAGAGCTTCCTATTCGAGGCGTCCACCTTGGGGGGATAGAGTCTCGAATAACCGCCCGAAGATTCTTGATAACCGTCCATTTTCTTGCCTTTCTTGCTGCTGCGACCTGTTCCCTTGACTGTTTAAGCTCTGCAACTTGCGCTTTGGTGAGGTCCTCATCGCGGAATATCCGGTTGGGGAGTGAGAACAATTTTCGTTTAGCTATAAGGGCACAGAGTCTATCTGTTGCATTTTGGAATCTAATGAAGAGGGTGGAGTCGTGGCCCATCCAGGCTCTGTCCAAGGTTATATCTGATACGCCAAGGGTATCCCGCAAGAATCCGACTCCGACCTCCATAGGGTCTGAAGAAGGAAGAGGTTGAGGGAGGCCCCTTACTTTCAGATTGAATTTCCTTGCTCGTCTGGTCCGTTCTTCGACTAGTTTAGCTTGTATGACCTCCTCGACTACTGTGAAAGGGGGAGTGTTTTTGTCTTTCCCTCGAACTACCTGTGCCCATGAGTTAATGTGTAATTTTTTTTCCTGTTTGAAGGAGGCCTGTTGGGATTTGATTTCCTCCTGCTTGGTCTTGAGGTCTCAGATTTCTGCGTGAAGAGCTTCATTTGGGGGGTGGGAAGATTCCTGTTCCTTGCTCTCTTGTATCATCTTCTTGAGGGATAGGTTGTCCCCCTCAACCACCGAAATTCTAGCAGCAAGAGAGCCCACCTCTGTGCAGAGTCTACTATTTTCGGATTCAAGAGATTGCAATTTCCTGAACACCTGTTTAACTTGGGACGTCCAAAACGCGAAGTCTAATTCCAATGCAATGTCCCCGGGATTTGTAGGATTCCTTGTTACCTTGGCATTGGTTGAGGTATCTGAATTGCCCTCTGTCATTGAAGTCCTAGGCAGGGGTTTTGAAAGTTTGTTCGTCTTTGTGTCTTCTTTTTGGTCCTCCATGGGCTGAAAACCCACGTCGGGGAGAGAAGGGGTCGGGCTGGAAGTTGAAGGGACGCGAAGGTGGGGGCGAGCAGGGTTGCGGGCGGGGAGGCTGTGGGCGTAGGGTCGTGGGTGGAGGTTCACGCAGAGGGTTGTGCGGGGAAGCTATGGAGTAGAGGGATCGCGAGTTGGGAGGCTCGTGGGAAGAGAGGGGGTCGCGCGAGCAGGAGAGGCCGTGCGTGGTTAGTAGGTTGCTGGTTGCGTGCAAGGGAAGAACCGCACGAGCAAGATGTGCGCGGAGGAGTAGACAGCGCGCACGGGGCGAGGGAGAAGGCACGATCGAGGACTGTTGGCCGCACGTAGGGAGGCCGCGTGAGGCAGAGCCTCGTGCGAGAAGAGGTGTCGCGCGGGAGAGAGGAGAGTAGAGGCGCGGGAGGCCGTGAGGCGCAGGAGGGCAGAGGGCAAAGACATGGAGAGAAGAGGTTATGCCCCAGTCGCAGCATAGTCACATCAGCAATTATAAGAAATTGGTATTTAGACCATGGACGTTTAAGTAGTGTTGAAAAACTGTGCTTGACGAATAACATGTCTAGGTTGAAGTGTAAGAGTTTGATTCAGAGTAGACAAAAACCTTGTAAAAAATGATAAAGGATGTCTAGCGGTCATCACTAGCACATTAGTTAGCCTAAGGGTTGACTCAACTAGTTGTTGGCAATGTTTTGGGGATTTGGCTAGTTCCATGCTTGCATGTGTCTAGTTCAAATTCACTTGGGTTAGTTACAGTGGTCTATGGCAATTGTCTTACTAGGGATGCCCTTTTTACTAATAGAGTGCCCTTAGCCAGGAATCATTGGCAAATCTTGTCCTACCACAAAGAGTAGAAAGTAAACAATGAGCTATGCTCATTCTCAAAAATAGACTTATACCTGACTTTCCCAAAGATGAATAAAGATGAAGTCTACAAGCAATGCCAAATACCAGAGAAAGTGGTATGAAAACGACCATCCAAACATTGTCGTGTGCTGATGCAACTTGTCCTGAAAAAGAGTTGAATACTAATTCTCCACATGACTCTAACAATGTTGTTAAACAAAAGCTCTGAGAATATATGCTTCATGGTGTCCAAGTGATGACAAATCAGACATAAGCCATCTAAGAGCCTACTCTTAGCCAACCGGACCTTGGATGGGATTATTACAAAAGCTAGATAAATACATGAGAGAGATACACACATTAACACACTATAATATTATGAGTAACTGGTGCAATTATTACATAGTAGTTTACCTCCTTGTATTTGGTTACTCATGGAGCAAGTCATTTCCGCTCATGAATGTGGGATAGATTTTCTTTACAGAAAAAGTACAAAAGCATTACTAAGTCAAAAAGTGACTTTTATTATAATGTGTAAGCCTTATATCCTAAGAGGGATCCCTTGATAAATCACCAACTTAGCAAAAATCTGCAGCATATAAGGGAGCTAAACATACCACGTACTGTAAAGTTGAAGCACCCAGTTCTCCTGGACATCAGTGAACTGCCATAGCGTATTGGGAACTGGAGATAATGGATGTCACTGATGAAAGACAGAATACAAACATCTGTAGCCATACTGAATAAGTGGGTGACCAAGATTCCATCTCCAATATCTCCAAACGGATCGAGCATCCCAATATTCATCTTGAATAACTCAAACAATAGAATAAGGCTCCTGAACTCCAGAATAGAAAGATCATCAGTGCGAAGCAATTTGTACTCCTGAGCAAGAGTGCCAATCCTTCCAACCACAAGGCTAAGAGTGCCGCATATCTCTCCAAAAGAAAGTGTCATTCTTGTTCAATATTTGAACCTAAAAACCAGGCATCTCTACAACACAGGACCCCTGAACTAACCAGCTCCAAATGGGCCGAATGGCTAGATCCCACCCTACTCTATTGCAGGTTTGCTGAAAATGTTTGTAATTTTCCTCAGAGCCATTTTCTGAGTTTGGGAGATCTTGTCAGTTCTGATATTATTTTAATGATGAACTGATTTAAAGAGCAGAAAATCATTGTGACTATGTTGGATCTATTTTATTGATTTTTGCTTCCGCTGAAATTTTATCAGTTAAATTATTCCAGTAGTGTAAGAAATCTCAGATCTGAAATATTACCAGGCATGGGTTTAAGAGAAATTAACAGGGTATCAAAGCTCTTGCTCTGAAGGGAAAGCAGGTCCAAGTGTTTTGAGTGCAGATCTATCAGATCCAGGGGTCTAATCAGCAGATCCAACGAGTGTTGAAGCTCACACCAGTTTTATACATTAGATCCAGATATGGCATCAAACATTCTCTGTTTCGAAGACAAGTTGGATGGGGGAGATAATTTCTTGTCATGGAAGGCAAACGTTGCATTGTTCCTAAAGGAGCATGAGATCTGGGATATTGTAGATAAGACTATGACTATACCTACAGGTGAAGCACTCAAGGCAGTACATAAGAAGAGGGAGATAAAAGCCCAAAGACTGATCCTAGATGCAATAAAGGATAGCCTGATCCCGCATGTGCAGAAAAGACAAAGGAAAAAGACATGTTTGACGCTCTAGTTAGTATCTTTCAGAGTGATAACATGAATAGAAAGATGATTATGAGATGCTGAGATGAGCAGTTTTGACGGATCATTATTGTATTAGTGGACTATTGTACTCTCCCATGTCAGGACTGAGTCTTAGGACACTCAGATTTGAGGACTAATGTAGCCATTTAGTCATTTATAGAGCAGTTATTGATGCCCAGTTTTATATCAGCACTTTCTCATTGAACAGATGATGGTTCAAATGGATTATATGTGTGATTATGACTCAGCTTGTATTATATTGTGTTATGGTTATCATTGCTCTTTTATTCATATTTGTGACATGTATTAACATGTAGTGGCATGATCTGGCAGTCATAATTATATGGACTTGGATGTATTTGTATTATGTATTGATGTCCCTACTTAGACTTGGAAGTTCCTGATCTATACTCATTGGTTTTACCCTCCTTAGGGAGAATAGAGGTAGTCATTCCCACCATTGTTTTGGCTTGCTAGTGTTGGCTTCATCTTTCACTATCTCCACCCATCCATTACCTTCCAGTTTTGTTTCTAACCTGACTTACTACTTGACTTATGGCATGGAGGACCTTTTCCCCGCTAGAACCTTTGTTGGACAAGCCTCCCTGTTTATATTGTGTCTCGGCTTTGAGTTGGTGACAGAACTTGCATTTGGTGAGTTGGATTGTATGCCTAAATCATTCTGGTCGGTTGTCGCGATGTCTGGCACTTTGCAGAACTCTCCTTGGTCACTTGAGATGTTGTTGGCTAAAATTGAAAGCTCATGTACTACTTATATTGGAAATATTATATATGCGCCCATGGAAAATGAAAATGCTAAACTGTGTTTCTTAACACATGTAAAGAGGGCAAGAGCAATGAAATGCTAAAATACCCCTTGAAGGGTATAAGAAAAGGTCCAAAAAAGCAATGGTTAAAAATATGCTATATCCAAATATTGCTGACCTTATAAAATAAATATGTCCCGGATGAAAGCTGCGATTAGCTGTGCTTTTAAGCATTGGTGAAGTCCCAAAGGGTCATATAGGCCAAAAAGGCCATGGAAATAAAATTTGATGATCCTAATGAAACTGGATCAAGCTTGATGTAGTCATGATGCCTAAGTTGAATAAGCACTCTCTAAACAATTCAACCATTTGTGAGGCACTGCCATTCCTTGTGTTGTTGTTTGTCCGGCATTGGTTATAGTGAGTATTCCCTTTCCATATCCAAAGTGTCATGATGTTAAGTAGGAAGTCATCCTTTGCCTTAGCCTTGTCAATTTAATCCTTCACCCTTCACTAGCAAATTGGCTACAACTATGAAGTGAGTATAGTCTAGTCTGAGTAATAATAAATAAAGCCTTATATATGTATTGGTTGATGTAGCACCAGTGAAATGACTGCTACTTGTTGTGATTGTTGCTTGAATGAGTTGTAGAGCATGTCTTAGCCTTTTAACACTTGCAGCAAATGGATGATAGTCTGAGTTATTATTGTTGTCTGATCATTTACAAATGGTTATATTGTTTATTGGATATGGTTGATCATCAGATAGAGACGTGTGAGGGGTATGAGTATACACCTTAGATGGATTTGGACTCTCTGAGTCTAATGAGACAGTTTATTTCTAGTTCTGGGCACTTGCAGATATGATCAGGCTCATTCTGCCTCTCTGATGCAGTTTTTCTTCACAGGTTGATATGTCTGAGTAGGGAGATGTTTTAGTTGGATCTCCTAGAGCGTTGCATGGGCATATGGGGTGCAGCCACTTGTTTGTACCATAGTACCCCCATCCCAGAGAGCCTCGTGGGCTCAGTTTGACAGCGCAGGGACCTTAGGAGGCTGTTTTGGCAGGTTCACGTTTCTCGAGGCAGATTAAAAAATGATTAAATGGCTATTGAAGAAATCGATTTGGGCTATTGAGGCAAGAAAATGACATGGGATGAGTCATAATGATGAGAGTGATGTCCTCCACACCTTCTCCAGCAGTTGCAGCGCCTGATTGGGCCCACGCCTATTTTTGGGCATTTTTATATTATTTTCTGGAGCTTTTGGGAGGCTCACGATTTCCTCATAGAGGCACAAAGTCAAAAAATTAAAATATTATATTATTTTATTGTGCCATGAGGACACCCAGAGTGAGTTAGTCAACACTCCATGGACCCACCATGTGCTTCATTTCTCTCTTTCTGGGTGATTTAGTCCACTTTGGTACTTTATGGTTATATTGATCCATGTATTGTATGTTGAGTTCATCTCAACCATTGATTAGAACATTTTATCTTTTAATATTAGCCACTCGTTTTGAAAGTGGTTAGGATTCGGTCATAATTGTGGTTCTCTCATTTCTATTTAAAGGAGAGAATTTCTCATTTGTAAGGGGTCTTTGGCTCTTGGATCTGAATAATAGAAAGATTTTTCCATGGATATTTTTTGGATCTGTTTTGCATCTGATGTTCTCAAATGGTGATTGGATAGTCTTTTGCTTCTTAGCATTGTGGAAATTCACGTGAGATCTATATTTTTTCCGCTATCATTGTCTTGTCTACAGGAGGGCGTTTTGGGTGGAGTGTTTTTGCAGGGGGACCTCAACTCGTTCGGTTATCTTCGTCTTGGATCAGGGGGTTTTTATTAGTGTCATTGTGATCTATGATTACTTCTTTTTACTTTCCTATAGCATTTAGTTTCTTTATCTTGTCTTATCAAATCTGATATTGTTGACGTTTGCTCATGCAGGCTAGGGGGCGCATTGGTGGCTTGGAGCTTACATCCGTCATAGAAATCACTTGGATCTTCCAGAATTGATTGGGATAGCAGGGATCATCACTGTTAAGACTTCTGCAAGCATTTCCAGGTACAATCCAACAGGTAATTTTCTTCTCTTTAATAGATCTGAATCCATTGTACCTGTTTTCCTTCCATTTTTCTGAAAATTCTTAAAATATTAAAAAACCCTAAAAAATACTAAATGCGGAAGCCGTCCGATCTTTGGCCAAACCACTGTTGGGTTTCATCGATCGGGCCTCCCCTTCATTGAATCTACTGCAACGCTGGTGAAATTCTTGCTGGTTTGACCTAGATCTGAATTTTAGTCTGAAAATTGCATAGTGCCCCCACTGAAAATTTACCTGCTAGGGTTTTGGCTTTTTCTGATTACTGATTGCATAGACTGATAGATCGGGTCCCACACAGTCCAAATAACCCCCAACGCTGTCCAGATTCATGACAGTGTGACCTAGATCTGAGTTTTAGACTGAAAACAGCCCTAGCGCCATCTCTGAAAACTGGACCTTTCTAGAGTTTACTGTTTCCGAAATCTGACAAGCTAGGCTGATAGATCAGGTCCTGAGCACTCCAGAACACCCCTAACGCTGAGCTTGATTCAACCTCCTTGCCCTAGATCTAAAGAAATCAGTTTCTCACCCTCTCACCCTTAATCATCAACTTTGACTTTTTCCAATTTTCTCTGAACAAAGTGTGTAGATCAGCCCCTCCTGGTCCCATTTCACCTTCAACGTTGAGCTGGTTGTCTGTTGGTGGCCCCAGATCTACAAATCTATCTCATCCAACCCTAGCACTAGCCTTCCTCTACTGAATTCTTGCCTTAACTGAGCCATCCAGACCAAAACACTTATCTGGGTCCATAGATCAGGGTCTACCCTAGGTGGGTTTACCTCATCGCTGGGTGTATACTGACTCCATTGTCCAATGCACAAAAGGCACTGATGTCCCATCCTTAGCGCTAGCCCTGAATTGACCTCTTCCCCCTGAAATTGGCTGTTCCTTGATGACTCAGACAATCACGCCTGTGAATCTTTTCCATTGAGTTTGTCAGCTAGCTACTAGATAGTCCCGACTTTTTTCCTGCCCATCCTGCCTCGGTTACGTTTTCCAAGGTAGAGATCATCTTCTTTAGTTGCTAGTACGAAAACCCTAGATCTAACCATTTCCCCCAAAGGTCATCCGATTACTGCTTTGGATCAACCAATATACTGCTGAAGTGCTAATCCATCTACTAAATCCTACTTTAGATCTAGAGTTCCTGAACACCTTACACCTTACGTACCTCAAAGTTTGTTTTGATCTGATCTGGTGTATAAGTCTGGTATCTCCTATCGGGAGTAGATCTGGGTCTCCCCCATTGTTGTCTTGGACTCAGACAACATAAAGCGACGACTGCCTTGATTTGCATGACAACCATCTCTTTGGGAGTCTTGGCAGTCTGGGTTCCACCTCCTTAGTTGCTTGTTCCTGTACCATCCATCCTGGATCCATCTTGCACAGGCAGCTACAAGGTTGGTGATAACAATGCAAAGGGAAAGGTTTGAAGAAAGGTAACAGTGAAAGAGAATCACACAAGTAGGGAAAGAAGAAAGAGTTGAGCAAGCTCAAGTGCTTTTGTGTCACAAGCTCGGGCACTATGCATCTCAATGTTCGAAGAAGAAGAAGAGGAGTAAGCAAACAGGCTGCAAGTAGCAACATCAACAAAGACCCAGCTGTGTTAACTTGTAGCTAAGTTTGAAGATGATTTTTCTCTTGTTTCAAGACTTTCCAGCAACACTATTGCTATGAGTGCCTGTTATTTAGACAGTGGTGCATCTTGTCACATGATCGAGGCATGAGAGTTGTTGCCTCCTTTCACGCACCTCGGGGGGATTTGGCATGGTAGAAATCTTCAAGCCACCGGGCGCATCCGTGGGATCAAGTCTCGAGTTGTGATATTATCACTCAACACTCAACTCCTCCATCAAGGCCAAATCCTAGCTAAGCCAAGGGGGGTGGTGCCTATAAAAGAATCTAAGGCTTTTAAGCTAAGAAACAAAAGATGAAACTAGTTTAGGAGTTTAAAATGAATTAATGAGACAAGACTTGCAATGATTTAGATAACTTCAACAACATATGAAATTTAAAGCATTCAAAACACGTTGATTAATTTAAGCAGAAAGTAAAGATTGTATACCAGTGCCGTGGAGTAAAATAATGTTGTAAAGGGAAATGTTGTGCAAGTGTATCTTGGTTAGTTTTATTTATTATGGATGAGATGGATTAAGGGGAAAAGGAGATTCTATATATACTCGAAAGTTCTTGGGAATATGTCCGGATTTCAACTAATGTGGCTTTGCACAAGGGACGTGTGGGCTAGATGGAGTTATGAGGGTCTGTCCAACACTACACCAAACAAGGGTGTAGCTTGACAGGGCCCCGCTGTCACTTTCGACTTGTTCCTGCTTCCTTTGTATGTTGGAGTTTGTGCAACTTCAGAAGCTATTCTTATTGTCTTCCTTCGGGAGTTGAACTTGTTGTAATCATTCATACAAATCCTAGAAAGAACAATGTAAACCTTGGAAATAATAGAAATAAAATAAAATTATAAAATATAAAATTATATTGCTCCCCCAAGTGAAGATTTCCCCAGTTAAATTTTTAGTGGGAAAATAGTATAAATAGGAGGCGCCACTCCTCATTTTTACACATAGCAGCACAAGTGAAGTGCGTAGTTTTCTGGGAGAGAGAGAAGTTCGCATAGATTGCAGAAGAAGACTGTTTTCAGGGTTTCTATCTTTGGAAACCATTTCCATATTTTTCTCTTTCTTTCTTCATTGTGCTCTGATCTCAGAATTATTATCTCTATACGAAGGTTGTTGGGTTTTCTCCCATTTGGGTTTCCCAAGTGAAAAATACTCGTGTTATTGTTTTGTGCTTTGTCCATCTTCTAGTGATCATATTGATAAATGTAATTAAGATATACTGCTATAATCGTAAGAAAATCTAACATGGTATCAGAGCAGTGCTAGAAGAAGCCATTGTCGGAACTCTGTCAGAAACCTGTTGGAACTAGGGTTTCATCTTTCAAGGTCTTCACTCAACCTTTTGGCAGAAAAAGAGCATTGGGAATTTTGCTCCAAGGAGGGTGCATCTTTTGGTGTAGACAAAATTGAATTCTGAGAATTTTCAATTTTGACCGAATTCTGCATTTGCAACAACAATTACGGTTTCTAGTTTTGACCTACTTTCTCCACAGTTTTGGCTTGACTCTACCTCTACTCAACTCGCCTCTCTAGGGTGCATTTATCTGTGGAGTTAGTTTTCCAAAACTCCAACTTTCATTTTTGACCTAGCCTCTTCTAGGGTCTCAGATCCAGATATGTGTTAGATTTTTATCATTTAAGCTGTATGATCTTAGGATCTTATTTGAGAGAATAACAAGCACAACAATCAATCACAGTAGACAATGAACACACAGATTTTCCTCAAGGAAACCATAAAGGAGAAAACGCCGCAACTTCCTCAGAGATAGAATGAGCACCAAAAGTAAAACCTAAAAATACAAAGATCTCCCGACAACAGTTGCCTCTCTCTCTCTTGGCCCAGTTTCTTCTTTCTCTCAGTTATGCACTACAACTGAGTGTGAGTGACCGTAATAAATAGAGAGGCTCACTCTCTATTTATATTCTTTCGTTCACTTAATATTTGACTCTGTTACGTAGGCTCGAGTAATCCTAACTCAGTTATGTAGGCTCGAGTAACCACAACTAGGGTACTAATGACCCTACTTACAATAGAGGGGACTTCCTCATGACTTTTAGTAATTCTCCCGATATGAACATCAGGGTACAAAGAAATACAAGTGATTCTCCCGATAGGAGCATTGGGGACCAATGAAATACAATATATACAAGTGAATACATTCCGAAGTTACAAATACATCAACACTCCCTCTTAACTAGGAAGGTTTTCTCTTGACACAATTCATCAGCACAAGTCTTCTTGTCTAAATCATCATCAAAGCTGTATCATCACTGGATCATCATCAAAGCTGGATCATCACTGGATTATCATCAAAGCTGGATCATCATTGGATCATCGTCAAAGCTGGATCATCACTGGATCATCATGAAAGATGGATCATCATCATCACTGCTTCCGCCATCTCGATCAAATGGTGCTATCTATCAGTTCTACTTGTCATAGGAAGTTCTACAGAGCTGGCCCTTTTTCATGCTGGTTGTAGGCCTAGCCTCCATGTAGGTCTTCATCTTCTTCAACACTTATATTTGACCTAGCGAGAAAGGCTCGCCCAACACTTACATCCGACCATGGGAGGAACACATCCACCACCATGTCAGAAAGGCACGCCCAACACTCACATCTGACCTCATCATGTCAGAAAGGCCCAACACTTACATCCAACCTCATCATGTCAGAAAGGCTTGTCCAACATTCACATCTGACCACATCATGTCAGAAAGGCCCAGCACTCACCTCCGACCTCATCATGTCAGAAAGGCTCGTCTAGCACTCACATCCATTAGAGGAAATTTGAGGTCTAAAATGGGCCTCCTAAGGAAAATAATAAAATAATAGTTAAAATAATAAAATAATAGTTATTAATTTTGGAGGAAGAATGAAAAAAATTACTTTTTGTGTTCGTATTTTCGACATATCTCCCTGTGTTTTTACTCAAATTCTGAACGGGAGAGCTCGTTGGATGTGGAATTTAATTCCACATCCAACGAGTACCCACACTGCATACTTTTGACAGATCCCACTACCCCAAAAACAAGAAATACCTGAAAAAAACGTGATGATGATGTAGAAACTCTCCCTTATGGTAACGCGAGCAATAAAAAGGCAGGTAGGTCAGTGAGAAGCTTAGGTGGGTTAGTGAAAAACCCATTAATATTCAATTTATTGCTTGTCCTTCCGCAGTTATAGGGTGCTTTCATATTAACCAACAACTCCTGAAGACAATTTTGGTTTCCGATAGAATCCATGGAACCCCTGGAACTGTGGCTGGGAAAGACGCTGGTTAAACTGGTGCTGCTTTTGCTGCTTGGCCTGGCTCTGCTGGTGGTTCAACTGATTATGCTGATAGTAATAATAATACTAATATCAGTTCAATCTCAAATGTATTGACAAATCTAATAGGTTTTGTTCTTATAAGTGCTTATCTCATTCTGGGTAAGAATAAACTTGCCATTCTCAATTGTTGGATCCAAGAATTATTCTATAGTCTGAGTGATACAATGAAAGCTTTTATCATCCTTTTAGTAACTGATCTATTTGTTGGGTTTCATTCGCCCCATGGTTGGGAACTGATGATCGATTCGATCTCCGAAAATTATGGATTTGCTCATCACGTTTTTTCAGGTATTTCTTGTTTTTGGGGTAGTGGGATCTGTCAAAAGTATGCAGTGTGGATAGTCGTTGGATGCGGAATTAAATTCCGCATCCAACGAGCTCTCCTGTTCAGAATTTGAGTAAAAACACAGGGAGATATGTCGAAAATACGAACACAAAACGTAGTTTTGTTTTATGACAAATATATCAATTCAACCATTATGGTTGACTCAGTTTATTGAAATTCTATTGGTTCTTGAATTCCAACTCACAAAATTTAGTGTTAGCACGTTTTCTTATAAGGCCCATTTTAGACCCCAAATTTCCTCTAATGTGGCCTTATCATGTCAGAAAGGCTCAACACTCGCATCTGACCTCATCATGTCATAAAGGCTCACCCAACACTTATATCTGACCATGTCAGAAAGGCTCTTCACTTACATCTGACCCAGTGAGAAAGGCTCTGCACTTACATCTGACCATGGGAGGCCCAACCTACCACCATGTCAAAATGGCTCTGTACTTACATCTGACCATGGGAGGCCCAGCGTACCACCATGTTAGAAAGGCTCTCGGACTCATCACTTCCCTCTTTCAAGAGATCTCGATCTGGATCACATACTAAAGCTTCACTGCTCCTCTCTGCATCATACAAAAATGTAAGTCAGATCAATCAAATCAAATAGTAGTTTTCAAAATAAACATTCTACCTCCCAGATAGCCGAGCAAGTGGCAACATATTTTGCCACGGCTGTTCTTAGCACCATGTAGGACTTCTTCATGCTAAACTAAGAGAGCACACCTGATCCCATACTAAAGCAACACCACGAAGTGCTCTTCCTATCAACAACACTGCCTGCCCAATCCAAATCCACATAACCCTCCAAGTTAGTCTTCTGATTCGCTTCATACTTGAGCCCATACTCAACTGTACCCTTAAGGTACCTTATTGCATGCTTTGCAGCCATTAGGTGAACATGTCTCAATGTGTTCACAACAAAGCAAATATCTGGTCTTGTATTCGTCAAGTACATCAAGGAACAAATCATGTAACGATACATCGTGGCATCAATCATCAGGTTCGATGCCATAGGTGTGGTTATGGTCTTGCAATCCATCATCCTTAACCTCTTCAGGATCTCTATTGCATACTTCCCTTGTGTCAGGGAGATTCCATTTGCATTCTCCCACACCTCCATGCCTAGAAAGTAGTGCATCATATCCAAGTCCTTCATCTCGAACTTGGCAGCAATTCTCCTTGCAACTTTAATGAGTTCCTCTTTTCCTATCAGGAACAAGTCATCGACATATAATAGGAGCATCACTGGTCTTCCGCCTTTAACCTTGAAGTAAAGGTTGGAATTCGCTTTACTCTTAGTAAAGCCTAGAGCCATCAGTAAGCTGTCCATTCTGTCGTACCATGTCGAACCTTAAGATCTTCTGCAGTCACTCCCTTTGAAGTGGAGCATCATTCTCCCTCTGCCTTTCATACCCTATGTATTGAAACATTGTGTACTGGAGTGACAAGTAGTTTCCTCTGCTACTAATATTCCATGTATCCATCTAGGTTCACTGGATACCAAGACCCTCTATCTTGAAAGTGTTTTTCTCACACTCATCTGTGAGCTTGTCATCCTCTATAGGATTTCATCTTCAACCTTGTAGCAAAGGATAAGACCTTCATCAGATCTTCATCAAGCTCCTCATGTATGTGTTATCCCATGGGTGTCTTCTGAGCTTGTACAAGGCCTTTTTTCATTTGCACACACGATTCTGCCTATCACGTGTCTTAACTTCTAGTGGCTGCAAATGTCTCTTCGTAGTCTATGCCTTCTTTCTGTGAGAAGCCTCGTGCTACGAATCTTGCCTTGCATCCCACGATGTTGCCATCTACTGCATGCTGGATCATGTAGATCCATATGGAAGACATTACAGACTTCCCTTCAGGTCTCGATACTGCATCCTAGACATCATTCTTCTTGAACTGGTATTCTCCTTCCCTGTCTTCTTGGCTACTTCTTCATAGCTTGGAAGGCTCTGCATCATTGATGTCGCTCAACAGTGTCACATAACTGCACTGTGTCTGAGACCTCTTTCTTTCTTTGAAAGTATCGTCATATTATTCTTCATCTTGGATTATTTCTCGAACTGTCGTCACTTGTTCTTTGAAACAAGTCTCATCCTTATTTTCTTGTCGGCGATTGTACGTGATCTTTCTTACATGTCAAATGCACCAATTGTATGGTTAGAAACATTTCATAAGGCATGTTCATAATGGAAAATTCTTATCCATAATTATATAATCATGCAACTATTTTAGCCAATACAACATTCATCCATATCTCACGGAAACTTTCTAGAGGCCTTCCATCTCTACCATGACATCATTGAGATCGTGCACTAATCCAATATGTCAGCAAAGAGGTTTCATTCTAGATAAGTAGCAATGGAGAGTTGTATAGCACCATGAACTACTTACCCATCACATGCATATTAGTAGTATACTGTCATTAATGCAAACATTCTATCATGCATAACACATCAAATCAATATAAACAAATGCATAACAAAACAATATCATGAAATGACAATTGAATACTTATTTTTATTTGTTTCGTGGGTAGACTCCTTTCAGCTTCATCATCTTCTTCATTCATAACAACATCATTTCTTATGCAAATACTAAGATGGATAAGAGGTTCTTCAAGGATTGAATCCTTCATATTCCTCATTGCTTGAGGGATCTTCTTTGAGTCGTGAGAGCTAGATCTTCAGTTGCTCCCATCTTCTTTTCTCGTATTATGAGTCAAGCTTCTTCTTGTGTGCGCTCTTCCCAGAGTCTGCTGAAGGTAATCACTTCCTTTTGGCACACATTCCTCAAATGAATGAATCCCATGATCCTAGGAGGCCATTCAAGGTGGTTATCACAACTTCTGCATTCTCCACTTCTTCTTCTACTGCTTCAAGTTGTTCTTTGATTTGAGAGACCCTTGTAAAGTATGACTGTATGGTCTTTGCATTCTGGATCTTCACATTCTTCAACTGGTTTCTCAAAGTAATATTTTGATTTATGTTCTTCTCTTCAAATAGCTTGGTCAAGGAATCAAACATTTCTTTAGGTGTCTTTAGGGAAGACACTTGTGGTATAAGGTGATCCTCTTGGCCTTGACCAAGTTCTTCTTGTGTAAAGCTTTAGCCTCATCTCCCTCTGGAACTGGAATCTGTCTACTTATGTAGGTGTCCAATTCATTTCCTTCAAGAACCAGTGAGATCCTATACTTCCATGCTTGGAAGTTGTTAACTTCACCAAGCTTGTCATCTAGCTGGTATGATTAGTCTTTTTAAAATGAGAACCTCAAATGTAAATAGCAAAAGATTAGATCTTACTGATTTGAGGTGTCCGTCCTGGTCCCGGAGCTGGCTGATCTAGGGTTTGTAAGGGAAACCTTAATTTTCAAAACTTGAAATCTCAAACATCGGATTGGATAGAAAGATAGGCCACTTCAAGGTGAGCTGTCCAATGTACTCCTTTTTTGAAAACAGTGAAGGGAAGCTCTCGGAACAGGAAGCCCTAGTTTTCCAATTTTTTTTGCAGAAATGCCTAATATTGTGTCTGCAGTATCTCCAAAATTGCTGCTTCTCTGTCTGAAACTTTGCACTGAGGTAGGCTCGCCTGTCCTCTTTCTAACACCACAGGTTTGAGCAGAATTGGTTTTACCGATTGGAACTTATTAGAGTTTTCCCAAGGTGACTTCTTTCAGGACTGTTCAACATAGCAAACTTGTACAGACTGCAACGTGTCCCTATTTTATCATCAGGGTTTGAAACTTTTACCACAGAAAGTATAATCCGTGCCTTATCTGGAACATCTTGCGAAATTTCATTTGGACCTTCGTAGCCTGAGATATAGCAATTCTCACTAGGTGTCCTGTTTAGGGATGAATCCTGGAAGGGTTGGAACCTTGATTTGGAGGAATCATATCTCCCAGAATATAGTGAATCTGAGGCTGGAATTTTTACATAGGGTACATCAGGATTTTATCTTCTTCTTGTGAAAATTTCGGCCCCTATGCCTTCTTCAATGTCAAGATATAACGAACATACCAAAACTACCAGTTTTAGTATTTTAGGGTTTTTTAGGCCCGGGGTCAAACTAGGGTTTGACTTTCCCAAAGTTTTACTCAACCAAAAACTTCGACCTTGGTCTCTAAACTTCGATTTTGAGGAGGAGAGCAATCCTAGCCTAGGCTCACTCAAAAATTCATTTTCTGTGAAAACCCCTAATTTCCTGCAGCAAAAAAAACTGAAAATGGCCGGAATCAAATTCTGCTTCGACAGAAAGATGCGCCCTTCAATGGAGAGTTAGCCTAGCCTCCTTTTGCTGATGGATTGTGGAGAGAGATCCAAAAAGTAAAAAGCCCTAGCTTTTGTAGCTGCACAATGTCTTCTTCTCAGGTTGGCTCTGATACCATGCTAGATTTTTATCATTTAAGCTATATGATCTTAGGATCTTATCTGAGAAAATAACAAGCACAACAATGAATCACAATAGACAATAAGCACAAAGATTTTCCTCGGGAAAACCATAAAGGAGAAAACCCCGCAACTTCCTCAGAGATAGAATGAGCACCAAAAGTAAAACCCAAAGATACAAAGATGATCTCTCGATAGTAGTTGTCTCTATCTCTCTTGTCCTTGCTTCTTCTCTCTCTCAGTTATGCGCTACAATTGAGTGTGAGTGACTGTAATAAATAGAGAGGCTCACTCTCTATTTATATTATTTCGTTTACTTAATATTTGACTTTGTTATGTAGGCTCGAGTAATCCTAACTCAGTTATGTAGGCTTGAGTAACCACAACTAGGGTACTAATAACCCAACTTACAACGGATGGGACTTCCTCATGATTTTTAGTAATTCTCCCGATAGGAACGTCGGGGTACAAAGAAATACAAGTGATTCTCCCGATAGGAGTATCGGGGACCAATGAAATAAAACATATACAAGTGAATACATTCCAAAGTTACAAATACATCAACAATCTGTAGTCAAGATGATCAACATGAAAGTTGAAGATCGTTTGGAAGGGGCTTCCAACTTCATCCCCTGGAAGTCTAGGGTTCTTCTTCTGCTAGAAGAAAATGACCTATTACAGTTAGTAAAGGCAAAGGTTCCAGAACGAGAAGCCGAAGAAGAGAAACCTCGCTGGAGAAAGGATGATGCCAAAGCAAGGAGGATTTTAGTGGACTTAGTTAGAGATCACTTGGTTCCTCAGATCTCAGAAAAGACGACGACGAGGAGGATGTTCAAAACTCTAAAGAAGTTATTTGAACACAGTAGCATCAATGTGACTCTCGCATTGAGGAATCAACTGTCGAACGTGAAGATGACGAAGTCCGAGAATATTGCCTCATATTTCATGAGGATCATTGAGCTTCGGGACAAGCTAAAGTCCAGTGGAGACAATCTTGAATAAAAGGATCTCGTTATGACCACCTTAAATGGTCTCCCACCATCTTGAGATTCTTTTATCCAAACTATAAGTGGTCGGACCAAGTTGCCCAAATTTGATAAGCTATGGTAGAATGCACTCAGGAAGAAACAAGAATTGCAACACGCCATAGACTTCATGGCACTCAACCTGAGGAAAATCAAGCGTTCGTATCGCATGCCAAGAAAGTCAAGGGAAGGGGAAGGAAGCCATACATTCACAAGCATCAAGATAAGAGATCATGTCCTCCCCCAGATCAGAAGAAACAAAAGAAGTATCTATCTCAGATCCAATGCTACAGGTGCAAGAAATACAGTTATTATACCAGTAGCTGTCGAAGCTCTCACAAAAGGAAGCATGAAGCTTCAACTGTTGATGTAGAGGAAGATCATCATCACAAGAAACAAAAGAATGAAGATCGTACAAAATTCTTCTTCATATCAACTCTATCAGGTACGGTTCCCACCATTAGTGATACTTGGATCATAGATAGTGGTGCATCTAGACACACGACGGGATATAGAGAAAATCTCTCAGAAGTAGTTGAGAAAGATTCTCATCTCCGTGTTGTACTTGGAAATGATGCCAACAACACTGTGAAGGGATCTGGGGCTACGTCCATTCAGCTAGAGTCTGATGATACTCTATACTTTAGTGATGTGCTCTACGTACTTGGTATGAAAAGAAATCTTGTTTCCATCTCAGCCGTAGAAGACAAAGGTTATAAAGAAGCATTTTCAGATGGAAAAGTACTTGCTTGGCAGAAGAACTCAAGCATGGATACAGCCAAAGTAATTGGTATGAGAGAGGCGAGCTTGTATCGACTGAACACTCCACCAGTCCAAGCCCTAGTCCATGACTCTTCAAGTATGGGTGAGCTATGCTCTCCCAGTAGTGAAGAACATAGTTATAGGTATACTAGTGCCACAGGTAGACCATGATGGAACATGTAGAGGATGTGCACTTGGCAAGAATACCAAGAAATCCTTCCCAGATAGTGAGAGCAGATCCAAAGAAATCTTGGATCTAGTGCACTCTAACTTGTGTGGCCCAATGACAGTTGCCTCATTGGGAGGATATCATTACTATGTGACCTTCATTAATGACTACTCTCGAAAGACTTGGATCTATTTTTTAAGACCAAGGCATCCGAGGAAGTGCTCAGTAAATTCAAGGAGTTCAAAGCACAAGTCGAGAATTTGTTAGGGAAGAGGATCAAGATCCTAAGATCAAATAATGGTGGAGAATATACCTCTGCGGAATTCAATGATTTCTGCAAAGAAGCAGGAATTAGGAGGGAGCTTGCAGTTCCCTACAATCCCTAGCATAACAGGCTTGCTGAAAGAAAGAACAGAACAATTGTGGAGGCAGTGAAAGCTATGATTCATGACCAGAGTCTACCCATGTCCTTATGGGAAGAAGCATCCAGAACAACTCTATATGTACAGAACAGATGCCCACATAAGATAGTGAAGAACATGACTCCTGAAGAAGCCTTTACAATAGTAAATCCATAAGTGGGTCATCTCCGAATCTTTGGATGTGTAGTCTACATTCATGTGCCCAAGCAGGAAATGACGAAGTTAGAACTTACAGGCGAGAAGGGATCTTTCGCGGGATACAGTGAATCCTCAAAGGCCTATGGAATTTATATCCCAGTATTTAGACAGATCGAAGTTAGCAGGGATGTGACCTTGGAAGAAGAAATGGTTGTCAAGAAAGGCAGAGGATCAGACATGGAGATCGATGATGAGGAATTGGAGATGAGATCATCTCCCTCTCTAGTTCATAATGGGTTAGTAGGAAAAGATGAACCCATTGATCAAATTGATCCAGTCGCGACGGTTGATATTCTCGAAGATATGACAGTAAGTCGGAAAAAAACCTAGATGGGCACAACAAACCTCGCAGGATGCAGAGGGGCATGATGTTGAGTTTTACCTAGGAGTTGTTCCCCTAAGTGACATTTGCCTAAGTCACTAGGGAAAGGGGTTTAAGTCATTTTGACTTTATATTAATGACTTGAGATGAGGATTAATTGCACTTTAGAGAATAAAGTGCACTGTAAGTGAAAAATTTAAAATGTGAGTGAAATTAATTATTTTGTGGAGAAAAGTGATTTTAATCACAACCACTCATCTAGACTAATATGAGCCCTAGGATTAGATCGTTTTTCATTAACCCTAATTTTTTCACAAAAACAGAAAGTTTCCAAGTGAAGGGGCACTTTTGCATTTGAGAGAGAAGAGAGAGCCATGTTTTGAGAAAGAGGAGAAAAATAGTAGTAGCAACAATTTTCTCTTGGCACACATTTTGCGGAAGGAAACAACAACAAGTGGGCATGAAAATCGAGGCAAGGTACACCACCATTTATTGTTGGTCCATAGAGTCTATACGACATGGGTTTCGTACAATAGCACAGATCTCGAGGCAAAAAGGATAGACACGATTTTTGAGGTAGTCTGTAGGTGCGTTTTTTGAGGCGAAAAAAATTGGCACGACTCCTAGGGATGTTTGTAGGGACGAATCTCGAGGCAGTTTGTATGCACAAATTGAGGTAGTTTGCAAGCACGGATTTTGAGGTTCATATAGACATTCCATACAGTCTGTCCGTATGGCCGATGTATAGTCCGTACAACAACACGTTTTTCGAGGCAGCTACAATAAAATTTTTGAGTTTGTATTTTCTCTTTGGGCATGGAAAACGAGGCAGAATTTCATCCGGTTCAGATAAGTTGGTCTAAAAATATTTTCTGTTTATTGCTGTAAATTTTTCTGATAATAAAAATTTCTCTCTCACAGGTTTTCCTCAGAGGTTGGGGTTTTTCCTGCGTCATTGGACCAAAATTACTGTGCCTGAAATTTATTTTTGAATGTTGTTTATTTGTTGTTAGTGAAAATGTTGTAGAGGTCTTCTTGTGTTTCAGTCCTATATTGTTTATGAGGAAAATCTAATTTGTAGCACATTTACAAATTGGGTTGGGCATTGAACAAGGTTTTAATTGGAGTTGTAAACCAGGTTAAGAGAGTGCTGAAAAATCTACATGGTATCAGAGCTTTGCTAAAAAGAGGGCAGATTTATACACAGTGAAATATTTTGTACGTCAGTGATTTCTTTTGTCAGTGGGCAGCACCTTGTTGAAACTTGAACTTTGCATAGGAGATGGCTACATGTCTTAGGTTGGAGGATAGGCTTGATGGGGCTGGGAATTTGGTCCCATGGAAGGCTAGGCTAGTGTTGATATTGGAGGAGAATGAGTTGTGGGATAAGGTGGTTCATAACACTACAACAGTTCCTATTGTTGTTTCCCCTTCCATCGATGCAGCTACACTTTCTGCCTTCAACAAGAAGGACATAAAAGCTAGAAGAATAATCCTAGATGCAGTGAAAGACCATGTGATTCCACACATCTCGAGTAAGACCCGTGCATATCAGATGTGGGATGCTTTGATCGACTTGTTTCAAAGCTCAAACTAGAATAGGAAGATGGTTTTGAGGGAGAAGTTTAAAAGTATCAAGATAGCCAAAGGGGAGGTTGTGATATCTTATCTTACTAGGATCTCTCAGGTGGGAGATGAGCTTGCAGTAGTGGGGGTGGTGGTTCCTAATGCAGAGCTAGTGCGGACAACTATGAATGAGGTTTCAAAGCCATGGGCTGTGTTTGTGGAGGCTCTAGTGGCTAGAGGGAACTTACCTACATGGGACAGGATTTGTGATGATTTTGTCCAGGAGGAGACCCAGAGAAGTCTTGTGCAAGGCAGCGCTTCTACTAGTAGGGAGGATGAGGATGAAGAAAACCTGACTTAAAAAAATGAAACTGCTCATTTATACATTCTATCAAACATTTGCAGACACTAGAGTTTTAACTTAAATTTGAAAAGTAAAACCACACTGCTAAAATGTACTTCAAAAATTTATGTCAACTACTGAAACAATCTTTAAGCAGATGAACACAATAATTTTGGTCCAATGACTTGGCAAAACCCCAACTTGGGGAAAGCCCTAGAAAGAGAATTTTATTTAAAGAAGAATACTCAGAAAATTTTCCAACAACTTAGGAAAATTAATTCTTCAACCCTCTGACAAATTTACCAAACTGAACCAACAACAGAAAATACCTCGAAAACCGTGCAATTAATTGTTGAACAGATTGTTGTACGACCTCTACACGTGCCTGTACGGACTGTACTTTTCTGCCACACGTGTGCTATATGGACTATCCTTTTTTTGCAATAAGTCTTCCTCGAGAATCGTTCCAAAAGATGCCTGCAATAAATGTAGTTGTACGGCCTATAAGTCTGTTGTACCTTGCCTCGATTTTTGTGCCTGTACGGGCTGCTCACTCTGCTGTATGGAGTAGTGCACGCTGCCTCGATTTTTGTTCTTCTCTTTGCATTGGGATTTGTGCCCACTTTAGGGTATCTCTTTTTCACTTTTTCTATTTTTTCTCTCTCTCATTAATGGTGAGTGCTCTTCATTTGTCCTCTGTAATTGTTTTATACTTAAATTTTATAACATCTTTTATCAACTACCTAATTTAGGGTTGATAATCATTTACAAAATCAAGGGTCTACAACTTATCTCACTTTTTAATAATTAAACACTTTAATTATTAAATACATCTTTTAAGTGAGACCCACTTTTTTAAAGTATAGAAACACATTGACTTTATTTACATAAACGTCGCTTTGTGACATAAATACACAAGGACAAAATTTTTCAAGTCCTCTCATCACACCCACACCAAAAATATGGGAGGACCTTCAGAGTAATCTTTTCAACAACCCTTCCTAACGAGGAAGGTCCACATCACTATCTCCATCTCTGACTGTTGCAACAGCTCGCTCCTGCTCTAGAATCATCCTTAGAAACAAATGGTCTATCTCGAAATGAAACTCTGACGCTTGAGGCTCAACTTGAGTCCCATCAACCTGCTCAACTGCACCATCACTTGACTGGCTGAGTCTTCTGCCAGTGCTGAGGAGAGAGTCACTCTCCTCATCTCTATCAAATGCAACATCATTTTCATCCTCTAACTCTGATAACCATCCTCCTCCTCCTGCTCTTAGTCGTATAACATGTCCTCTCAGGACATATAGTCTGTCCCTGCGATCTCCTAATGATATGGTGGTATCAACTGATTCATCCCTTTGATACAAGAAGATATGACCAGACCTAATCATCATCCCATAGCCATCATCCTCGAAGGATGAAACTTAGAGTTTGCTCACTCTCATCCCAGGTACAAACAAAACTCCATGAATATTCAGGAATTCTCCAGGGTTTGGTTGGAACCTGATTGTTCCAACCCCTTGTATAGCAATCTGAGGATTATCAACATCTGTCTGAATGAAGTGTCCCGGCGTCAGCATTTTGATCATCTGAAAAGAAGCGTAGACTCTAGTCATATGTTTGGTTGCACCATTGTCAACAACCAAGACATGCTCAAAGGTAGAACTCCCTACACGGGAATCTATTGAAACAAGAGAAAACTCTTGCTCAAACTTTGCGGCAAATTTTTCTACAACTGCATAGGCTACCACATCTTTTTCAGTCTTCACAATCTTTTTCTCAGGAAATTTTGTGGCATATTGTCTCAACTGGCCACAATGAAAGCATTTGACTTGACTTAGAACTTTCTTTTTTTTGTTCTTGGATCTGGCTGCAAGACCAACATTTTGCTCCATCTCCTCACCGACTTGCCCACCCAAAGCTCCCTCTCGAATCTCCTCTTGGGTGAAATCATCCCAAAGACTTGACCAGTCCAGAAGCTTTTCTCTACCAACAATGCATTTAACAAAACCGCCCATCTCTTGGTAAAGCCCTTCAACGCTATTCTTACCATCTCTGAGTTTGAGATAGTGCCCGCCACCGCTGTTAACTCCTCTTTGACTTGAGCCATTCGAGTCAGGTAGGAAGTTACACTTTCTCCTTGGGTCATCTTTACATTGTGTAACTTGTCCTTCAAGGCCATCTTCTGATTCTCGTTCTTTGCCTCGAACAGTTGCTTCAAGGCATCCCACATATCATAGGTAGTCTTCTTAGCTTGAGCTCTGGCTTCTAAAGCTTCATGCTCTTCTAAAGCATCTTTGTCTATGGGTTTCATGATCACAGTGCTTGCAAAATTCCAGATTTTCCACTCCTTGAGCATTGTGGTTATCCTTACTTTCCAAGGTATATAATTGGATATTCCATCCAATCGTTCTTCGTACCTGATGCGCATCATCTTAAGAAAACAACTTACAACCAAAAATTAACTGAACAAATATCTAACACTTCAGAGAACACTTGCTAAACTTCTTGTTCAGTATGACTCAGTTAAACTGAGATCTGATACCATGAAGAAAATATGACTTAGAAAAATGAAACTGCTCATTTATACATTCTGTCAAACATTTGTAGACACTAGGGTTTTAACTTAAATTTGAAAAGTAAAACCACACTGCTGAAATGTACTTCAAATTTTTTTGTCAACTATTAAAACAATCTTTAAGCAGATGAACACAATAATTTTGGTCCAATGACCGGGCAAAACCCTAGAAAGAGAATTTTATTTAAACAAAAATGCTTAGAAAATTTTCCAACAACTCAGGAAAATTAATTCTTCAACCTTCTCTGACAAATTTACCAAACTGAACCAACAACAGAAAATACCTCGAAAATCGTGCAATTAATTGTTGAACAACCTATTGTATGGCCTCCACACGTGTGCTTGTACGTATTGTACTTTTCTGCCACACGTGTGCTGTACAAGCTGTCCTTTATCCGCAATCAATTTGCCTCGGGAATTGTGCCAAAAGATGTTTGCAATAAATGCAGTTGTATGGCCTGTCAGTCTTTTGTACTTTGCCTCGATATTTGTGCCTGTACGGATTGCTTAGTTTGCTGTACGGATTAGTGCAGGATGCCTTGATTTCTATGTTGCTCTTTGCATTGGGATTTGTGCCCGCTCTAGGGTATCTGTTCTTCACTTTTTCTATTTTCTCTCTTTTTCTTCATTAATGGTAAGTGCTCTTCAGTTGTCCTCTCTAATTGTTTTATACTTAAATTTTGTAACTACTTTTATCAACTACCTAATCTAGGGTTGATAATCATTTACAGAATCAAAGGTCTACAACTTATCTCACTTTTTAATAATTAAACACTTTAATTATTAAATATATCTTTTAAGTGAGACCCACTTTTCTGAAGTATAAAAACACATTCACTTTATTTACATAAACGTCACTTTGTTACATAAATACATAAGGACAAATTTTTTCAAGTCCTCTTATCATACCCACACCAAAAATATGGGAGGACCTTCAAAGTTATCTTTTCAATAGAGGAGAATGTGGCTTTGACTGCAAAGGGGAAGAAGAAGTTCAAGAAGGGTGCCAAGAAGGGTGGGGCTAAGCAGCAGGAGGGCTAGAAGAAGGATTTGAGCACTGTGAAGTGCTTCTCTTGTCAAAAGTTTGGACACTATGCTGAGCAGTGTCCGTAGAAGAAGAAGAAGAAGCAGTAGCAGACAGCAGCTTCGGCAGAGGTGGAGGAGTTTACAACGAGATTTGAGAGAGAGTTTTCTCTTTGCATTGGGCATGTTGATAGAGAGAGAGCATCCATCATCACCAGTGCAAATGTTGATATTGAGAGGGAGTATTCCTTGTTGACAGGCCATTACTTGAGTGCATCCACCACCAACACGTGGTATATTGATAGTGGAGCTTCGAGCCACATGACAGGTGCTCGAGAGATGTTCTCCGAGCTTTCTCAGCAAGAGTTTGATGTGGAGGTAGTGTTGGGGGATGACACAGTTGTCAGAGCAGTTGGGCGTGGGACCATTACTTTTCAGAGGGAGTCCATGAGTCACATGATTTTGAGCGCTGTACTGTATGTACTTGGGATGAAGAAGGACTTGATCTCAGTTTCCATGATCGATGATCGAGGTCTTGGGGTGTCCTTCTTAGATGGACATGTGCATGTGTTTCCTAAGACCGCGAGACCATCTGCTTCCTACACCATTGGAGTCAATTGTGAGAAACTGTACAAGCTCTTATTTCACCCCCAACATGCTTTGGCACATAGCAACAGAGCTTTGTGAGTTGTGGCAGAGGAGGATGGCTCATTTGCATCATCCAGCTTTGCGTATGTTCAGGTGGATTGGAGGGTTTGTGGTTATTCTTTAATTCATGCATTTTTGCTCTTTAACTTGTTACTTTAAATCTACGTTTTTTGAACTTGCCGAAATCCAAGTAAAGAGCACTCTCTGTCGGAGAGCATATTAGTCTTGCATCATCCTTGCATTTAGGCATATAGAGTAACTAAGCCTCTTGAACTTTTGTCATAAGACAAAGTCAAGAGTGCTCTCTGTCGGAGAGTTTAATTGTGTTCTAATAAAATTTGCAACTCACTTTTTCTCTTTAATTAATTTACTTCGTTGCTATCCCTCACCTAGTATGATCTGCCGACTTTCATAGTTGGGCTCGTACTCAGAATGGTGAGTGGATTTGATAATCTCTCAAGTAAAAACGTAAATAAAATTTTACCCCCATAACCAACGCAACCGCGTTGCCGAAAGTATTCAAAGTCATTCTTAGTAAAGGCGCTGGAACTCCCCGTTGTCTTAGAGTCTCGGCTAGTTGGTCAATCTGCAGGGTACCAGCCTCGGATACTGGACGGGCCGACATGTCTCGAACGTAATAACTTGGAACGCTTTCCCGGTTGGTCTTTTGATGCCTTTTGATGAACCATAATAAACAAGACCACTAAAACACTTTAAAATAAACCAAGAACAATCGCAAAACACTTTCACTAGCACTATTATGAGACTTGTACTTTCAGTGTTCTTGAGCATCTCAGACATTTGACTCCATAAGGCACTGGTGTATTTTTTCTATGCATTATTATTAATCTGGGCCATTTGTCCTTTGGTTTTTTCAAGTAAGATCTTTATCTGTGAATGCTAGCTTATTTCACGAGCTCTCGTTATATTGTTTATGTTTTAATCTGGTGATAGCAACGTGGATTGCTTTTTGTCTTGTGTTTATTTTTCAGTTATAAGAACTGCAATCTTCGTTCATCGTAACAAACTTCTAATAAACACCCATTCGCATCACTTTCGTAAAATTCACTTAAACACATTGAGCCTTAGAAACTCTTTGTTAGGGACCACCCCCTTGGCTTCGTTAGGAGTTAGCCTAAATGGAGGAGCTAGGAGTAGGTGACAGTACCTGGCTCTGTGCTTGCCCCCAAGGTCACACCTGTCCCATTTTCTCAAGTTAGGAGACAACTTTCGGAAGATTTCTGCTGCTGGTGTGCAATCGACGGACAACACCATCATTAAGAACGATGTTTGGGAGATTGTTCTGAGACCTGAGGGGAAGTCAGTGGTGACTTCTCGTCAGCTTTACAAGCTAAAACATGTTGGAGATGGTAGTGCGGAGATGTACAGGGTTCGGTTTGTGGCGTGGGGGTTTTCACAGGTTAAGGGAGTTGATTATGATGAGTCATTTGCACCGGTTGCTCGTTATACTTCTATCAGGGCGTTGATTTCCATTGCTGTGGAAATGGGTTGGAAGATCCATCAGGTGGATGTGAAGACCACATTTCTCAATGGATTCATACAAGAGGAGGTGTATGTGGATCAGCCTTAGGGCTTTGAGATTCATGGGAGAGAGTCTCATGCGTGCAGGGTGAAGAAAGCCTTGTATGGGCTGAATCAAGATCCTAGAGCTTAGTACTCCAGGATTGACTCTTATTTGCAGTGGATGGGTTTTCAGAAGAGTGAGGCAGATCCGAGTCTCTGTTTCATTATGGTTGGAGATGATCTGCTCATTCTTTTGTTGTATGTGGAGGAGAGACCTATCGCAGTTTGGAAGAGAGATCTTGCTTCAAAGTACGAGATGATGGATAGTGGGTTGATGAACTATTTTTTGGGATTGGAGGTTTGGCAGGAGCTTGGCCATATTTTCCTGGGAGAGGGAAAGTATGCAGTTGATATTCTGAGGATATTTTGGATGGAGAATTGTAGGCCGATGTCTACTCCGATGATCATCAACTGGAAGAAGCTTTATGCTTCTGAGGGAGAGTTGGTGGATGCTACACTATATCGTCAGCTCATTGGGTCTTTGATGTATTTGGTCAACTTTTGGCTAGATTTGTGTTTTGCAGTGAACACTCTTAGTCAGTTCAGGGTGGATCCTAGGAGGGTGCACTGTGTAGCCGCAAAACATGTGTTGAGATACCTTGCAGGGACATTGGAGTATGGTCTAGACTACAGGATATCAGATGGGATTAGATTGATTGGCTTCACAGATTCAGATTGGTCAGGCACATGACAGGCAACCGTGGAGCTCTCACCAGTTACAGAAAGAAGAAGTTCACCACTCAGGTACAACTTGGAGATGATTCCACTTAAAAGATTGAAGGAGTTGGCTCAACTTCATTTCAACTTGACTCGGGTACGGTTCTTCATACTGATGATGTCTTGTATGTTCCTGGTTTAAGGAAGAATCTTCTATTTGTTGCTGGCTTAGAGGACAAGTGTTACAAGGTCCTCTTCATGGACAAGAAAGTCCTTCTATGGGCAAACTACGGAGATCTAAGCTCAGCAGTACAGATTGGAGTTCGAGAGGGAGACCTTTACAAGGCTTCCGAAGGATCCATTCATGCTTCGGTACACCATACAGTTGATCTAGTGAACTATGGCATAGAAGGTTTGGGCACCTTCACTACACAGCTCTCCCAGGATTGCAGAAGATGGTCACAGGTATGCCAGAAGTATCTCCAAAACATGATGGAATTTGCAAAGGATGTGCTCTAGGTAAGAACACTAAGAAATCTTTTTCCAGAAGAAAGAATAGAGCTAAAGGCATTTTGGATTTGATTCATTCTGACATTTGTGGGTCTATGTCTTCACCCTCTTTGAGTGGGTGTTTATATTATGTCTTGCTCATTGATAATCACTCTCGGAAGTCATGGATTTACTTCCTCAAGGCCAAGAGTGAAACTTTTGACAGGTTCAAAGAGTTCAAGGCACTGATTGAAAATTAGTTTGGCAGACGCATTCGTATCTTGAGATTAGATAAAGGAGGTGAGTATGAATGTAATGAGTTTGCTGATTTTTCCGAGAAGCAAGAATCAAGAAAGAGCTGATAGTACTATATAACCATTAGTAGAATGGGGTTGCAGAAAGGAAGAACAGTTCGATCTGTGAAGCTGCTAAAGCAATTCTTATCGATTTAGATCTTCCTTTATCCTTGTGGGAAGAAGTTGCAAGTGATGCGGTGTACATCCAGAACGGAAGCCCTCGTGCTATCTTGGGGGAGAAGACTCCAGAAGAAGTCTTCACCAGGAAGAAACCTGCAGTTGACCATATGAGGAGTTTTGGCTCTTCGGTGTACATTCATGTGCCAAAGGAAAAGAGGGCCAAGCTAGAGGCCTCTGGTAAGAAAGGTATATTTGTCCAGTACAATGATTACTCAAAGGCTTATCGAGACTATGTACCAGGACAAAGGTACATTGAGGTCAGCAGAGATGTGATCTTCCATGAGGAAGCTGTGTTTCGTAAAACACTAGAGATTTCAACAAAAGATGAAGTTCCTCCACTTGAGGTTCCGGATTTAGAAATTTAGAGGGAGGAAGAGGAATTTGAGGATCAAATTCCAAATGTACCTGAGGACACTGAAAGTCCTCCAGAAGAACTGCTTGAAGTGCCTCCTTCCAAAAGGAGACCTGCTTGGCACCGAGAGACAGTGCAAGAAGGCGAGAAGCATAAAGCTCCTCCCGGGACTTTCAGAGAAAGCATACGGCCACATAAGTACTTCGGTCTTATGAGCCAACTTATCAGTGCATAACCTTCATCATACGAAGAAGCAACAAGTAAACGGGTGTGGGTTGATGCCATGATTGAAGTGTACAACTCAATCATGAAGAATGATGTGTGGGAAGTTGTTCCCAGACCAATAGGAAAGTCAGTAGTGACATCTAGATTGCTTTATAAAATAAAGCATGCTGTTGATGGCAGTGTGGAGAAGCATAAATCCAAATTCGTAGCTCGTGGCTTCACTCAGAAAGAAGGCATTTACTATGATGAGACATTTGCTCATGTTGCTAGGTATACTACCATTAGAAGCATCGTTTCACTTGTTGCAGTATTCAGATGGATGTAAAGACAACCTTCCTTAATGGAAAGATTGAGGAGGAAGTCTATATCGAACAACCTGAAGGCTTTGTGACTGATGGGAAGAAGACTCATGTATGTAAACTGAAGAAAGCCTTATATTGACTGAAACAAGCTCCGAGAGTCTGGTATGGAAGGATGGATGGATTTCTCCATAGCTTGGGGTTTTCCAAAAGTACAACTGATTCTAACTTGTACTTTAAGGTTGTTCATAATCATGTCTTGGAGCTTGTTCTATATGTAGATGACTTGTTTCTTACAGGTGATGAACAATTGATAGGACGGTGTAAGAGGGAGCTTACCTCTGAATTCGAGATGAAAGATCTCGAATTGATGCACTACTTCCTTGGCTTAGAGGTCTGGCAAAAGCCAGGCGAGATCTCCTTGACACAAGGAAAGTATGCAGTAGATATCTTGTAGAGATTTGGGATGCAGGATTGCAAGTCCATGAGCGTACCCATGACTACTAACTTGACAAAGTTGCGGGAGTCAGCCACCAGTTCACACTCTCACGGAGTGTGGACTCTACTCTGTACAGACAACTTATTGGATCCCTGATGTATCTCGTGCATACGAGACCATACATTTATTACACAGTGAATGCACTGAGTCAGTTCATGTCTGATTCGAAGCACATACACTTGGTAGCTGCCAAACATGTACTTAGATATGTGTGAGGTACTATCACTTATGAGCTCAGGTATACTTCCAGCAGTGGAGTATTGTTATCTGGATATGCAGATTCAGATTGGGTTGGCAGTGCAGTTGACTGGAAAAGTACCTCTGGTTACTGCTTCAGTATGGGATCAACAATGATCTCTTGGTCCACCAGAAAGCAGGGTTCCATAGCTCAGAGTACAGTTAAGGCAGAGTATATTGCTACAAGTGATGCCTGCAAGGAAACAGTTTGGCTCAGAAAACTGATTTCAGATCTATTCAAATGAAAGCTTGACTCAACGATCATTCATTGCGATAATCAGAGTTTCATAAAGCTTTCGAAGAACCCAGTGTTTCATGATAGATCGAAACACATTGAAATGAGGTATCATTTCATCAGAGACCTAGTGTAGAGAGGTGCTCTGAAGTTGCAGTACATTTGTACGGATGAACAGATCGCAGATATCTCGACCAAGTCTCTGATAGCATCAAAGTTCGTGTACTTTCGTGACAAGCTTGACATGGCAGAAAATGCCTCTCTCGCTGAGAGGGAGTGTTGATTTTTTTGAGCAGCATCGAGAGCCATTCTCTTAGCAGAATGGGGACACCTAGTCCGGAATCACGGTATGGACTCAACCTAGAGTTGAGTGATCATTCTGTTGAATGATGATATCTTGTCCTTGACCATGATATGGACCCAACTCTGCACTAGGGGGACTCAACCTTGTGTTGAGTGACCATTCTATTGAATGGTGACGTCTGGTCCAAGACCACGAT
The DNA here is from genome assembly GCA_001517045.1 of Pseudotsuga menziesii. Classification (NCBI taxonomy): domain Eukaryota; kingdom Viridiplantae; phylum Streptophyta; class Pinopsida; order Pinales; family Pinaceae; genus Pseudotsuga; species Pseudotsuga menziesii. The sequence goes on along the minus strand of LPNX010358815.1, from coordinate 19,897 downwards.
GTCGACCAGTCTAGTATTGGAAGACTCAGCCTAGTTCTGAGTAGCCATTCCTTTGAATGGAGGCACCTGGTTAGTTACCAGGACTCAACCCGAGGCTGAGGTCCGTTCTCCGGGAGAATGGAGGTGCTTGGTTTGTTACCAAGTATTTGTCCTAGTGTCAAATTATGCAGCTTATGGCTGAGGCACTTGGTCTGTTACCAGGAAGACACTATAAGCCCTAGACTGGGTCTAGGCATGTGTGACACTCTAACCCCTGATTAGTGGGCTTTGCGATCTTCTCCAAGGCTTAGCTACCCTTGGTTAAGGCACCTTAGTACCTGATCTTGGTGTCACACAGAGTGTGTGTTAAAAGCATTATTAATTCTCTTTGTCTATGATGATGTACTTTGAGTGGTGATGAAAGACCACGTTGACCACATGTGATGACCACAGGGGCACTTGAAGAAGACTAAAGCAAAAGTCAAAAATACATGAAGACTCTTAGTACCACTAAGGTGTAAAAGTGAAAGTGCAAAATAGGGATGATTTTAAGGAACCATACTTATTTAAAAGTGTATAAATGTTGGCGAATACTACCAATTCTTAAAACACCAACTATAAAATGATTGGCGATATTTCTCAAAAAATATTTTAATTTCCAAGGATTTTATATCGTTTATATAATAATTTGGCAATTTTTAAGGTGAAAAAATTTTACCCCATCAAAATTGGGCGAAAGAGGGCTTCAAAAAATGCAAAATGGCGAATCTTTTTTGGGAGAAAAACATGAAAAAATAGCCCACTGGGCTAAAATTCGCCCCTAAAATCATCCCTGCAAAAAGCCCTCAAGTATGGGCATGCCACCTTAGGGATCTTCCCTATTGGCACCCTCTGGCAGCCTTTATCAGACACACCCGGGAGGGTTCTGGCCTACGGCCAACCCTCGGGTAGCCACTAGGCAGACCCATGAGGGCTGTCGTGGCCATACAGAAGCTCCGGACAGCTTGTGGGCATACCCGTGAGGGTTCTGTAGCAGCCCACAAGGCTGTTGGATCTGCACAGGCCCTCGGGCAGCCTACGAACCAACCCTCAGCCTACGAAGCAACCCTAAAGGCCTCGGCCTGGGCAGCCTACCCTCCGAGCAACAACAGGGTTGCAAAACAGAGCAGCCGAGCAGGAAGCAGCAGACGGGCAGCTGACAAGTATGGTCGGGCAGCACGGAAGGAAAATCTGGGCAACTTGCAAATTATTGTGTAGGAGAGAGAAATTAGGGCAGCAAGCCCTAATTTGTGAAAAAGCCCTACTTTGGCATTTTTCTGTGAAATTGGAAATTTGATTTTCTGTAATTGTGGTTTAAGCCTGTTGGGGTTTGTGGAACTTTTTGAAAAATTTCAGTCATCTCATTTACGAGATGAATTACTAATGCTTTTGGGGTTTTTGTCCTGTAAAGGTTTCCCTTGTGAAAAATCTTGTGTTCAATGTGTTGATGTGATTGATGTTGTTTACTGCACTTATGATTTGTTTAAAGTTAGTTTGCAATTTTTTTTTAAGTATTCATGCTTATGCTAAAATTCAACACCTTTGAGTTTGTTGGTGGAAAGCGGAAGGAATATGCTCCTTGGAAGTGCTCGAAAAATTGAGTCAAACAAGATCCACCAAACCTTCGAGCTTAAGTACCTGTATCAACTCATAAATTCATGGACAAAGACATGGTTAAACGCAAGGGTGTTAACTACCAAAGAAACCTGGAAAACATGCATTTAGACAAAAATAACATATATGTCCAGGAGATCTAATGCAACTAATCAATAAGAAATAATCATACAAGTAATTTCTTACCCTACTTAGATTACTTCTCCTTGTAGGCCCACAACAAACCAAACAAGTACAACCAAATTGAACGACACAGATTACCTCATGAAATATGCAATGTTCATCCACACACTTGAGCCATACACCACATGAGGCCTCCAAAGATTTTCTATTATTCCAAAAGAAGATTACAAACTACAATACAAAACTGGAGCATTCGTTCGGTCCTCTGAACATGAGAAACAATGAGCAAAAAGCTTGCTTAAATAGGAAAAATAAGAGCAAACCCCAAGGAGGGCGAATTTTCCAAGTGTTGGATATTTTTGAGAAGATTGGGGCGAACAAGAGTGAACTAGAGGTGATAGGTGACACCTCTCATAAGGTAGGTCACCCTTGCCTCTTTCTGTGACACATATACAACAAGAGGTGAGCTCTGCCATGGATAAACGTGCCCCTTTAAGTAGAAATTCGTCCCCTCATGTATTTGATTGGAATTGACTCGATCTGATCTTGATTTGGTCTTCAATTAGCCCCAACATCATCCTTAGTTGAATTGGAACATGTCTGGGACAACTTTTCACTGATTTAGGGATGTGTTTTTTCTCCATATTTTCCCGCTTTATATTTTTTTATTCGTTTAATTTTGGGAGATTTTTACTTGAGTGATAAATTAATCACTTAAAACCTAGGAAAAGTGTGTTTTGGGGTATAGTGGGTTTTCTGAGTTTAAAAAGAAGCTTCACCGTCACAAATATTCCCCCCTAGCCACACTTTAATGACACTTTGAATTTTCCCATTTAAACTATTAGAAAATAGTCTAAGTTTATGGGAAAAATATTTTTTCTTGGAAATAAAAAAAAACTATGGGGGACCTAGTGCAATGTTCATATGACTAAAAAGAGTGACTAGCATGGTAATATACATAGACACCTAGACTTTAATAACTTTGGAGGTGGAGTGAAAAACTCGAAAATTTTAAGTCGTTTGTGCAACAACCGATAATTTACAAGGGAGCAAATACTCTAGAGTACCACATTGATAATTAAGTCTAAGTTGGCCAAGCTTTTTACAAAAAGTCATCATGCTATGTCAACTTATTACAATTTCCTCGTAGGATATGAGCATGCGAAATTTTAAGAATGGGCCAAAATTGGCCTTGAATGGTCTTCTGAACTTTTGAGCATTGATAATGAACAAAGGACTTGTTTACAACCTCGACGACTCACTGGAAATCCACCTAAGTGGAACTTAGTGGATAACAAGAGCTATTTAGTGGGTTATTGAAGGATGACTCAAGGATCTCGGTGGAGCTTGGCGATGATGACAAGTATGTAGTAAAGAGATAGGGGACAATTCAGTTCCATCTTGAGTGAGGGGGATCATTTATTCAAGAGGTGCTCTATGTTTTAGGCCTAAAGAAGAACCTATTGTTTGTTTCAATCATGGAAGACAAAGATTATGCAGTTACACCTTTCGGAGAGGACAAGTGTTCATTTGTCCAAAGGGATCATGTCTAACATAGCTATGAGAATTGGCGTGAGGGAAGGCAAGCGATATATGCTAAAATTCAATCATGTTTAGGAATTGGTGCATGACAGTAGTGAGAGAATGTGCGATCTTTGGCACACAAGGATAGGACATCTGCATCATAGGGTGTTGTCCATATTGAGGGAGATAGTCACTGGTCTTCCAAACTTTAGTATTGACTAGCAAGGGGTGTGCAAAGGATTTGCACTTGGCAAGAATGTCAAGACTTCATTTCGTAGCAACGAGAGTCGTTCCAAGGAGATCTTGGATATGATCCATTCAGATGTTTGTGGGCTTGTGTCAGTTGCATTAGTGAAGGGAGCATCTTACTATGTCTCCTTCATTAATGTTTTGTCTAGGAAGACCCGGATCTAGTTCATGAAGACTAAGGATGAGGCCTTCAGTCGGTTCAAGGAGTTTAAAGCTCAAGAAGAGAACCTAACAGGTAAGAAGTTCAAGGTACTAAGATAAGACAACGGGGGTAACTATACCTCCAATGAATTCAAAGATTTATGTAAGGAGGTAGGAATCAAAAGGGAGAAGATGGTTTCCTACAACCCACTTTAGAATGGGGTTACAGAGAGTAAGAACAGGTACATCATCAGTTCTATGAAGGCCATGAGCCATGACCATAGTTTGTCATTGTTTTTGTGGGCAGAAGCATGCAATACAGTCGTGTATTTGTTGAATAGGAGTCTTCGCAAGATCTTGGAGGAAAGAACCCCAGCAGAGACAATCACTGGGGTAAGACCTGAGATAGGGCATCTTAGGATTTTTGGTTGTCCAGTCTACATCCACGTGCCTATGGAGAAGAGGACACAGTTGGACCCTTTTGGTGAGAAGGACATCCTTGTGGAATATAGTGAGAATTTGAAACCTTACAAAGTTTTCATGCTAGGACAACGGAAGACAATGGTGAGTCGAGACTCGGGATATTTAGTTCAAGGAGAACTTGGCCGTCAAGAAATTTCATGATTTTCCCACAGTATTAGGGGGCATAGCAATTGGCCTCGAAGGATGAGCAGAGCTCACAAACTCCCAGTGTAGAGAGCCAACCCTCAGGGAAAGAGGAGGACCTAGCCTCTTCCAGATAAGCTAGGAGTCCTAGTGGGTTTGAGCAAACACTAAGGGATACTCGAGAGCATTTAGAGGCACCTAAGAGTACATTTAAAGAGAGCAAGCCGCCCATGTAGTTCCCAACTTATATGGCCCTAATGACCAACATCATAGAGTCAAAGCCTTCTAGCTTTGATGAGGCATCCAACCAACAGGTATGGAGAGATGCCATGGTGGAGTACAACACCATCGTGAAGAATGATATTTGGGACATTGTACCGAGACCGACAAGTAAGTCAGTGGTGACTTCTAAGTGGTTGTTCAAATGAAACATGCAACAGATGGCAGTGTGGAGAAGTTCAAGGCAAGATTTGTGGCTAGAGGTTTCTCTCAAATGGAGGGAATTGTTTATGAGGAGACCTTTGCCCTTGTTGCCAAATATGCTTCTATCCGAGCAGTGCTATCCATTGCTTTAGAGATGGGGTGGAGGAATCACCAGATGGATGTGAAGACAACCTTCCTTAACGAGATCATTGAGGAAGAGGTATATATAAAATATCCACAGGGATTTGAGGTAGATGATAGAGAGCCACATGTGTCCAAGCTTAAGAAAGCGTTGTATAGACACAAACAGACGCCCAGGGCGTGGTACTTCAAGATCAACAACTATTTGCAAGGCATGGGCTACACCGAGAGTGAGGTAGAGCCCAACTTGTACTTCATACTCGTTGGATCTGAGCCATTCATATTGGTGTTCTATGTGGATGGATTGATACTCAGGGGCAAAGAAGCTAGTTGCAGGATGCAAGTCAGACATGTCGACAGAATTTGAGATGGACATTGGGATGATGATGACTTTCTGAGGCTGGAGGCATGGCGAAGATCAGGAGAGATCTTCCTTTAAAAGGTGAAGTATATAGTGGAGATTTTGAAGAGATTCAAAATGGAGGGTTGTAGACAGATGGCCATACCGATGATAACCAACTTGAAGAAGGTTGATTCCTCATTGTCAAAGTTTGCAGATTCCAGACTTTACATGCAGCTTGTTGGGTCCTTGATGTATTTGATCAACACCAGGCCAGACATCTATTTTGTTGTGAACACCTTGAGCTAATACATGGTGACGGCAAGGCAGGTGCATTGAATCACAACAAAATATGTGCTCAGATACTTGCAAGGCACAGTAGAGTATGGATTGAGGTACCTTGGCAGAGATGGAGTAAGGTTGTAGGGCTGCTCAGATTCAGAATGAGCAGGGAGCGATACAGAATGGAAGAGCACATTAGGGTGTTGTTTCAGCTTGGGCTTGGCAATGATTTCCTAGTTCAATAGGAAGAAAACTTCAATAGGACTCAGTTGAGCAGAAGCTGAGTACATGGCAACCAGCTTGATGAATTGTGAAGTAATTTGGCTTCACAAACTGCTTATAGGGTTATTTGGTCAGGAGCTAGACGCTACAGTGATTCATTGCAACAATCAAAGCTGCATAAAACTCTTCGAGAATCTAGTGTTTCATGACAGGTCAAAGCACATTCAGGTCAGATACCATTTCATCAGAGACACAGTCCTGAAGGGAGCAGTCAAGGTCTAGTGCTTTGCTACAGATATGAGTAGATTGCAGACATACTCACGAAACCCTTTGTGAAATGGAAGTTTGTCTTCTTTCTAGAGAATATTGGAGTGGTGAATAATACCTTCCTCGCTAAGAGGGAGTATTGATGATTGTAGCTCGGACAGGTATTTCATTGGGGTGTGTCTAACCCATGGAAATAGTCATTTAATGTAACTTCACTTTTTGACATTTCACTTTATCAATTTATTAATTAAGTGAAATGTGTGTTTTTGTTAAGTGAGTTTATATGAATTTAATAAAGTGCCTAAGTCAAGGCATTTGTGATTCAAGTTAATGTGGGCCATTGATCTCAAGTCGAGATTAGATGTAATCTTAACCGTTGAGATTAGGGATTTGGCCCAACTGAAAAATACAGAAAGGCAGCAAGGGTTAAGGTAAGAGACACATTTAGTATTCACAAGTCTGTGAGTAAAAGAGAATTAGAGAGGGACTTTTGGTTTTCAGCATTTATGTATCTAAGAATATAGACAAATAATAATAAAACTTTTATCTGCCACATTAATCCTGCTGCAGTACTGGGCACTTGTACAGTTGAAACCATATTAATCCTTTTTGTTAAAACTTTTTCTCTCCTGTCAATATTCATTCCTTTTGCATAATTTTTTCTCTATCTGTTTGTACAGGGCTAAATCAACTGAATTGTTCCAAATGATCACCAATCCTCGTGTTCCTCAGTGTATACTACTTACAGCCTTCGCTGTAAAGGTATTAATCTTCTTAGCATTTATCTAAAGTTTTCCACTCTACAGTCATTGCTGCATGGTGTGTTTTTTATTGCATACCATTTATATTTTTTTGTTGTAGATGAAGTTATCTTTAATTTTCCCTGTTTTTGTCAAATAATGATATTTCATTAAACATGAAACTCACTTCTGAGAACCTCTGGCAGCTGAATCATGTAGTCTTTATTTGTATCCATATAATATAACTTTATAAATTATGACTTGACATTTGATCTTCTAAACTCCAGTCTGGAAAACTTTCTGTTCACCTCTGCTGGTGCACAGCTCCTAATCTATCAATATCAACCCAATAGCTGATTTGCATTCTTCTTTTCTATTGCTATCCTCTGAAAGTGCATATTGTTATATGTCACAAATGTCAAATTTGGGATTTAACTGATTGAGATTTGAATGATATATGTTATGTTTCTTAAGCTGAAGTACAGGAAAGTGAAAATTAAGTATGTAGTCAATTTCACATAGTAGGCAGTAGCCCTATCTTTACATGTATTTCTCCCCATTTTCACTGGGGCCTTTGTATTCTGAATTAGGGGTATTCTTACATCCTCTGGTAGAGTTGAGATCTCTCTTATTTATAATAGAGGATAGTTCTTGTTGTTGTTATGACACATCTTTTACATTTCCATGCTTGAGAAGACTATTTATTTCTATTATGGTTGAATCTTATCAAATTTAAGGAATATGGATGGAAGCCAGTATCAATGGGTCTTTGTAATGTGTCCATCAAGCATAGAACATAGATTTGTTATGGTATTCATTTTCTATAACTTTTCTTTCATGTCTTAAAAAATTTCTTAGTTTTGTGTGTTCTGCAACCTGGAAAGCAGGCTGTTTCTCAATGTGAAACACAAACTCTCAGCTTGAATTCTATTGCATTTGCCTTGGCACACGTGATTGTGCTTGTTACTTCACAGGTATTTATATTTTATGATACTCAGTGCATTTTTACAGTTGTTTTTGGTTTATAGTACTGTAGATTTTTAGTTCAATTATTCCAGTTAATTTCAACTCACAATTGTAGCATACAAGTTCAAGTACAAATGACTTTCCAATGTCAGTTAAGATATAAATTTATAATATATATCAATGTATAAAAATATGATTGATAAGATGATGTCTTGTTACAAAATGAGGGCCCGAATATATATCCCGTAGAATGGTGCCTAGTTGCCCTTTAATGAAAAGTTATGTCTTTTGATAAAATCATTTGATTATTCCAGTTAATTTCAACTCACAATTGTAGCATAAAAGTTCAAATACAAATGACTTTCCAATGTCAGTTAAGACATAAATTTATAATATATATCAAAGTATAAAAATATGATTGATAAGATGATGTCTTTGTTGAATTTTCAGCATTTGCGCAGAAACTTTAAAAATTTGCATATAAACATAAATAGATCAGTAGTGCAGTAAAAACACATTCATCACATCAACACACATGGACACAATATTTTTCACTGGGGAAACCTTCAAAGGACAAAAACCCCAAAAGCATTAATAGCTCATCTCATTTAGGAGATGGCTTAAGAAATTCTTCAAAAAGTTTCTCAAATCCAGATCTAGATTTTGACCACAGTAACTGTAAAATTCATCAGTAAAAATCAGACTGATAATTTTACCCACATTTCCAGAATTACAGAATATTACCAATTTAGGACTTTCCCAGAAAAACTGAGATTTTCTCTCTCCTGCCCGAAAATATCAGATTGCTGAAAACTGGCTGAAAATATTAGAATCCTGAAAACTGGCCGAAATTATCAGATTGCTGAAAACTACCCAAAAATATCAGACTGTTGAAAACTGCCTGAAAATATCAGACTATTGAAAACTACTCGAAAATATCAGACTGTTGAAAACTGCCCAAAAAATAGAATGCTGAAAATGGCTGTGCAAAAATGCTGAAGATGGACTTTGCTGATAAAACCCTAGCTGAGTGTTTGAACATAAGATAGTCTTCTTCACCTATGAGAGCAAAAGTGTGTGTGACAAATGAGAAGGCTTGATCTTCTTTTATAGCCTTTGTTCACCTGTAAGTGGACAAGATTAGGAAAAATAAAAAGAATAATATTTTTATTCTTTTCCTAATTTCACTTTCACTTTTACCAAAATGGTACTTTTATTGTTTTCCTTTGACTTTTATAAGAAGTCCTTATTTAATTTTGTTTTCCACGTGTGGTCCTTTTAGGTGGGCAAGATTATGAAAGATAAAAATAATAATATTTTTATTTTTTTCCTAATTTCACTTTCACTTTTACAAAAAATGAACTTTTATTTTTTTTCTTTGACTTTTATAAGAAGTCCTTATTTAATTTTGTTTTCCACCTGTGGTCCTTTTAGGTGGACAAGATGAGGAAAGATAAAAATAATAATATTTTTATTCTTTTTCTAATTTCACTTTCACTTTTACCAAAAACATACTTTTATTTTTTTCCTTTGACTTTTATAAGAAGTCCTTATTTAATTTTGTCTTCCACTTGTGGTACTGTTATCCACTTATTTGTACCATAGTTAGATTACCCGAGGAGCCGCCAGTTGACAAACATGTCAAATGTTTGATTCCAGTGTATTAGTTGATCCGTCTTCATGTCTAGCAAATATTGGCTAGCCAGTTTTTCATTTTAATAATTTTGACCATGGCCTCACGGGGTTTATTCGCGGGGTTTGTAATAAAATGTGCTAGAAGGGTATTTTGAACGGTTCGGTCTTCTAGGACGTAGAATCTCAACTAAGGTATTCTAGGGAGTTTTTTGCCCTTGACAATTATGCTTTGCCTATAGCCGAGTATAATTGACGAGGTTTTCTCCCGCTTCCTTCAAAGCTGAAATGCTCGATTTTGAATTCTGGGCCTTCGGGGGTTATTAGAGCCCAATTAAGTGTTTATAAACCTACTAGGCATTGTTAGAATAGAGGATTGTCTTGCCCTGAGTCAATAGGATCTTTAAAAATTTTCCGAAAAATTTTTACTGGACGGGTTAAAAAATTATTTTTTAATTTTTTAATTATTTCCCTAAGTTTTTTGATTAATTTTTCCATAATTTAAATGGAAAAATCCCGTTTGTATTAAGCTAGTGATCCGGACCCCGTTTTCAGTGATTGAAGGCTCTAACCTTAAGCCAAAAATAATTATTGATCGATCAGACAGTCAGATCCAACTTTCAGAGCATCAATCGGATATATAATGCTCATTTTCTCAAAAAAGTCATTTTTGGGGAAAAAATGATTATTTATTAAAAGATGATTATTTTGGAGAAAATTAAAACTCTTCAAATTAATCCAAATTCAGCGAAATAAAAGGCTAAATGACATGGCACGAAGCATTTATGATGATTCCAATCAATATCGGTCAGTTTTAGATCAAGTATCGAAGTGTAGCAGTTGAACTATCGGTCAGAAATTTGTCCTCTTCGGTCAAATCCGTTTTTGGTTGAAGTGTGGGTTATCTATTGGTTGGGTGATCATTACGAGGGAGGATGAGCCACCTCACCCCCCCTCATTACTCCAACACTCAGTTGCAGCTCGGTTCAACTCCAAATCATCATGCCGAGCTCATTCAATTACTCCGGTGTTATCCTTAGTTTGGTTTTAGGGTTTTAGCTTGATCTCATTGTATAAACAGAGGCTCCTTCAGCTCTATTCGGATGGAGAGTATTTTGTAAGCTTATTTCGTTAATAAAATATTGAGGCCTTGGAGGTCATTTGATGGGATTTCAGCATTGTGTCTTCATCCTATGTGAAGTAATATCTCTTTCACCTTACCCTAGTATTGCAATTTGATTATTATGTTTATTGAAGACTAACAATCTAGTACTTAGGCTTCTAATCAAATTTGCATTGAGTGTTTGAGTCTTCAGGGATTGCATCTAGTAGGAGCTCTCGGCATCTAATACCTTCACCATACAAGTGTTCTATTATTAATATATTTTGTTTGCAGGGTTGCAAGCGGTTCCCGATCTTTCTTGCCTTCTCCAACAAACTTCAAAAAATTCTCTTGGTTACACTGGTTACTACAAGTGGATCTCTATTTTCAAGGTTCTATCCTACCTCTTTTCCACTTTTGTAGAAGTTATTAAGTCATTTAAATCTTTATTTTAAGCTTGCTTGGCTTATACTAAGTTAGATTTAGGCTTTCTAGCCTTAGATCTATTTTTTCAAAGCTAGATCCATCTTTCTAAAGGACCGCCTTTAAAGATCTAGTTTCATTTCTTTTTTTGTAAATCCATCTTTCTTTTTGCCTTGGAAAACGTGCAAATTTTCCAGTTTTAGGCTTGCTGGTTTTTTCTCTTTTTCTTAATTCTGGAAATTCATAAAAATCATAAAATTTTCAAAAATTTCATTTTTTATAGTTTTTTGTACTTTTTCTCGAAAAACGTGCCATTTCAAGCTTGTTGATTTTTTGCTGATTTTTGACATTTTTCTGCTATTTTTCAATTCTGGAAATTAGCATAAAAATTAAATAAATTTCGAAAAATTTTCAAAAATTTAATCTTTTTTATTTATTGACTTTTTCTCGGAAAACGTGCAATTTTGTACTTGCCATTTTTTTACTGATTTTCTGCAAATTTCTGCTATTTTCCAGATTCTGGGAATTAGCCTAAAATGTTAAAAAATCTTTAATTTTAAATTTGCAACAAGTCTCAAGTCGTTTCGTCAAAAATCGTGCATTTTACATACAAATCGGTGAGCTTGCTTGGTCCTTTCCAAGTTTTGATTTTGGGTCTCATTCCATTGTATTTTGGTCTTCTGTTTCATCTCATAAGGCACTTGTCTTCTCATCCACTTAATCTTTTCGAATCACAAGTTAAATTTGGTTTCCTAACACTCTTACTAGTCCTTGTTTAGAGCTCTTATCCACAGGTGAACTAGAAGCAAAACTAAGCAAGAAAGAGCAAGTAGAACTAGATCCAAAGACAAGGATCCAAAACCAAAAAAGAAGTCATTCTCCGTTGTACAAACTCATAAGAGTTTTTTCATTTTTACTTAAGTTAGTTCTCAAAAGTCCTGACAAGGTTTAAATTGCCAAGGCATTTGTACTTCATTAATAAAACAAGGCTAAGTGGGATAAGGCCTCCCATACTTGGTTTTTCTTCCCCATTTGGGGAAGAGTGTTTTTGTTTTTAGTTTAGATTTAGTTCAAGTACTTAGAGTAGTTTCGTTTTTTGCAAAGTAGATACTAATTGTTAGCTTAGTCATCTCATCTATTGTTTATTTGAACTACATTATCTTTATGTTCTTGTTTCAAGCTTCTTAAAATAAACCTAAAACTCTTGAACTTGCAGTAACACAAGTCAAGAGCAGTCTCTATTGGAGAGCATCATTAGTTTTGCACACCCTTGCATTAGGCATTTAGATTAGATAAGTTTCTTGAATCTCTGTCATAAGACAAAGTCAAGAGCGCTCTCTGTCGGAGAGTTGAACTGTGTGCTCCTAATAATAAAACTTGCAACACACGCCCCTTTAATTAACTAACTCTGTCCCCTCCTTGCCGAAGTACGCTCTGACTGATCTCAGATCGGAGTACCCAAAAACGGCACTAGACCTTTAACCCCGCAAGAATAATTTAATAAAATCTAACACCCCACAACCAACGCATCGACGTTATTTCGATAAATACTCAGGTAGTGGGAAAATTCCAAGTGTGGAGGCCGAACAACCCAATCCGGACACTCGCTGGTTAATTTCTCTGAACACCTAGCTTGTGATTCCAGACAAGTCCGTCATGTCTTCGAACGGAGCCACTGAAAGTATTTCTGGTTAGGTTTCCTAGACACTTTAAGCAAGATCATCTTTAAAATCCTTAAAATTCACTAAGAGCACTCGCACAATCTAACGTTCACTGGTTTAATTTCTAGACGTATGTTTAATTCTCTGGCGCATTTCAGCTTCATTGATTCCATAAGGCACTAGCCCTTGTTTTAATTTGGATAATTATTTGATCAATTGTCTATTGTTTGTTATAATTGCTATAACTGAATGCTTAATTGAAGTCTAGAATTTAAACTTATCTTTCAATCTCTTGTTGCAACGTGGATTGCTCTTTGATTTTGTATCACATTTATAACAAGTTTAACACCTTCAAATCACAATAACCCCTAAACAACACCCATCTGCATCCGCAACCATTAAAGAACACTTTAACAACTTAAGAGCCATAGAATCTCTTTTGTAGGGACTAACCCCCTTGGCTTCGTTAGGAGTTAGCCTAAACGGAGGAGCTAGGAGTAGGTGACAGTACCTAGCTCCGTGCTTGCCCCTAAGGTCACACCTCTCCCACTTTCCTAAGTGAGGAGACAACTTTCAATTGATTTCTGCTACTGGTGTGCAATCAGCAGACAACAGGTACAAGAAGTCTTTATTTCTTTTGACTTTTGACTTTGGGCTTTTACCAAGTGCCCCTGTGGTCATTACATGTGGAACTTTTTTATTTCAAAAGTACATCATCATAAACCAAGAGAGTTATTAATGCTTTTATCTCACACACTGTGTGACACCTAGATCTGGTACTAGGGTAACTTAACCAAGGGTAGCTAATCCTTGGAGAAGCAGACCAAACCCATAGATCAAGGGTCAAAGTGCCACACACATGCCTAGACCCAGTCTAGGGCTTACAGTGTCTTCATTCTCCCAGAGAATGGCTACTCAGAACTAAGCTGAGTCTACTAGTCCCAGACTGGTCTACATCGTGGTCCCGGACGAGATGTCTACTCAACACAATGTTGAGTCTACCCAGGGCAGATCTGGGTTTATATCATGGTTCCAGACCAGATATCTACCATTCAACAGAATGGTCACTCAACACTGAGTTGAGTTTTCATTGTGGTGCCGGACTAGGTGGTCCCATTCTTCGAAGAGAAGGGCTCTCGATGCTGCTCAGAAAATCAACAGTGTTGTTACAAAATGAGGCCCCGAATATATATCTCGTAAAATGGTGCCTAGTTGCCCTTTAATGAAAGTTATGTCTTTTGATAAAATCATTTTATTATTGTTTTTATTTTCTTTTTATTTTTTAATTTGATTATTTATATTATATTTTTTTTAATTTTCTTTATATTATTGTTGTTTTTATTATTTATTATTAATGTATATAATATTGCCTTCCCCTTTTGAAATGCTTTGTCCTCAAAGCAATTATGGATGATTTTGTCTTCCATAGTGCTGATGTTAATTTTATGAACCCAGATCTGATCTTGGATTCCAATAATTGTGAAATTATGAACAAAATACACTGATCTTCTTAACTAATTATGCAGTGGAAAAGACCGGAAATCAATCACACATTTGACACATGAATTTACCTAGGTAGCTAGGGTACCCATAGTTGGGGGTATGGTACACGTATCCGTACCGGGTACTTGGGTACTCGTAAGGTACGCCTCCTGCCGTACCCCATACTAGCTCCACATACCTGAGACGTTGCTATAAAACAAGTGGTACTTATAGGTGAACTGGTATGTCGTACCCTGTGTTTTGGTACTTTGAGTTTGTACCCCATGTTTTGGGTACTTCAAACCCCATGTTTGGGTACTCGAGGGGTATGATCGACTATGTAAAATATTTCCCACGGGGACACTTACTATAAATAGTATATTTAAAATAGAGATTGGTAAAAATAGTACCACTTTGTATATCATTGAAAATAGGCTTATTTGACTCATGTGTCTCCAAAACATGTGTTTCCTATTTCTCCATCTAATCCCCCTAACTCCAACCACTAAAATTAACAGTCTCCCAAAGCATCTTGCATGTCATTGAAAATGGTCTCAACTGATTTATATGGCAATAAGGAGCATGGATATAACATCAAATACTACATGCAAGATTTGGAAGCCCAAACTGAAAACTTGTTAAGAATAGCTCTATCATGTAATATTCAGTTGGAAATATTGATGTTTGAAACTCAATCTCTGTAATGTAACAACTTCGGTGTAAAAGACCGTGACCATAGAATTCACTGAGATTGCGTCCACAAACCGTTGATGTTGAACAATCAAGGTGGATTAAGGACAAATTCAATTTGATCCCAAATGGCTGACAAACAATAAAGAAGGTAACACTTGAGTTCACTGAGGGTAAATTCAGTGTTAACAGAGTTGTGGTAGCACTTAGTGCTGAGAGAAACACATAGAAAGGTTGAGAAACAAACTTGGAGCATTACAATCTTTGACTCTAGAAGAGATAATGATGTTTTTGAGTTGGATGGAATTGATCCAATAACAAATCAGATCATGGAGAAAAAGGAGTCAATTTTTCAAAATGAAGACCTCAATTAGGTGGCTTGACAAAATGTTGGATATAGTGAGCAACAGGATCATATGTTGAGGCAGGGTGTTTACTGTTCAGGTTCCTACTCATCATCTTGAGGGATTCATGGTTCATCATTTTATCACGTGGTTAGAATCAATGGCATTTGCAGTTTGTACATTTAAGGCTTAGACTATTGATGTTCACCCTTCAGTTTTCATGTCTACTTTGAAAGTTGATGTTTATTTCATTTGTCTATTTTGTAATCATATTTGCATGGGGTTATATCTATGTTGCACATCTAATTTATCCATTTATCTTGGAATGGATTGTATCTTTTTTATTAAGTTACCAGGATATAGATACAGATTTGGATCCGGATACAGATTCACTAGATTTTTTAAAACCCAGGATCCAGATACGACGGGGAAACCACAAGTACAAACAAATATAAAAATATTTTTATGATAAATATAAAAATAGAATGAAGAAACAAAACTAATTAGGAAACAAAAGAGTAGAATTATAAGTTATTGCCAAAAAAGAGAGTTCATGTACCATAACTGATAATTTGATAAGTTGTGATATTGATAATTTTAAAAACCATTTCAGCATTGAACTGGAAGCAGGTCATAATAGTGTTTTTGTGAGCCACATACACATGTCCCTATCAACAGGGAATAAAGTGGTTTTCTTGAACGCTATGGCAAGACTACAGAACAGTGAAGCTAAGTGAGCAACAACATAGTACATAAAGATAGATCAGCCCTTGATAGCAGACCTTGTTATTGATATATCAGAGTTAAAGAAAATATCTATCTTGACACAAGGATAGATCAGACCTTGAGAAGGAATGGGGTTTACGCTTTTAGCCATTAGGTGTTTAGGGTTTTTTAAGTTTTTTATTAAAATTTTTTTTTGGGGGTATCAACGGGTCATAGAAGCACTGGAAGTTGCAGGATCCGTTTGAAAATTTCAGGAATTGTTTGATTTTTCACAAGATCCATTTGAATATTTCAAGAATTTTTTTATTTTTCACATTATCCGTTTGAAAATTTCAAGATTTTATTTTTATTTTTCACAGGATTTGTTTCATTGGACCCGGATACGTTTCCTTCTGCAGGGGATCCGTTTCCGTGGTGGATCGGAGGCGTATCCAATCTAGATACGTAACGGATCCATGGATCCGCAGATCCTACTTACTAGGGTGGTGGATCCGGTGACACAGGTTTTTTAATCTTTGTGAATATTTGTAATTTGTCTTTTTCCATCATTCTATCTGTCATGTTGTTGCTTTGGCTTTGTACATTTTATGAAATTTGTAAGCTCTTTGTTGTGCAAGAATATGTCAAGGTCTAAATAAAAAAAACATGTTTTGATCCATGTTGCCTCAAACCATTATGAAAACAATGGATCTATGTTAATAGAATGAAGTCTTCCAAGTGTATTGACAATCTATGTAATGGAGCTATTGAACTAGTATTAGCTTGGTTTGAGAGCATTATTGTATGCAACATCTCCAACATTATGTATTGTTTATGCTTGAGGATAGATTGAGGGATTTGGAGTTCACGAGAGATATGGTTTCTTGATGATAGCAACTTTCTACCATAAGCGGGCTTCGGGGTGCAGGTCCTTAGGTTGATGTTATAGCATCCTTCATCACTTAGGTACTTCCAACACTAACACTACTCATGTCATGCCTTGTGAGCCCTCTTTAGCTTGTGGTTGTTATCTATGTGATGTATTACAAGCTATTAGTACAATGGTATATCCCTATGGTGGGATCTAATTCCACATTAATAATTAGTCTACTCTACTCTACCTAGGAGAGTTACGAGTACGTAAGTTTACAAGCCCTAACTTAGTCGTTACTATCATTAATTAAGGCTTATATCAATGATCAATTCTAATATTAAGCAAAGTACACGCGTACCAATAGTAGTACTATCATAACTAAATTTAAAGAGAAGTTGTGATGTTAGAATGAGATTTAAAACATAGAAAGTTCGTAGTACAAATAAACCATTAACCCTATTCAGACAAAGTTATCTTTCCACTATTGCTAGCTTCAAGATGAAAATAAAAGCATTTTCTCTTGGAGTGCACAACCTATATGGACTTTAGATCTCATTTTCATTACATTTGTCACACCATTAATCTTTATAATATATTACCCCATGAAAACCAAAGTGATCTCGATAAAAAAATTCAAAGTTATTTGATCGTAGTAATAACATAACAAAACACATTAATTAAGATATCTTTGTTAAGCTCTAATAGATAGTAGTTTGCGTAAATGCAAAATAGAAATTGAAATTTTAAACAATAGGTTTTTACAATGTTATATCAATGAATGGATTTTGGTTTTATTGTATTTCTTGTGGATTGCGATCAAGTCCTTGGGCTGATCTTCACTTCATATTTCTATATTTATTGTGCTCAATTTGTGCTAATAAACAGTTGTTTAATTAATATGCTACAAACAAGTTCATTTCCTACAAATATGCTATATTTTATGTTTCTTTTACGATTGTTTAGAATCATGTCAAAATTACGTTCTTCCAGATGATGGTTATTACAGGATTTGCGATAGGTTAAAAGTTATGACTCATGGACACTGTAAATTCACAGTTCTGTTACACAACTGGAATTGATCATATTAACAAGGGAGTACATAGAATGAATAATTATTCTCTAAAAATAATTTCATCTCTAGAATTTATGATAATTATAAATTTATCATGATGATCTTGTGGTGCTTTGTTTCTTATAGGTTCCAATTGCAATGGATCTTGTGCTTGCAGAGTTTCATAAGGCTTGCATATTTACTGTTCCAAAATACATTCCATATTCAAAGGTATGGCATACGTGACTTGGTCTTAGATAGTGATTAGGCTTGAACTATCTTTCAGCGTTGCTTTACATCAAACATATTTTATGTTACCATTTTAGCTAATAACTATTGGGAGTCGTTATCCCTTCTTTTGATTTAAATATTTCATTAGCTGATTAACATGTTCTAAATTTTAGCTTTGTTGTTAGTCTTTTTTATGGAAAGGTATGTATACTTGAATCAATCATAGATTGTTATCAGTTACATACCTACATATTCTTTTTTTTTGTGGTATGGAAAGAGAGTATGCAGAATTACTGGAATGTGCAGAGCAAGGTGTCTGGAATGGTGAATTATAGAGTGGCTACCATCCTATGAAATTATTTTGAAAAGTGGGCTATCTTCCTGGAAATTTGTTGCCACCAGCAACGAATTTGGCCACAGGCCAGCAAGTCTTAAACTTTCTATGATACCACCTGTAATGGACTTGATGGTTGTTATGAGGAGCCATCAGGAATTATAAGAAAAGGGACAAGCCCGTGTAATCCATAAAGGATGTGTTGACCACCAAAACCAACTAGGTGGACTGT
>LPNX010358750.1:0-142104 GCA_001517045.1 Pseudotsuga menziesii | reverse complement strand
ATGAAGGCGTGACTCTCCACCAACGATCTAGGTCAAGATCACTGTGTTTCCTCCAGGCTGTAAGGTTCTTTACAATCGCAGTAGAGGCATACAATATGGTTGTAGCATGAAGGAATTAGGGTTTGCAGGTATCTCCAATAGTGCGCAGTTTCCAACATGCGTAATGTACCACGCGGTCTCCCAAAGTGGTCTTCACAATGTATATTCCAGAAACCAATCCAGGCACCAGCGTCCTTCAACGCAGGCATCAGAGAGTCGCCTCTCTCACCCCACCAGGCAGTCTCCAGGTCGCAGCAAATCACCAGCTTTATACCGGTCTGCAAAAATTAGGGTTCAGCTCGCAGTCTCTCAATGCAGCATCGCAGTATCAACACGTCTTCAGATATACTCAACGCAGTATTGCAGTCTCAACATAAACATAAAATCGCAGTATCAGAGGTCAGTATTGCAGTCTCAACAAAAACATAAAATCGCAGTATCAGAGGTTTGTATTGCAGTCTCAACAAAAACATAAAATCGCAGTATCAGAGGTCGTGACTTAGGATAATCACCAGAAACGCTCAACTCATTAGGGTTTCCCAGCACACACACTTAATCATGAAGGAATTTGCATGCGACTCGACTGGCAGACTGATGGAGCAGTCTGGCAATGAAATGGCAAGCAGAATGGCAGGAGGGCGCAGAAATGCAGCAGGAGTTATGGCAGACAACCTGCTCTGATACCAGTTGTTAGGTATAACTCCCAATTGATCATCTATTCCAATGCAAAAGCCTATACTTATACAAATCTCCTGGCGGTTGGGTTTCACCTTCCGCTCAGCTGGTTTAGCTTCCTATCTATTCATATTCCTATTTTATTTATTTACAATAATCCTGACGGATTATTCTAACAATTCACAACACATCAACTAAATATAAAAAAATGCATAACAATATAATATCATGAAATGAAAATTGAATACTTATCTTTATTTGTTTCATAGTTAGATTCCTTCTTGATCCTTCTGCTTCATCATCTTCTTCATTCATGACATCTTCATTTTTTATCCAAATGCTAAGATGGATAAGAGGTTCTTCAAGAATTGAGTCCCTCATATTCCTCATCAATTGAGGGATCTTCTTTGAATTGTGAGAGCTAGATCTTCATTTTATCCCATCTTCTTTTGTCTTATTATGAGTAGAGCTTCTTCTTGTGTGCACTCTTCCCAGAGTTTGCTAAAGGTAATCACTTCCTTCTAACACACATTCCTCGAATGAATGAATCTGATGATCCTAGGAGGCCATTCAAAGTGGTTATAACAATATATTATTCTTCTTTGATTGCTTCATCATAGCATCGAACACTTCTTTTTGGTGTCTTCAAGGATGACACATGAGGAATGAGGTGATCCTTAATAGAATCTACAATGATTCTCTTGGCTCTAGCCTTAGCCTCATCTCCCTCTGGAATTGGAACCTCTCCACTTATGTAGGTGTCCAATTCATTTTCTTCAAGAACCAGTGAGATCCTATACTTCCATGCTTCAAATTTTTCAGCTTCGCCAATCTTGTCATGAAGATAGTGTGATAGGTCATTTTGAAATGAGAACCTCAAATTTAAATATCAAAATATTAGATCTTACCGATTTGAGGTGTCTGTCCTGGTTTTGGATGATCTAGGGTTTGTTAGAGAAATCCTAATTTTCAAAACTTGAAATATTTCAGTTCTAATTGGATAGAAAGATGTGCCTCCTCAAGGTGAGCTGAGCAACATACTAATTTTCCCAAACCTGTGATTAGAACTACAAAATATCTAATGCCGTAGTTTTCTTCAATTTCTTCTACAAAAGTACCTGATATTGTTTCTGCAATATATTCGAAATTACTACTCCTCTATGTCTAAAAATTTGCAATGAGGTATCCTCACCTTTCCTCTTTTCAACACCATATATTTTAGCAAAATTGGTTTCACCAATTGGTATTTATGAGAGTTTTTCTAAGGTGACGTATTTAAGGACTGTTCAGAATAACGAACTTGAACAGACTACCACGTGTCACTATTTCACCTTCGGTGTTTGAAACTTTTATCAACAAAATTAAAGTCCGTGCCCTATCCAAAAAATCTTATGACATTTCATTTGGACCTTCATAGCCCTAGATATATAAATTCTCCCAAGGTGTCCTATTTAGGGATGAATCTTGGGATAGGCTGGAATGCTGATTTGGAGGAATCATATCTCCCAGAATATAGCAGATCTAAGGCTAAAATTTTTACACAAGGTACATCAGGAATTTATCTTTGGCCTGTAAATTTTTCAGATTCTAATCCTTCTCCAATATCAAGATATAGTGAATGTACCAAAACTACTAGTTTGAGTATTTTAGGGTTTTGAGGTCCAGGGTCAAATTAGGGTTTGAATTTCCCAGAGTTTTACCCAACCAAAAATTTTGATCTTGGTATATAAATTTTGATTTTTAGGAGAAGAGAAATCCTATGCTGGGCTCACTCAAATATTCCTCTTCTACAAAAATCCCTAATTTCACGCAGTAATGACAAGTCAAAAACTAAAAATGCCTGGAATCAAATTCTGCTTCGAGAGAATGATGCACTCTTCAATGGAGAGTTATCCTAGCCTCCTTTTTCTGATGATATATGGAGAGACCTAAAAATTAAGAAGCTCTATATTCTGCAGCTGCACAGTGTCTTCTTCTTAGGTTAGCTCTGATACCATGTTAAATTTTTATCATTTAAACAATATGTTCTTAGGATCTTATCTGAGAGAATAACATGCATGTCAATAATCACAAGAGATAAGAGACACAAAGATTTTTCCTTGGGGAAACCATAAAGGAGAAAACCTCACAACTTCCTTAGAGATAAAATGAGCACCAATGGAAAAATTAAAACCCAAAGACAGAAAGATGATCTCCGACACCTGTTCTCTTTCTCACTTGTGCGTGCTTCTCTTCTCTCACTCATGGGCTATAGTTGAGTGAGTGTGTGTTACAAATATAGAGGCTCACTCTCTATTTATATTAGTTTTCAACTTCACAATTACTTACCAGGACCGAATTCAATAGGAGAGTCTAATAACCCTAGTGCCCCTCAACTATGGGGACTTTATCCCCCGATCAACATAGGAGGGTTAACCTCTATTACTTTACATGACTTGATTACATTAATGATTCTCTCAATAGGAACATCAGGGTACAATGAAATACAATACATACGATATACAAGTGAATACATTCTAAAGTTACAAATACATCAACAATTTTTGCATTTCTCTTTCATCATTTAAATTTTAAACTTAGTCTTCTCTAATGGTGTATTTTTCTAACAGAGTCTAGATTATTTAAGTTAGCTAGATTCCTGACTATTGTTCAAACTTAATTACAAAAGTAAATGAGAGTTTATATACATAATACAAGCCAAATCATTAACCAACATATCCATTAAAAAAACCCAAGATTGAATCATGTCGGCATCGTTGCTGAAACAATAATATACATGTTGTGTTAAACACTAGTACACACCTTAGACAACCCATGATCGAATCCTATAGGCTTATGAAATCAAAACCATAACGCTATGTTAAAACACTAGTCCACGTGATAGTCATTCCAGGATCGAATCCTGTAGGCTTGCATCATTACAAACAAAGACCAAATCAAATACATGCCTAAGAATAGAATCATGTAGGTATTGATTTTAAAAACACCAATGTATTAACACTATAAATGGTTCGCATTACAGGATTCCCATGAAAGCTTCAACATAAATCACATCTTACACCAATTCTGAAATGCGCTAGTAGAACCAAAACACATAGAGAATAAAAATAAAACACTATTCACCGGCTCCGTATTTGCTAAAGGCTGAGTCACAACTTCTAAAATATCATGACTATAAACCCCAACATAGTATCATATTTAAATACTTATAAAAAACAAAATGTACCAGCTACGTATTCACCCAATGGCCGAGCCAGGCTCATGGCCATGAGGAGAAACCCCAGTCACAACCAACAATGAATTATACCCAACAAAAATAATGCCAAGAAGGAATAATTTAAACCTTACTGTCTACAACTTACAATCACGATAATAAACCATACATTCCACAAATTTTTTACATAAACAGTAAATTAAATGCAGGCACAAGTTACATAGTGCCAAACATTTCGCATCATATAAATCCAAATGCAACACCATTCCATTAAACGTAAAAATCATACGATTTAGTTACAAACCAAAATCTATTTACAGAGTCAAGTCTTCATTTGGACATACACGATTCACCAATGTTTTTACATTTGATACTTCCAGGAACAAGTAAATTACAGTCACATCTCTCGGATGACCAACACCATACAAAGGCCCCAAACCAACTACGAAAGTCTACACACCAAAAATACACATAAATAAAACCTCCCAAAATAGAGTACCACACCCTGTTACACACAAGCACAAAGGTAAATTCCTATGATGTTTCACAAGGCTTACCTGTTAAAAGGGTTGCGTATATAGTCCAGAGAGCCACTGATGAGCC
Organism: Pseudotsuga menziesii; assembly: GCA_001517045.1. NCBI lineage: Eukaryota > Viridiplantae > Streptophyta > Pinopsida > Pinales > Pinaceae > Pseudotsuga > Pseudotsuga menziesii. Next base: position 137,573 of record LPNX010358750.1, on the reverse strand, counting down.
ACAAGTCCAAGACACCCTGTCACTTGAAAAATTGAAAACGAAGAGCCATTGGAAGTACGTTAAAACCTCAACTAAAGCAAACAACAAAACAGTGCTACAAAACCAGGATGAGAACATAGCTTTTGACATGGTGGAATTTGTTACTCCATGCAGCATGAACACCCAAGAGCCAAAACGACATAGACCACAAGAAGTAGAGCCAAATGAATCACCCACATGACCAAGCCAGCGTTTGTGGCTTGTTTCCCACTCTTTCCGAGGAGCCATAAATGCGCTACCCTGATTTCCACTATCAACACGATTTTTACCCACATCTCCATAGTTAAAACCATAACGAATTCCCATTTGCACTAAACCCTCATCAAAACTCTCCTTGGTATCGTTAAGCCATAGTCTCATGGCATATGAAATATGCTATGAAAGGTTTACACATAACCCGTAGTCTTTTCAAAGAATTATCATAAAGTTTTCCATGACATATGATTTAAGCCTTAAAACCTAGACTTTACACATTACAAATTACAGTTTATACACTAAATATCAAGTGGATAAGGTTGTATAACCATAAAGCATAGCAATAATGACAACCGTAATGATTTCAACCCCACGCTATCAACTCTGTGTAAACATAGAAAGTGGGTACAGTTAGGTCAGGACTTTGGTCCTTTTATCTTCGGTATGCACAGGATAGTGTAGCATAGTTATCATTCCATAGGATGTTATGTTTTACTGTTGTAGATAGATTCCGCCAACAAAGTAACTTGCACAAAAAGGGGAAGTTTGTATTAGTTCGCAATGAACTAAGTAAACCCTGTAAAAGCAGGAGGAGACTTTTACCTCTCCGAGTGGTCCCTTAAGGGATACAAATACTGCCACTCCACCCCTTGACAGTTAAAGGAAAGTCAGAACTTTTAATAAATAAAACCATAAGCGAAGTGAAAAATAGATAAATATGAAGTAAGGCATAACTGAACTATCATACACAAATTTATGTTAAATAGTAAAAACTAGCAGAGTAATCACATAACCAGTTCGAGTAATATAACAATAGTGCAGAAATACATGAACATTACATAGGAAAAAACATAGAAAGAGAAAGGAAGCTTACAACACTTGGATCTAGTCAACAATGACAGACATATTTCGTAAAATATAAATTAATGTCCATGATAGCTAGTATTTAACTAGCCTACAATATTTTATTTTATTTTTGAATTTTGGGGACATTGCAATAATGAAAATATTGAGAGCATACAAGGTTCAGTGATCCAGACCCATCCATTAAAACCATAACATTTGGTATCAGAGCTCTTTCATCGAGGAAACTTTCTTAAAAACAAGTGATATTGGATTTTTTGCTATAAGTTTTTTTTGACAATGGTTCATATAGAAAAACTAAGAACCCACTTCCAAAAAAGGACAAATAATTTGTGGTAAACATTTCATATATTTATTCACTATACGATTGAGTTTATACCTTCAATAGGTTAGGGTTTATGTGTTAGTTTTTCAACATTAAGCTAGCATTATTAGGATCTTTAACTGCGAGAATAACAAGTACAGCAATCAAACACAAGAGACAATGAACATAGTGTTTTTCCTCGGGGAAACCATAAAAGAGAAAACCCCGCAACTTCCTCAGAGATAGAATCAACACCAAAACAGTAAAAGCCCCAAAATAGTAAGTGATCTCCCAACAACAGTAATCTTCTTCTTGTCTAGCCCCAGTGTCTTCTCCTTCCTCAACTATGCGCTACACTTGAGTGTGGATGACTTGTATGATAAATAGAGACTCTAGTTCTCTATTTATACTAATCCCTACATGACTAAAANTCTAATAACCCTAGTGCCCCGGAACTGCGGGGACTTTAACCCTTAGACAATTGGAGGGTTACCCACTATGACTTGACATGACTTGTTTACATTATTGATTCTCCTGATCGGAACATTGAGGCATGAAAACATGACTGAATTACATTATAGATACATCCTGGAATAAACATTGGGTTACAATACATAAGATACATAGATGAATACATTCTGAAGTTACAAATACATTAACACTCCTTCTTAACTAGGAAGGTATTCTTTCGACACAATTTTTAGCACTGGTCTTCTTCTCTGTATCAACTGGATCATCTCATCATCTATATCTCAAGTATTCTGAGTCTTCAAGTCATCTTCATCTTTAAGTCATCTTCATTCTTTGAATCTGGATCATCTCTTGATCTGGATCATCATAGGACATCATCACTGGATCATCATCGGTCATCATCACTGGATCTAGATCATCACTCAATCTGGATCATCACTGGATCTAGATCATCACTCGATCTGGATCATCATTGGCTATCATCACTGGATCTCGATCATCACTCGATCTGGATCATCATTGGTTCTATCTCATGATTCTTCTCGTCATAGGAATTTCTACAAAGCCAGCCCTTATTCATGCTGGTTGTAGGCCTATAAATCATGTAGATCTTTGCCCAGCACTTACATATGACCTACTCATCATAAGGGCACGCCTAGAACTCACATCTGATCATATAGTAACTAATCCTATAATCACATCAGAAAGGCCCAGCACTCACATTCACTAGCATGATAGGACATCACATCACTAACATCTGTGAAAAGGATTCAACACTTACATCTAACCTACTCGTCAGAAGGCACAGTACTCACATCCATCCAGGCTGGAACACATCCTACTCACAATGATGGAAGAGTTCTGTACTTCCATCTAGGATGGAACACATCCTACTCACAATGATGGAAGATTTTCTCACTTTCATCTAGGATGGAACACATCATGCTCACAATGATGAAAGACTCTCATCCAGGCTGGAACACATCCTGCTCACAATGATGAAAGATTTATGCACTTACATTCATCCAGGTGGGAACACATCTTGCTCACAGTGATGAAAGGGCCTGCACTTACAACCATCCAGGCGGGAACACATCCTGCTCACAGTGATGGAAGGGATTGCACTCACATATGATCTTGTAGGAACCAATCCTACAGTCATATCAGAATGTCCCCTAGTCCTCCTCAACCGAGCTACCTGGTAACTGACCAGGTGCCTCCATTCTCCTAGAGAATGGCAGTTGCCCTTACATCCGACCTGCTCATCAGAATGGCCAACACTCACATCTAACATGGAAGGAACTTAATCCTTTAGCCATGACAGAATGGTTCAGCCCTTACATTTGATCAAGTGGGAACACATCTCTCTATCACATCAGAATGGCTACTCAGCCCTAGACTGATTGTTCCTAGCACCTCACCAGGAAGCTCCATTCAAAGAATGGCAATTGCCCTTACATCTGTCCTACTTGACAGAATGGACAACACTCATATCTGACATGGAAGGAAGCAATCCTCTCACCATGATAGAATGGCTACTGATCTCAACACTCATATCTGACATGGAAGGAACCAATCCTCTCACCATGACAGAATGGCTAAGGGACTCATCACTTTCCCTTGGAGGAAATCTCGATCTAGAGAACACCAAGCTTCTCCCTGAAGTACTTGAACTTCACCCTAGCCAATGGCTTTGTCAGTACATCAGCTATCCATTCCTCCGTCGCAACATACTGGAGCTTCACTCCTCCCCTCTACACCATGTCCCTGATATAGTGGTACTTGATCTTGATATGCTTCGACTTGTCATGGAACATTGGATTCTCTGACAACTTCACGCAAATCTGGTTGTCACAATGTATACAAGTAGCATTCAATTGGAGATCAAATATATCAGACAGTAGCTTCCGCAGCCATACTGCCTCACAACTAGCTAAACAAGCTGCGACATACTCTACTTCAGCTGTACTCAGTGCCACACAGGATTGTTTCCTACTAAACCAAGAGATCACACCTGATCCCATACTGAAGCAACATCCTGAAGTTCTCTTCCTATCAATGGCATTGCCTGCCCAATCTGAATCAACATAACCCTCTAGGTTAATATTTTGATTCACCTTGTACTTGAGCCCATAATCAACTGTACCCCTCAGGTACCTTAGAATATGCTTTGCAGCAATCAAGTGAACACTTCTCGGATCTGTCAAGAACTGGCTCAAGGTGTTCACAGCAAAGAAAATGTCCGGTCTCATGTTCGTCGGGTACATCAATGACCCAATCATCTGACGATACATTGTAGCATCAACCGACTCCAATGAAGCATCACTCAATAGCTTCAGGTTCAATGCCATAGGTGTGGCCATAGCCTTGCATTCCATCATCCCAAACCTCTTCAGGATCTCTACTGCATCCTTCCCTTGTCCAAGGAAGATTCCATCTGTACTCTACCACACCTCCATACCTAGAAAGTAATGCATCATCCCCAAGTCCTTCATTTTGAATTCAACAACAAGCTTTCTTTTCGTATCAGCAATCAACCCATCCGTACCTGTCACAAATAGATCATCTACATATAGTAGAAGCATAACTAGTTTTCCATCCTCAACCTTGTAGTAAAGGTTGGAATCTGCTTTACTCTTGGTAAAGCCCAAACTGGATAGAAAACTATCAATTCTACTATACCAAGTCCTGGGTGCATGTTTCAAACTATATAGGGCTTTCTTCAGTCTTCACACATGAGACTCCCAGTCATGTGTCTCAAAACCAAGTGGATGTTCTACATACACTTCCTCTTCCACTACACCATTCAAGAAAGTAGTATTCACATCCATCTGGTGTATCTTCCATTTCATCACTACAGCCAGAGAAAGTACTAATCTGATGGAAGTGTATTTGGCTACAAGTGTAAAGGTTTCTTCATAGTCTATTCCTTCTTTTTGAGAGAAACCCCGAGCTACAAATCTTTCCTTATACTTTTCAATGCTACCATCTACAGCATGCTTGATATTATAGATCCATTTGGAAGTTACAACTAACTTCCCTTCTAGTCTTGGGACAACATCCCAAACATCATTCTTCATGATCGATTGATATTCTTCGATCATAGCATCCTTCCATTCTTTCTATTCTACCACTTCTTCATAACTGGAAGGTTCTTGATCAATGAAATCACATATTAAAGCTACATACCCGGAGCAGGATCTGGTCCTCTTTCTTTCTCTATGATTTTCTTCTGGAGCCCCATATCTTTCTCCACCTTGGATAAGTTCTCGTACCCAAGCAGGTTTCCTCTTATGAGGATTCTTCTCTAGAGGTGGATCTACAGGTCTTTGTGGTTCTTCAAAATATCTATCTTCTTCTTGAGCTTCTTCATTCATGGTTGTATCATGAATTCTGGGTGCTTCTACTTCTTCAAGTGCTTCAGCAGGTATCTTTTTGGATTTGTTGTAAGCTGTGTCTTCATCAAATGTCACATCCCTGCTGATGTCAATATTCTTGTATCCTGGGAAATAGATTCTGTAAGCCTTCGAGCTTTCAGAGTATCCCACAAATATGCCATTCTTTCCTGAAGGATCTAATTTTGTTCTCTTCTCTTTTGGAATGTGTATGTATACAGGACAGTCGAATATTCTGATATGGCTGACTTCTGGTTTCTTTCCGGAGAAGAATTCTTCAGGAGTCTTGTTCTCGAGTACTCTATGTGGAGTACGATTCTATACATACACCGTTGTTCTGGCAGCTTCTGTCCAAAGATGCATAGGAATATCTTGATCATGAAGCATGAATTTTGTAGCTTCCATAATGGTTTTGTTCTTTTGTTCCGCAATCCCATTCTGTTGTGGATTATAAGGAGTGGACAACTCCCTCTTAATCCCTGATTCTTTGCATAGCTCTTTGAATTCATTCAAAGTGAATTCTCCACCATTATCTGATCGGAAGGTCTTGATATTCTTTTCAGTATGGTTTTTGATCAAGGATTTGAATTCCTTGAACTTGATGAATACTTTGTCTTTGTTCTTCATGAAGTAAACCCATGTCTTCCTAGAAAAATCAACAATAAAAGAAACATAGTATGCATACCCGCTTAGTGATTTTGATGACATCGGACCGCATACATTGTAGTGGATGATTTCTAGTATGCCTTTGGCTTTGCTTTCACTGTTGGGAAATGTCTTCTTTGTATTCTTTCTTTTTGCACATCCTTTGCAGACCCCATCATGTTTTTCTTGGAATTTTGGAAGACCTTCAACATCTTTGCTTGCAATAGGTAGTGATCTGTAATGCACATGTGCAAGCCTTCTATGCCAAAGCTCATTTGGCTCTACTGTGTCATGGACCAAGGCTTGTTCTGGATGACCCTTCAATTTGCACAATCCTCCTTCTTGTTCTCCAATCACCACTACATCATTGATAGTCTTTCCTCTTGGCCACATGATGACTTGACCATCTATGAATGCAACTCTCATTCCTTTTGCATCCAATGCTGATATGGAGAGAAGGTTCTTCTTGAGTACTGGCACAAACAATACTTCTTTCATTTTTAGAGACTTACCAGAGTCTAGTTTATATGAAGATTCCCCACTACCTTTTATTGGATATTGGTGGTCATCTCCTAGCTTCACCTTGTGAGGTGATTCATGTTCTGATAGTCTTACAAAGGATTCTTTGAATCCAGTCATATGTTTGGAAGCCCCACAGTCCATAAGCCAATCATCACTACCATGAGTAATGTTACCTGTGAGAGTGGAGATCAGAACATATTCATACTCACTTGAAAAATCTTCACTTTCATATCTGGATCTCTTTTTGGATGGTTCATCATCCTCTGCAGCATGAGCATGATGTCTTATTTTGTTCCCCTTCTTCTTATGAGAGTGGTTCTTTTTCTTAGGATAGGCTTTTGCAAAGTGTCCTATCTCATCACATGTATAAAATCTTAATCTATATGGGTCCTTTCTATTGTTATCTCTATGATGAGAATTCTTACCTTCTAAGTGATGAGTTTTTCTTCTACCTTTCTTGGAGTGAACTGTGAGAGCTTGATCTTCACTTCCCATCTTCTCTTCTTGAGCTGCTATCTGAGATTCTTCTTGAGAACATTCTTTCCAAAGTCTACTGAATTTGACTAGCTTCTTTCTAGCACAGATTCCTTGGATGAAAGAATCCCATGACCTAGGAAGGCCATTCAAAGTAGTCATCACAATATCTACACTTTCCACTTCTTCATCAAAAGCTTCTAATTGTTCCTTGATATGCGAAACTCTTGTGAAGTAAGACTGGATGGTCTTTGCATTTTGAATCTTCACATTCTTCAGTTGATTCCTCAGAGTCATCTTCCGGTTTATGTTCTTCCCTTCAAACAATTTGGTTAGGGCATCAAACATAGCTTTAGGTGTCTTGAGAGAGGATACCTGTGGGATAAGGTGATCCTTGATAGAATCAGCAATGATCCTCTTTGCCATAACCATCTTCTTCTTATGTAAGGCCTTTTCCTCATCTCCCTCTGGAACTGGAACCTCCTCATGAATGTAGGAGTCTAATTCATTCTCTTCTAGGACCAGGGAGATCCTATACTTCCAGGCTCGGAAGTTATTAGCTCCCTTAAGCTTTTCATCAAGCTTGGTATGATGAGACATCTTATTTGAGAACCTCAAATGGAAATACAAAATATTTTAGATCTTACCAGGTTCAAGATGTTGGATCTGAAACTTGAGCTGAAATCTTACAGAGCTGGTTTAGGAGAAAAATATGGTTTTGATTTTCTGGAGTTTTGTCCACCCAAATGCCTTGAAATTTGTCCCTAACTTTGATTTTGGGGAGGAGATCAATCCAGGCCTGGGATCACTAAAAAATTCCTCTTCTATGAAAATCTCTAATTTTCGACAGTAGTGACAGGTCCAAAACTGAAAAACCTCAGAATTGGATTCTGCTTCGACAGAAAGATGCACCCTAAGGAGGAGAGTTTTTCCACCTTACTTTTGCTGAAAATATATGGAGGAAGATCCACAAACTAGGAAGCCCTAGTTCCTGCAGCTACACGGTGTCTTCTTCTCAGGTTAGCTCTGATACCATGTTAGTTTTTCAACATTAAGCTAGCATTATTAGGATCTTTAACTAAGAGAATAACAAGTACAGAAATCAAACACATGAGACAATGAACACAGTGTTTTTCCTTGGGGAAACCATAAAGGAGAAAACCCCGCAACTTCCTCAGAGATAGAATCAGCACCAAAATAGTAAAAGCCCCAAAACAGTAAGTGATCTCCCAATAGCAGTCACTCTTCTTCTTGTCTAGCCACAGTGTCTTCTCCTTCCTCAACTATGCGCTACACTTGAGTGTGGATGACTTGTATGATAAATAGAGACTCCAATTCTCTATTTATACTAATCCTGACATGACTAAAACCCTACCAACGCCAACCTCTACTAGGAGAGTCTAATAACCCTAGTGCCCCGGAACTGCCGGGGCTTTAGCCCTTAGACAATTGGAGGGTTACCCATTATGACTTGACATGACTTGTTTACATTATTTATTCTCCTGATTGAAACATCGGGGCATGAAAACATGACTCAATTACATTTTAGATACATCCCGGAATAAACATCAGGTTACAATACATAAGATACATAGATGAATACATTCCAAAGTTACAAATACATCAACATTATGATTATCCCAAAACCTAGCATAAAACAGGTGTTCTTGGGAAAAGGTCATATGTGAGGAATCCAAGATCCAAATTGAGTGAGATCTATTGCATCAGAAATAACATGGAATAGGGTATTTGTGGTAATATTTTCAGCTATAGAAACAAAATATTGGACATAATGCATACAATACAATCTCTCTCTTCTGTATAGGCCAAAAATAAGAAGAGTTGGGAAATTTGCAATAAATTTTTACAGAAGCATACACATTAGGTCATACATGCGACATCAAAAAGAGGAAACATTATGATACCATAGGATGAATTTTTAGACCCATGGGATCCAAAATTCCCATTTACCTCAATTCCAAGTCGAACATAAAACAACCTTCCAATGAGGGTTTTAAAAAGGTAAACCATTTTAAATTTGAATAACTTTGAGTAGAAGGATAATTTGTGGTGAACCATAGCATGTGATATATATTTATATTGTTCAAAATTACAAAAACATTAAGTGGGAAAATTTACACTCTAGCCAAACCACCATAGGATTCATCCCTAACATATGATGAAATTGAAGACATATCTTTTAGGGTGTCTAAGTTGGAAGATATGAATAAAGAGAATGTGAAAATGGATGACTTAGTTAAATTGGAAAATAAGATGTCTAGTAAAGAATATCTTCAAGAATTGAAGGAACTCATGAAAGATAAAAAATAGCTTTATTCCTCATTCACCTACTAATCAAGAAAATGATAAGGAATAAAAATGGGTCTTATTCCAGCCACGTATTGAGAATATTGAAAACCAATTGGAGAGTAAGAAGTTTGAGTCCTCAAAAGTTGATGATTCACTAGAACGTCATGGTTTCAATTTAGGTCGAAGGAACTACTCTACTCCCAAAATTGTCATGAGAATGTTTAATGGCAATGATCCAATAACTTGGATATTCTTGATGGAGCAATTCTTTTCTCTACACCAGGTTCCAACTTTGCAAAAGGTAAATATTGCATCCTTATGTTTAGAGCGTGATCAATTTGTATGGTATCAATGACTTTGTGACCGTAAGAAGGACTCTATTATCTCTTGGTCAATATTCACAGAAAAATTGATTGCACATTATGAGTATATAAATAACAACATGTTCTTTAGCTAGTTGGTTAATCTCAAGCAAAAATATCCATTTATAAAGCACATCAAGTAGTTTTAGAGGCTAATTCTCAAAGTGAAGAATATTTCAAAAGATAATTTGTTGGATATGTTTATTGGAATCTTGAAGGATAACATTCAACATGAGGTGCATCTCTTCAAACCATTATTGTTTGAGAAGGATTTCAAGATGGAAAGGAAGGTTTAAAGTAAAAATATGCATATGGACACTATAAATAGCACTTCCAACACATATAGAGGGAATGATGTTTCATCTTCTAACCAACCTGAGAGGTTGACACCACAACAAAGGGAGGAAATAAGAGTGAAAGTTCTACTTTTATTGTGATAGAAATTACATTAAGGGACATAAGTGTGGAGAAAATAAATGATTATACATAGAATGTGGAGAGGAAAAACAAAAATAATAGGAACCACCAAAAGGGGATGAACTAGAAGTGATTACAACCACAGTATATTGTCATGCTTTGGCTGGAATTAGCACTCCTAAGAATCTCAAGATTGAAGGATATGTCAAAAATAAAAAGGTAACAATTTTGATTGATTCTAGTAGTACCCATAATTTAATTCACTGTAAAGGAGAAAAATATCTAAATTGCTTTGTCTATCCAACACCAAAATTTCAAGTAATAGTAGCAGATGGAGGAACCATCAATTATTCAAGGAAATGCCATAACATAAGTGTTACTATGGGGTAATATGTATTGAATATTCCCATGATTTCTATCCGAATGGGTGGTGGTGATGTTGTATTAAGTGTTCAATGGTTTCAATCATTATGAACAATGGCTTCTAATTTTCAAAATCTTTTCATCAAATTTTCTTGGGAAGAAAAATAATTTGTGTTAATAGGTATCACAGGGAAAGCAAGAAAGGTGATCGTCTGTAATGGTATTACATAGTTATGCGCACTAGATGTTCAAACATATAAGGCTCCTATTTCCCTATATTTCCAAAGGGTCCTTAACAAGCATTCCAAGGTATTTGAATATAATCCAATAATTTTTCCACCTGTTCGAGATATGGACCATGTTATTCCCTTAATTCCAGGAAGACTTCCTTTTAGCCTCAGACCTTACAGACACCCCTATGGCCAAAACAATGAAATTGATCATATGGGTGAATGAATGGTAGGAAACTATACAATTTAAGCATGGTAGATTACATAAAGCACCATTAATCAATTCTCCAAATATTGAAGATGTCAAAAAACATGTTGGAACAATAGGAAGATAAACATCATCATTAAAGAAGTTTTGAACAAGGGAAAATTGCATAGGAACCTAAAAAAATCATTGAAACAAGGAACAAACATCTATGAAATTAGGCTATTATTGAGTACCTCGTCAAGTGGAATAACTTACCAATTGTAGATTCGACATGGGAAGAGGAATCCTTCATATAGATGCATCCACAACTACCCAAGCAATGAGGACAATGCTTATTTGAAGGGGATGGGCATGTTAAGCCTTAAATATTGGGAACATTTCCACCTATAGAGTGGTGCATTACCCCATATAATTTGGTGTATTACATATTATTGATGTTGTCTTGGGACTATTAGTGGGTCTATTAGTTGTTATTGTGAACCTTTGTCTCCTACATATAGGAAGGAGATATTTTCACTTTAGTGATGATTATATCTTGTCTTGTCTTATGTACTTAGTACATTGTGTAAGGAGGTTACTCCCTTGAAGAGGATTTATATTCATATATATTACTCATTATTAAGGAGTGGATTACTTTATTCTCATCTCTTTCTCCTATTTCTGGGACTTGGTTGCATAAAATAGATGTGCATTGATAAGCTATCTATGGGTCGCATATTTTTGCAATAAAACTTCCATGATATAATATATTTAATATTGTCTATTGACATATTCACAACAGTCTTAAGTGTGATCATACATGTGTTTACAATATTGTGTCTATGTCTAATGTTGGACCATTTTTTGTTCGCTTGGATGATTGCATGGGGATATATCAGTCATAAATTTGAGAACAATACATAATTACAACAATGCACAATGAAAAAAATGCACAGTCACAACAATGCACATTTACAATGTCCTTGACCATAATCCACTTGCATATACAATTTAAACTAACAATGCACATTTACTTGATGTTCTTGAACACAATCAAATTATATCAAATTATGTGAAATTATGTGAGTGATGCACCTAATCCACACAAGCTACTAGCTCACATAACCTACAAAATAAGAAACTAATACAATTAAGTGATTTACATAAACTTGTAACACATTTAAGAACTTAACAATTGTGACACACACACACACATATACTATTCATCTAGAATCTCACACACGCATGATTCTTTCATGCAACCTATATAAACAAGTTAAATTTTAGTGTGATTTCACTCATATAAAAAAATGAATGGGTGCATCTAAGTTCAATGTGGCACTATCCTAATAACATGACCATTTACCACTAAACCATTCATCCTTTTATCATGTGAACAACTACATTCATACCCCTTTTATTCTAACCCACTAACCACTTGATGCACTTGATTTTTTTCCTAAGTCACATAAGTACCCAAAGTGACATACATAAGGAACAAACAATTTACATAACAAGACTTCTTATTGTCACCTCATAGCATCATGTTTCTGTGAATGTTTGAGCAAATATGGAGATACTTGAATCTACAAGTTTTTACCAATAAATCACTACACATATGAATCTCATAAACAAATAATCCAAATAAATCAATCAACCATCTGAGACAAGATGTACCTTCGGAAAACCGTCCAAATATAGAGGATGAAAAACCCAACAATTCTTTGAGTATAATAGATAGATGTGTAGAGAATGGTTTACAAAACATTAGCATATTTCTCGATAAGAGAGAAAAACTCATTAGTAGAGAAGAGAGATCCACAAAAACTTTGTAATTAACTTATCGTGTTCCCAACACATAAATAACAAGTCAATAGTCATTGGCATGTGAAAGGTAGAAAATATAATAAACATGAATTCTCCTAGGAGCTCATATCATATTTTGATATCTCGGGTTCCCTGAGTAGGGATTTCTTTACTATCGAGATCATGTTTCTTTATTGCTCATATCATGTTTCTTTATTGTCGATATCATCTTTGATATCTTGGGTTCCCTAAGTAGGGATTTCGATGGAACTCTGTTAGAATGTTGGACCTGATATTTCCTCCCTCCAGGACATACAATCTCTCTTTGGACCACAATAGTCCTATCTCGTCTACCTTATATTCCTTTTGTTGTTGGAATAATCTATCTTCCAGAATATTTTAAGGACCTTAACATAGAAATGGTCAACTCTACTTGCCGTTATAATCATATAGTCTAAGTCCGAATCAATTTGGCTCAAAGTTACCTCATACAACATATGAGCTTGTCGACTTAAAACATCGGTGATTTTGTTTTCCTTTCCCTTTATGTGATTTAATTTGAAGTGGTAATCGCTAAGGAAGTTCAACCATTTGAAATGCATGGAATTTAAATATGGCTAGTCAAATAAATAATTTAGACTCATTTTGTTCATATTTACGAGAAACTTCTTCTCCATGAGGTAGTGCCTCCACATCTTCAAGATGTGGATAATGGGCACTAGCTCAAGATCGTGTGTAGGATAGTTTTGTTTGTGTTATTTTAATTTCTATGATTTGTAACAGATTGCATAGTCATTTTGCATGAGGAATCCACCAAGTCCTTCCTTGCTCGTATCTGTGCAAACAACGAAATCCCCATCGGGATCTGCAATTCGTAGTATAGGAGCAGTAGTCAATATTTTTTTAAGCTTCTAGAAGCTTTCCTCGCACTTGGTCGTCCACGCAAATTTGTTGGCCTTCTTTTGTAAGGTGGTCATGGGACAAGCAATCCTTGAAAATTTCTTAATGAAATTTTGATAGTAACCTACTAATCCCAAAAATGACCTAATGTTTGTGACACAAGTAGGGGTAGGCCATTCTTCGATGGCTTTAATATTTTCTAGGTAGATGTCTATCCCTTTCTCAGAAATGTTGTGACCTAGGTGTTCTATATGGGGTTTTTAAAAATCACATTTTCTAAACTTAGCATGAAGTTGGTATTCCTGTAACACTTGTAGTACTATTCAAATATGTTCCTCATGTTATTATTTACTCTTCGAGTAAACAAGTATATTGTCTATAAATACTAATACAAATGTATCTAGGTACTCACTAAAAATATTGTTCATCATGCACATAAAATTGGTTAGCGCATTGGTTAGCCCAAAAATAATAAGCCACAAACTCATAATTGTCGTATTGAGTCCAAAAGGAGGTTTTGTGTATATCTTCATCACATATCCTTACCTAGCGGTATTCGAATTGCAGGTCGATCTTCGAAAAAATATTTTCTCCTTTAACTTAATCGAACAAGTCCTCGATCCTAGGGAGTGGGTAATGGTTCTTGATGGTCATATTGTTGAGTTGTCCATAATCGGTGCACATTTTCATCATATCATCCTTTTTCTTTACGAATAGAATAGGTTCTCCCCAAGGATACACACTAGGTTGGATATAGCCCTTCTCTATCAATTTCTGTAATTATAACTTTAGATCTACCAACTCTGGTGCACTCATGCGGTATGGGGATTTTGAGGCCGGTATTGATCCTGGTGTTAACTCTATGGAAAAATATAAGTCCCACTTAGGTGGTAGTCCCTCCATTTCTTCACGAAATACATATTTGAAGTCTACGAGAATTAGAAAGTCTTATATTTGTTGTTCTCTCTCAACTTCTACATCTTGGATGTTAACTACAAAATGTTTGTAGACCTTCCTTATACATTTATTCATTTGTAAGGTAGATATCTATCTAACATAAACCTTCTTGGGTATGCTTTGAATCTTTCTTTGAATCCCTTGGATGTTCATGCATAGGATTGACTTGTTTAAACAATCAAGCATGACATGGTGTTTTTCCAACCAGCCCATTCCTATAAGTACGTCATATGATCCTAAGGGTAATATATTTAGGTATACCTTAGTTGGAATATCATTCATGTCTATATCGTAGTATTTTACTAGTTCTGAAACCTTTTTTTTGGGTACCAGTGGCTAGTTGTACCAGCCATAGTTTCTCGTGTTTCTCTTTTTTTTATTTTACATGTGTCAACAATCTTGGCGGAAACATAGCTTTTACAAGCACCGGGATCAATTAAAATTGAAATAGAAGTGTTTGAAACCTTACCTTCTATTTCGACCATAGTGGCTCGATGGTTTGCTGGTCAGTCATTGAGTGCTGCATAGACCCTAGGTGTACTAGCCATGTGTTCTACTTTTGGGTCTTCTTGTAAGTTGTGTATGACTCCATTAGTCTTGTTTGGGAAATACCTGGAATAATGGGGCCCTTGACATTTCCAGGAGATAAACTGTAGTAGGGAAACATTGGCTCCTCTGTTTGCTACTGGTATGTTGGAATTTGGTGTGGGCACATTTGGATGTGCACCAGTTTTGTTGAAATTTTTGTTAGGTGGGAAACTATTGTTTTGTTTTCTGTACGGTTGTGGCTTAAAACTAGGTTTTTTATTTTTTAAGAAGGTCATAGACCTATCTCTGTTTCTATTTATATTTTCTTGTCTCATTTTTCCATGTTCATAACAAAGTATAGGCTTATGCAAGGTGGTGTCTAGATTTTTGGGCATATCAAACTCAATTCTTTCTCAAAAATTTGAAGTGAGACATACCAAAAAATGTTGTATCTTGAACTTCTCATCCTTTATGTAAGGTACATAATGAAGAAGATCTAAAAATATGTTAATAAAGGAATTGATAGTGTTATATTTTTAACATTAAGCTAGCATTATATTAGGATATTTAACTGAGAGAATAACAAGCACATCAATCAAACATAAGAGACAATGGACATAATGTTTTTCCTCGGGGAAACCATAAATGGAGAAAACCCCACAACTTCCTTGGAGATAGAATCAACACCATAAGTAAAACCCCAAAATAGTAAGATGATCTCCTGACAGCAGTAACCTCTTTCTTCCTAGCCCCAGTGTCTCCTTCTTCCTCAGCTATGTGCTACAACTGAGTGTGAATGAGTGTGTGATAAATATATAGGCTCACTCTCTATTTATAATAATTCTCGACTTGGCAATAACCAACTAGGGCCGACTTCTCTAGGAGAGTCTAATAACCCTAGTGCCCCGGAATTGCGGGGACTTTAACCCTTGACCAATAGGAGGGTTACCTACAATGACTTGACATGACTTGTTTACATTATAGAACCTCTCGATAGGAACATCGGGGCATGACATGAATCAAGTAAATTACAGAAACATCCCAGAATAAACATCGGGGTACAATACATAAGATATATGGATGAATACATTCTGAAGTTACAAACACATCAACACTCCCTCTTAACTAGGAAGTTATTATCTTGACACAATTTATCAGCATAGGTCTTCTTTTCTGTATCATCTGGATCATCCTTGAGTCCTCATCATCTTCAAGTCATCTTCATCATCGGATCTGGATCATCACTGGAATATCATCACTGGATCTGGATCATCACTAGAGCATTATCACTGGATCTGGATCATCACTAGAGCATCATCACTGGATCATCATCATGGGTGCTATCTCACGATTCTTCTCGTCATAGGAAATTCTACAGATCCAACCCTTTTTCATGCTGGTTGTAGGCCTAGCCACCATGTAGGTCTTCTTCAGCACTTATATCTGACACTAAGTCAGAATGGCCTGCCTAGCACTTACATCTGACCATGAGAGGAACACATCCCACACCATGTCAGAAAGGCATGCCCAACACTCACATATGATCATGTAGGAACCAATCCTATAATCACATCAGAAGGTTCCAGCACTCACATCCGATCATGTGGGAACACATCCCACAACCCTATCAGAAAATCTCAACACTTATATCTAGCCATGCGGGAACAAATCCTGCAACCTTACTAGAAGGGCTCTGCACTTACATCCAGCCATGCGGGAATACATCCTGCAACCTTGCTAGAAAGGCTCTTCACTTACATCCAGCCATGCAGGAACAAATCCTGCAACCTTGCTAGAAAGGCTCTGCACTTACATCCGGCCATGTGGGAACACATCCTACAACCTTGCTAGAAAGGCTTTGCACTTACATATAGCCATGAGGCAACACATCCTGCAACCTTGCTGGAAAGGCTCTGCACTTACATCCAACCATGCGGGAACACATCCTGCAACCTTGATGGAAAGGCTCTGCACTTACATCCAACCATGTGGGAACACATCCTACAACCTTGATGGAAAGGCTCTCAACCCCAGGTTGAGGGTTCTTGGTAACTGACCAAGTGCCTCCATTCAAAGAATGGAAACAACCCTTATATCTGATCAAGTGGGAACACATCCCTAAATCACATCAGAATGACCATGCATTCATATTTGATCATGTGGGGACACATCCCATAGTCATATCAGAATGGCCCTCAGTCCTAGGCTGATTATTCCTAGTAACTAACCAGGCACCTCCATTCCAAGAATGGCAATAGCCTTTATATCTGATCATGTAGAAACCAATCATATAGTCATATCAGAATGGCTCAGCACTCATATATGAAATGGAAGGAACCAATCCTCTCACGATGATAGAATGGCTCATCCCTTACATCTAACCATGTTAGGAACCAATCCTCTCACCATTGTCAGAATGGCTCACGAACTCATCACTTCCCCTTGGAAGGAACCTTGATCTAGAGAACACCAATCTTCTCCTTGAAGTGCTCAAACTTCACTCTAGCTAATGGTTTCGTCAACACATCAGCTATCTGTTCGTCCGTCGCAACATACTGGAGCTTCACTGCTCCCCTCTGCACCATATCCCTGATATAGTGATACTTGATCTCGATATGCTTTGACTTGTCATGGAACACCGAGTTCTCCAACAACTTCACACAACTTTGGTTGTCACAATATATACAAGTAGCATCCAACTGGAGATCAAATAAATCAGACAATATCTTCCTCAGCCATAATGCCTCACAATCAGATGAACAAGCTGCAACATACTCTGCTTTAGCTGTACTCAGTGACACACAGGATTGCTTCTTGCTAAACCGCGAGATCACACCTGATCCCATACTGAAGAAACACCCTGAAGTGCTCTTCCTATCGATGGCACTGCCTACCCAATATGAATCAACATAGCCCTCCAGGTTAATCTTCTGATTCACATCATACTTGAGCCCATAATCAACTATACCCCTCAAATACCTCAGAATATGCTTTGCAGCAATCAAGTGAACATGTCTCGAATCTGCCAGGAACCGGCTGAAGGTGTTCACAGTAAAGCAAATATCTGGTCTCGTGTTCATTAGGTACATCAAGGACCCAATCATCTGATGATACATCATAGCATCAATCGATTTTGATGAAGCATCACTCATTAGCTTCAGGTTTGATGCCATAGGTGTGGTCATATCCTTGCAGTCCATCATCCTGAATATCCTCAGGATCTCTACTGCATACTTCCCTTGTCCCAAGGAAATTCCATCCTCATTCTGCCACACCTCCATTCCTAGAAAATAGTGCATCATACCCAAGTCCTTCATTTCTAACTTGGTAGCAAGCTTCCTCTTCGTATCAACAATCAACCCATCCATACCTGCTACAAATAGATCATCTACATATAGTAGGAACATCACTGGGTTTCCATCTTCAATCTTGTAGTAAAGGTTGGAATCTTCTTTACTCTTGGTAAATTCCAAACTGGATAGAAAGCTGTCAATTCTGCCGTACCATGTCCTGGGTTCTTGTTTCAAACCGTACAGGGCTTTCTTCAATATACACACATGAGACTCCCTGCCATGTGTCTGAAAACCGAGTGGCTGCTCCACATACACTTCTTCTTCTACTACACCATTCAAGAAAGTAGTATTGATATCCATTTGGTGTATGTTCCATTTCATCACTACAGCCAGAGCAAGTACTGATCTGATGGAAGTGTATCTGGCTATAGGTGCAAAATTTTCTTCATAATCTATTCCTTCTTTCTATGAGAATCCATGAGCCACGAATCTTGCTTTATATTTCTCTGTGCTACCATCTGCAACATGTTTGATCTTGTAGATCCATTTGGAAGTTACAACAGACTTCCCTTCTGGTCTTGGGACAACATCCCAAACATCATTCTTCATGATCGATTGATACTCTTCGATCATAGCATCCTTCCATTCTTTCTGTTTTGCCGCTTCTTCATAATTGGAAGGTTCTTTATCGATGAAATCACATAATAATGCTACATACCTAGAGCAGGATCTGGTCCTCTTTCTTTCTGTGTGATTCTCTTCTGGAGCCCCATATCTTTTCACACCTTGGATAGCTTCTTGTACCCAAGCAAGTTTCCTCTTATGAGGATTCTTCTCCTGAGGTGGATCTATAGGTTCTTGAGGTTCTTCAAATTCTTGATCTTCTTATTAAGTTTCTTCGTTCATGGTTGTATCATGAATTCTGGGTGCTTCTGCTTCTTCAGATTCTTTAGCAGGTTTCTTTCTGGATTTGTTGTAAGCTGAGTCTTCGTCAAATGTTACATCCCTGTTGATGTCAATATTCTTGAATCCTGGGAAGTATATTCTGTAAGCCTTCGAGATTTCAGAGTATCCCACAAATATACACTTCTTTCCTGAAGGATCTATTTTTTTCCCCTTTTCTTTTGGAATGTGTATGTACACTAGACAGCCGAATATTCTGAGATGCATGACTTCTAGTTTCTTGCCGAAAAAGACTTCTTCAGGTGTCTTGTTCTCAAGTACTTTGTGTGGAGTACGATTTTGTACATACACCGCTATTCTGGCAACTTATACCCATAGATGCATGGGAATATCTTGATCATGAAGCATAGCTCTTGCAGCTTCCATGATAGTTCTGTTCTTCCTTTCTAAAATCCCATTTTGTTGTGGATTATATGGAGTGGACAGCTCCCTCTTAATCCCTGAGTCTTTGCATAACTCTTTGAATTCATTAGAAGTGAATTCTCTACCATTATCTGATCGAAAGGTATTGATCTTATTTCAAGTGTGGTTCTCGATCAAGGCTTTGAATTCCTTGAACTTGCTGAATACTTCATCTTTGTTCTTCATGAATTAAATCTATGTCTTCCTAGAAAAGTCATCAATGAAAGAAACATAGTATACATACCCGCTTAGTGAGCTTGATGACATTGGACCGCATACATCGGAATGGATGATTTCCAAGATTCCTTTTGCCTTGCTCTCGCTACTTGGAAATGTATTATTTGTGTTCTTTCCTTCCGCACATCATTTGCAGACTTCATCATGTTTTTCTTGAATTTCTGGAAGACCTTCAACAACTTTGCTTGCAAGTGGTAGTGATCTGTAATGCACATGTGCAAGCCTTCTATGCCAAAGCTCATTTGGATCTACTATGTCATGGACCAAGGCTTGTTCTGGATGGCCCTTCAATTTGTACAGACCTCCTTCTTGTTCCCCAATCACTACTGCATCATTAATAGTCTTTCCCTTTGGCCACATGATAACTTGGCCATCTATAAATGAAACCCTCATGCCTTTTACATCTAATGCAGATATGGAGAGGAGGTTCTTCTTTAGTCCTGGTACAAAAAATACATCTTGCATCTTCATAGAATTTCCAGAGTCTAGCTTATAGGACGATTCCCCACTACCTTTTATTGGATATTGGTAGTCATCCCCGAGTTTCACCTTGTGAGGTGAGTCATGTTTAGATAACTTCACAAAGGATTCTTTGAATCCCCTCATATGTTTGGAAGAACCACTGTCTATAACCCAATCATTGATTCCATGTGAGATAGTTCCCATGAGAGCGGAGATCAGCACATATTATTCATCACTTGAAGAATCATCACTTTCTTGTCTGAATCTCTTTGTGGAAGGTTCATCATCCTCTATAGCATGAGCATGATGTCTTCTCTTATTTCCCTTCTTCTTATGGGAGTTAATCTTGTTTCTTGGAAAATATTTGGCAAAGTTTCCTCTTTCATCACATGTATAGCATCTTAATTTATATAGATAATTTCTATAGTTATCTTTCTGGTGGAAGTTCTTACCTCTAGAGTGATGAGAGCTTCTTCTGATTTTCTTGGAGTGTACTGTGAGGGATTGATCTTCACTTCCCATCTTTTCTTCTCAAGCTGCTATCCGAGCTTCTTCTTGAGGGCATTCTTCCCATAGTCTGTTGAACTTGAATAACTTCTTTCTAGCACAGATTCCTTGAATAAAGGAGTCCCATGATCTAGGGAGACCATTCAAGGTGGTCATTACAATATCTGCATTTTCCACTTCTTCATCTACTGCTTCTAGTTGTTCCTTGATCTGAGAGACCCTTGTAAAGTAAGACTGGATGGTCTCTGCATTCTGGATCTTTACATTCTTCAGTTGGTTTCTCAGAGTCATCTTCTGGTTTATGTTCTTCCCTTCAAACAATTTGGTTAGGGCATCAAACATTGCTTTAGGTGTCTTTAGGGAGGACACATGTGGTATGAGGTGATCCTTGTTTGAATAAAAAATAATCCTCTTTTCCATAACCCTTATTCTTGCATAAGGACTTAGGTTCATCTCCCTCTAGAATTGGAACCTCCTCGTTGATATAGGAGTCCAACTCATTTTCTTCTAGAACCGGGGAGATCCTATATTTCCAGGCTCAAAAGTTATCAGCTCCCTCAAGATTTTCATAAAGCTTGGTATGATGAGACATCTTAACTGAGAAACTCAAATGGAAATACAAAATATTTATATCTTACTAGGTCAACATGTTGGATCTGGAATTGGAGCTGAAATTCTGCAGTGTTGGTTCAGGAGTAGATTAGGGTTTGTATTTTCCAGAGTTCTGTCCAACCAAATGCTTTGATCTTGATCTATAAAATTTGATTTTGAGGAGGAGATCAATCCAGGCCTGGGCTCACTGAAAAATTCCACTTCTGTGGAAAGCCCTAATTTCTGGCAGTAGTGTCGGGTCCAAAATTGAAAAAGCTCATAATTGGATTCTGCTTTGACAGAAAGGTGTGCCCTATGGAGGAGAGTTGATCCAACCTTCTTTTGTTGAAAATATGTGGAGAGAGATCCACAAAGTAGGAAGCTGTAGTTCCCGCAGCTGCATAGTGTCTTATTCTCAGGTTAGCTCTGATACCATATTAGATTTGTAACATTAAGCTAGCATTATATTAGGATATTTAACCGAGAGAATAACAAGCACAACAATCAAACCCAAGAGACAATGAACACATTGTTTTTCCTCGGGGAAACCATAAATGGAGAAAACCCCGCAACTTCCTCAGAGATAGAATCAACACCAAAAGTAAAACCCCAAAACAATAAGATGATCTCCCGACATCAGTAACCTCTTTCTTCCTATCTCAGTGTCTTCTTCTTCCTCAACTATGCGCTACAACTGAGTGTGAGTGAGTGTGTGATAAATAGAGAGGCTCACTCTCTATTTATACTAATTGCCGACTTGACAATAACGGACTGGGGCTGACTTCCTTAGGAGAGTCTAATAACCCTAGTGCCTTGGAACTGTGGGGACTTTAACCCTTGACCAATAGGAGGGTTACCCACAATGACTTGACATGACTTGTTTACATTATAGAACCTCCCAATAGGAACATCGGGGCATGACATGACTCAAGTACATTACAGACAAATCCCAGAATAAACATCGGGGTGCAATACATAAGATATATGGATGAATACATTCCAAAGTTACAAATACATCAATAGATAGTTAGGGAGCCCATCTTTAATTCGTGGAATTATTTTATTTTTCTCTCAAAGAATATTTCAGACATGTACTTTTCCTGGAATATTTTTTGGAAAATACTCCATCCAATCTCCTTTACTTCATCCATCTTAGCATGTGTCATATCTCTCCACAATCTAGATTATTTTCCATTTAAATTGTAAATGGCCAGCCAGGATTTCATCTCTCTAGAGAAATTATGTACTCAAAAGTATTTATTCATTCCCAAGAGCCATTCTTCAGCCTTCTCCCCGGTATTCATTTCTCCTTCATAAGTTGGGGATTTTATCTTTCAAAATTCTCCTTCAAGGTTTTCATCATTTTTTTGCCTTTTCTTGCAAGGAGAGGGTGAGCCATCACTGGAAGAATTGTGGTGTTCTTCTTCTAGGAAATTAGGGGTGTGTTCTACTTGTCCCTCCTCCTTTGGACTGCTGGTCCTTCTTTTTTCGTGATATTTTTCTTTGGATTTGTTTTTCGATTGGGCATGTTGTCTATGGGGATTTACCCCTGTCAAGTTTCGAAGTAAAGATTCATTTATTTCTTTATGTTCTCATCCTACATTCATCTTATCATCTTTAAAACTTTGTAGATCTTCTTATAGACTCTGTATAGTTTTCATTAAATCAGAATTAAGCTCTACCACAATCTCTTCTTCTTGGGGTAAGGAATTTAGGTTCCCTTGTCGACTGTTGTTCTCTTTTGTGTCCATGATTTGGGATGCTCTTTATATATGCATTTTAAACAGCTAGTAGCAAGTCATTATGTTAGTTTAAAATCATAAATAAAACTTTTTGAAATATTAATTTCTGCAACGAATGTTCAGTAGTGCCCATAAGGTCTTTAAGTGTTCGAAACTGAGCTCTGATACCACTTGTAATGTCCCTAAAATTTTAAAAAAAAATTGTGGGGTCAATAATACTGCTAAGATCTAATGGACATCTATACTTAACTTCAGAATTTTAAAAACTTAATAGGTACTATACTTTTGTTCTTGTTTTAATTTTCTCTCGTAGCTTATTACATCCTATTCTGATTATGATGATATTTATTGTTGTTTACTTATGTATTGATGTACTTGTATATTGATGTCTTTTATTTAGTTAAATTATGTTCTTAAATTGCTTGTTTATAATGTAGGTTCTTTTTACGCAACCTAGTCTTATTTACTAAAATGACAAGGCTAACTTACCTCTTCTTCTAATGTGGAGGAGTGGCTGGACTTTCCTAATGACTCAATCAGAAACGTAAGGAAATTCTTATGACTTGGGCTTAATTAGTTCTTATGGACTAATGCATGATGTATCCTTGGTTTTGTAGATGTTGAGTCATTGAGCTTATGTTGTATGTGTGTACTAAATAAGGGACAAGACCTACCTCACAAAGTTTCTAAACCATAAATACTAAGGGTTTAAGGGCTTGGTGTAAAACACAACCAAAATAAACAAGGAATAAGACAATAAGGAAGGGATAAAAATCAACAACTTAATGGATGGTAGCTGTCACAGCTAAGGTTATCCATGTGATGGCTGCGTGGATCCCTCTACGTTGGCATGGACTTAAAACCCAAGCTACGGTTTTGAATTTCCTTCTTTGCATAGTGAAGTTTAGGAGGGGAGTGAGCTCCCTAGTCAAGTATTTCGCTGGAAGATGCCGAGCGTGGAAGAAATACAGGGTGGTCGAAGTTTTTCTAAGGTAAGGGTTCTTTCTGTAGATTAAATTTCCTAGCATAATATTTTTCGTTTGTAGCTTAACTTTTACATCTGTATGGTTTTCGTGGCAATTTCTACATTTTTTGAGTAGCTTGCGACTATGGGAATAGAGGGGGAATCCAACCACAACATTGTAAGCCCATGTGCAAGGGTCCTATCCTCTGGTTGGTTGTTATGTAATTTGAACCTGGTTATGGTGATTCTCTGTGTGTTATTTCTAAAGGCTTCCCATTCAGAAATACCAAGGCTTGTGAAACGAAGTGAGGTTCAAACAAATCACGGGCTTTAGTAGTTTTGTGAGACGGTTCAGGAGATTGTTGAGAATGTGAACATAATTGTTACTCTCGTGAATTTCCTATTTTAAATAAGAAACTATGTTTGGATTTCATGGTTGAATGTTGTTCTATGTTCCTATACACTACGTTGGATTAATTTATGAAATCGTGGTATGGTTTAATCCTAGGAATAATTTTAATGGTGAGAGAGGTATCTTAATATGGATGCTATGTTAATTGGTTTTAAATGTTGTTAGCCGGTAAAATAAATTGTAAATCGTGGGATTAGTATTTTTGTTTTGATGTTTTGGCCTATGTAATTATCTATGTTTCATCTCTGCATTTTAATTTGTAGCTCTGTGTTTTTAAGAGCATGTTTGGCACAATGCAGTTTTATTACTAAAATTTAATTGGGAAAATGTTGCTCGAAGCGTTGTATTTATGATAATAAGGATTGGTTCTAAGATATCATTTCCATTGCTAGCAATGGCATTATGGTAATGTTGCTTGTAATTATAATTTGGGTGTGAGTATTTTGGGTCTATGCTCACGATGTAAGTTTTATGAAATGTTAATGTGAATTGGTTTTACATGCGTAGAACCCTAAATGTTAATTTATATTTGATTTTTTCGAAATGTTTCTTTCGTTTCTATATAGAAGCAAAGGGAAACGCCCTAAGTCTGTTCTTATTTTAATTCTTAATGTGGATTGATAAATGGTTATAATGCCAATGCTAGAAGCAAGCCTTTCCTTCTACAGAGTGGTTAGCAATACGACCCTATGGGTTTCTATGGTGGGTTCAAGGTTGTAGTAACCCAGATGGCTTAGCTCAAATAGTTTATGTAATGTTATTTAATTATTTTAAAAACATAAGAAGGAATCCATCCAAAGCTTAGCTTATGGGATTCGATGGTTGATTTATTATCATTTATTTTAAAGGGTTTAAAACACTCAGAGCTAATGCTTATGGGATTCAATTGTTTATCATGTTCTATGTATGGCTTGTACATGCTCCAACCAATGCTTAAGAGATTCGATGGTCAGTGGGTAGCATGAGAACTTGGTTCATTTATTTGGATGGTTGTATATTTTTGTTTAATTATTTTAAAGTTCTAAGCAGGCTTCCAGCCAATGCTAAGTATTTTGTATGGAGCTACAATTGTAGACATGGCAACGTTGATTTATGTGAATTTTGGACTCCAAGTGACTCAATCCCTGGTTCACGATTCTTTGTTATCATTGGTCGGTAAATTCTTATTTAGTTAATATTTTATTTATGTGGTTATACTGTAAAGATTTGTATCTCTTTAGATGTTTAGTTGAACACTTGGCTGTGATTGATATCCTTCGTGGATGTTCTGTAATGTTTATGCTAAGTGTTTTATTTAAAAATCTAGGTTTAATCTCTGCATGTTTATTTGTTTAAGTGTTGTATTTATATATTTAGTTTTTAAAATCAAAGCTCCTACATTATATTTTCTTGGCTAGAGAGAATACTTTCTTTGAAAAAATAGCTTTTCCTTATCTTGATAAAATACTTTAAATAGATATTTTATATAGTTTCTAGGATCTAGGATTCTATTGTGGATTCAATGTTGTTTACGATGTTTTTGGTAAATGTTGATCATAATATTTATAAGGTATGAAAGTTAAAATCTAGTCTAAACCCTAAGACATTATAGAAGCTTTAAAACTAATTCAACACAATTCCTTATACAAAGTTAACCCTAGATTTCACCCTAAACTATAAACCATTAAAAATATTTATTCATGTAGGTGAAAGATGAAGGATGATTTACCGCTTCCAATGCAAACCTTAATAGTTGTAATCTTAGTCTATAAACACAATTAAAATTAGGAAAATAAAATTTGGAATAGAGGAATACCTCTTACCTGCACTTTGAGCATCTTGTAAAGGCTTTACACCTTTAACACTTCAATACCCAAAATTAATAAAAGACACTCCTTTTTTTACCTTAGGAATGATAACCGGATGACCTTAAAACTACCACATTCCTCCCAACCATGATCTGGAACCATTCTTGGTTCTAAATTGGATCCCCCCGAGACGGCTCCAACATGCAAGAGATCTATAACTTCTAAGGGTGAGGTTGTTGGTCTTTGGAAGTTAGGCTCTGCATTCTTTAAGTGTTGTTATTTGAAAAATGCTCTCCAATCCCATCGAGGAATAATAATTAGATCCCCTAAGCCTTCTCTTGGCTTTGTTCTTATAGATAATATTTTGGAAAAAAGGAAGTTGGTTTAACTTTAGTTAAATCAATATTTTACTCTTTTCTTGAAAATAATCTTTAGTTTGGTTTTTATGTAATATTTATTAAATTTTGTTAACTAGGAACTTTTACTAGTTCCTATTTGAGTTTTGGAATAGAATTTTTATTTAAATATTTAGTTTATAATATACTATATACATAGAGTTTTACTTATTACTTTTGTTATCATTATTTCTTTTCACATATATATATTTATAAAAATAACTACATATATATATATACTTATTAATCATCTATTATTAACCATGCATTAATAACATAATTTGTTTATCGAATGCTTCCCTCCTTCATGTTAATTCTTTTAACAAGGCCTCGGGTAGGGTTGGGTCAGTCAACTATGATAGGTAGCTCTACTTCTTCCTTGCATGCCGGATTACCTTGTATTCGTGGTAGTATCTTCCAGTCCTCGATGAGAAGTAGATTGAAAGTTTAACTAATCAACTTAAATCAGTATGATGAGGGTTGGTGTTATTCAGAGACTTTCCAACTCAACACTCTTAATTACAGTAACCCTTAGTGCTATTCAGGGCCTACACTCAACATTATCAAATAAGCACTACACTAGCACAATTCCATAGCCCTTTTCTCAACACTAGTACTATGATGCATTTGTACAATACACCTAGGAATACAATGGACAAATATTCGATGCTACAAAGCTTATGCTCAACATCAAGTTGGAGTGGTCTAGGGATTATGCCCAACACTTCCATTCTTTACTTGTTGGGGTTGCCTATGTGCTTCAGAGCTTAGACTCAACACATAGAAACATAACCCATGTGCTCCACAAATTATGCTTAACACATAATCTCATAACTCATGTGCTCTAGGGCTTACATCCAACACATCATAGACATCAATCATGTATTCAGTCTTCTGCACAATACATCACAAAATAATCATTTTAGTATATATCAGGGCTTGTTCCCAATCACATAATAATTCATCGAGTACATAGGGACCTATGCCCAATACAACAACAAATAACAAGAAAATAAAACATGTGCATTGGGGCTTATGCCTAGTATACCTATATAACCAACATAACTCATGTGTAGTGGGGCATGTCCCCAATATATAGATATAACCATAACATCAAAGTAAATCATGTGCAGTGGCGCACATGCCCAATATAGTCAAGGTCAAAAGTCAGGATATTACACAAGGAGATCTAGCTCTCAAAATCTCAATGATCAAATAGAATGAGGAGATCAAAGGTTGCTCCTCCTTTTATAAATTAATTTTGGCCCATTAATCACTTTTCTTTTTAAAAAATGAATAAATTAATCTCATAACTTTAAGTTCACTTTCATTGTCTAATGCCAACTTTAAAATATAATATTTGAGCCTAAGTTGACATTAAATAATATTGTATCCCCTTACAATGGTTAGGGTATGGTCCAAGGGAGATTACACCCAATCAACCACCATCAACCATATTCAACTATGGTTTGTCATAGTTAACCATGGTTTTCCAAATCAACCATTGTCAACCATGACCATCCAAAGCAACCACGGTCAAGTATTTTCAACCAAAGTTATTCATGGTCGACCATTGTTAACTATAGTCAAACATAGTTGATAAAACTCTATGTTGGTCAACCAAACTCAACTGTGATAAACCATGGTCAACTATATTCAATCATAGTTTACCATGCTTAACTATGATCAACCATAGTTAATAATATTATTTATTTATTTATTAATATTAATAATAATAATAATTCATAATAAAAATAGCATTGTTACATATTAATAACAAATATTTTTCATTAAATATTTATAAGTGATAAATAAATTTGAATATTTTAAAGTAAATGTTAATGTTAGGTACTTTATTTTTTTATGTTATTTATTTGTTTATTTTACTAAATAATATTAATTAAATAATATATTAAAAATTAAAAATTATTATTATTATTAAATAATAATTAATGTTAATAATATTTTTTATTTTAAATTAATAATATTATTAAATTTAAATACTTGTTATTCTTATATATTAATAAAAAATATTATTAAATAATTATTTGTATCTAACAAATAAATTTAAATTTTTATTTATATAAATACTTATTTTAAAAAATAGTAACGTATCTTATTTATTAATATTAAAAATATATTATTTTTTCATAATAATATTTTTTTAAAATAATTATTTGTTTTAAATATTTTCAAAGTTATTAATTCATTAATAACTTACAACATCTATTTTTAAAAAATGGTTGATATAAGTTAATAAAAGACTTAAAAATATGGTTGTTGCTAGTTTGATAATGAATTTGATGTTAACGTTGCAAATCTTTGTCAAACTTCACATCACCTCCTATAATCACTCTTTAAAAGAGATTCCAAACACTTGCACTTATTTATCTTTTATTCTCTTTATAATAACATAAATGTATTCTTCACATTTTGCTTTTACTAATTTTTTCCTCTTCCAAATATACAATATAAATACACATGCCATTAAACATAAATCTCTTTAATATTTCATTATATATCTTCTTAACTATGCTTCTTTTGTAATCTTCCTAACTATGCTTCTTATGTTTTACATTATTATGTTACCAGAGATGATATATATGAATTGGTCATAAGTATTAATTTATTTAGATATGGACAAAAAATTTCAATCTTTTAAAGTTTGTAATAGTTTTTATTAAATGTAATTGAATTTAGACTAAAGTTCTGTAATATTTAAAACATTTCATTATTATTATTATTTATTATCTATTTTTTTATATTACTTTGATCTCGAGATGAGATGACGTTACTCTGAGTTTCTGTGCCCAAGACCTCGCTGCAAGATGACATCATCAATACCTAGCCTTTTCTGTTTTTGGCTCTTTGTAAACAATACTTTCTTTATTATTTTTATCTGTCATCCATGATTTAAATAACACAGAGCAGGGATGAAAACCCACTGTAATAAAAAACAGTCACACTTGAGGGCGCACTGTAATAAAAAACAGTCACACTTGAGGGCCCACAAGGAGATGATAAAATTGATAAAATAAATAACAGTGCCATACCAAAATGGCCAGCCTACTAAAACAAACAAAAGTAAGTCTAGCTTACAGCTCCTACTGTACTGTACTGAATCGATCCCCATTTTCTGAGGCTTTTAGAGAAGAAGTGCCATCCAGCTCATGCCTACAATGACCGGTACAGTTTTGCCATCCAGGCGTTGAAGGCAGAAGAGGAGGATCTGAGATTCTAGAGACTTATTAATAATGGTAGTAGCCCAGAAAATGTGTGTTATGCTGGTTTTTTGTGTGATAGTTATGCAGGAAAGTTTGTATTTTTAAGGATTGTATAATTTCGATAATTGTTATGTGTTATTGTGAAGCAGGGTTTTGCCTTGAAGATAATGCAACGTCAATAGCTGCAAACAGGTATGCTATTAATTATTGGGATTATGATATTGTATTCATTATTAGGATTATGATAGCGTGTGCAAGATTGAATGGGATTATGATACTGTATTCAGTATAAGATTATGATACTGTGTGCAAGATTGAATGGAGCCATATAATTAATGGAGACCGTATTGGTTTTTGTTTTTCTTGATCAGTGATATATTTTGGTACTTGTATTCATTATGATACTGTGTGCAAGATTGAATGAGAGTCATATAATTAATGGAGACTGTATTGGTTTTTGTTTTTCTTGATCAGTGATATATTTTGATACTTGGATCCATGAAAATGCTGTAGATGCCACAAATAGCACAGACTGCCCAACGCTATGTGATGGGCGGTGCGGGTTGGCTGGATAGACGAACAGATGCCTTCAGTTCTGCCTTATATATGAATCGGTAGGCGAAGCTACAAATGTCCAGTGCCTGTTGGCGCTACTTTTAAATGACTCCACCCGAGAGATGGTCATACAGGAACTGACTGATCAGACGAATTACCAATACTCCAAATGTGATGGATTTATCAAACAAACAATTGAGGCAGCTCAGTCACAACTGCACAATAGTGAATCGGCCTGTGGTCTAATGGCAAGTTGGATCACTTTCCATGATGATGACTCAGGTTCAAAATCCAGTGACCGTCGTCCATGTGTTAATGCGGCTGCGGGCTGTGCCAATGCCTATAAACCGATTCTATGAAAATGCAGATATGTTGTTAATGGTCGTCCCTCTGTTTTGTTTTTGTAGCTGAGTGTGTATCGAATGTATGAAAAGATGATACTATACAGAGTTCTGTAGTCTAGAAAGTCCAAAAAATTACTGAGAAATAAAAGGAAATCACAACCGTGCATATATGTTGCATGACGCCATGACACCACTTATTTGAAAACATCATACTATTTAACTTTTTCCAAACTGTATATGTGTTGAAGTAAAATCCTTGGAGCAGCACAACTAGTCAAGGCTGAGTAAAACCATAGTAAAACAGTGACACCAAATAGTATTCAGTCACATAAAGAATAGTACACAATCAATGCATTGAGTTGGTCTATGTTGCTGAAGCGAAAGGGGAAATAATAATCACGGGTAATGCATTTATTCCCTGTGATTGAACTTTCCTTCAAAGCAGTGTCAATAAGCATACATATAGCAGAATAATAAATGTTAAGATTATAGCATTATAGGTTATTAGATTTCAACTTGTTTGAGATCGAACTACCACAGTGCTAGGCCAGCAGCACTTATTACTCTACTTCATCATTAAAAGTTTAATTGTTCGCCTTCAGAGACTCCCATAATAGCTTTAAAAGATGAAGGAGACATCGATTAATGTAAAAGTTTCATCAACACGGAAATTGGAGAGAAGGTGGAGAGGTAAGTTACCAAAACAGACTCGCCGCGCTCCAGACATCGGATTGCTTCATCCTGAAAAGGGTCGAGCTTGAAGGGATACTCCTTTGCATCCTTTTTAGAAGCGGTTGTCCCTTCATCTCTCTTGGATTTAGGGAGGGCGTACCCTCCCCCTTCCTCTGGTAGGACACATCAAGGAGGCATCTGGCATGTAACCGTCCCATCCTGCGATCCATATGTATTTTTGTTGCCGTTGTCAAGCTGTGTTTGTTCATCTTCTTCAGCCCTCGGGTGTTTATGGAAGGGAGGGGCGGCACCCCCACCGTTACCAGGGCCGTGGAGGACTTCGTCCTCGGCTTTCCTCTTCACAACCGTCATGGCCAAATTCACCAGTCCTGCCGAAGAAGAATAATATTGTTCCGGGGGCATTTACGGTCCTAGAAAGGCTCTCAAGTTACATAATTTTGTGTCAATTTTTTCCCTAAACTATACCTATATGCATGCATAAGTAAAAAGAATTAAAAGCCGCTCATTATTTTCAGGTTTACCGCCATATAATAAAAAGATACATTGGGTTTAGCAAATTAGTATTATAACAAGAGGTTTTTTTTATTATGTTTTGTGTAGTGCTAGTGGATTAGTTTATTATGTCATTGTAAGTGATATATCTGAATCAATCATGAGTATTAATTGATTTAGATATGGACACAATTTTTCAATCTTTTAAAGTTTGTAATAGTTTTTATTAAATGTAATGGAATTTAGATTAAGGTTTGGTAATATTTAACACATTTAATTATTATTATTATTTATTGTCTATTTTTTTAGATTATTATTGGTCTTGGGAGATTATGTTGCTCTCGGTTTCTGTGCCTCAAGACCCACCAGTGAGGATGATATTAGCAATTGTATAATTATCTCCAACTTTTTTTGCTTTTGGCTCCTTGTAAACAATACTTTCTTTATTATAAATGTGTCATCCATGATTTAAATAACACGGAACAGTGAAGGTTGAAGGCCCAAGCGGAGATGATAAAATAAGTGACAGTGCCATACCAAAATGGTGCACCTAACAAAACAAACAAAAGTAAGTATAGCTTATAGCTACTATTGTACTCTACTGAATCAATCCCCATTTTCTAACGTTTTTTTAATATAAATTAGAGATTAAGTGTCATTTAGCTCATGCTGTGCAGACTTCAGGTTCCACCGCCATATGTGTTTGGTTCATTATCTATAAAAATACGGGCATCTACAATGAGCAGTAAAGTTCGACAATCCAGGCATTGAAGGCTGAAGAGGACAATATGTAGTTGAGATTTGAGAGACATATTAATAATGGTAGCAACCCAAAAAATGTTTGTTATGCTGGTTTTTTGTGTGATAGTTATGCATGAAAGTTTGTATTATTAGGGATTGTATAATTTTGATAATAGTACAAATCAGGTTTATCGAAAATAGTAGTCTATTACTATGAAGCAGGGTTTTGCCTTGGAGATAATGCAACGTCAATTGCTACAAATAGGTATGCTATTTTTTATTGGGATTATGATATTGTATTCATTATTGGGATTATGATACCATGTGCAAGAATGAATGGGATTATGATACTGTATGTATTCATTATGGGATTATGATACTGTGTGCAAGATTGAATGGGAGTCATATAATTAATGGAGACCGTATTGGTTTTTTTTTTCTTGATCAGTGATATATTTTGACACTTAGATCCATGAAATGCAGTAGATTCCACAAATAGCAGACTTTCCAACACTATGTGATGGGTGGTGCAAATTAGCTGGATGGGCGAACAGATGTCTTCATTTCTGCCTTATATGTTGCGGTAAATGTAATTGTGTGCCCTCTGGAATATAGAACTCCAAAGGAACGCACAAATGTCCTTAGAACTAATTTGCAATATTGTGTTGTAATCTCAGAATGTATTCATGCTCTGAATTTTATTATTCCTTAAGCTGGTGACGCAAATCAAGTAGCGTTATGTTAGGAATTTAGTCCGGTAGTTTCTTGTTGTCTTTGTGTTATTTAACTCTTTTAAGTGAAAACAGTAATTAACTTGGTGGTTATGTCTCACCTTTTGATTCTAGTGAATTTTATATTAAATTTTGTTGTCATCCCAACAATGTGTGGTGTGAGAGAGGATAGGGAGGGTTACATTTCTCATCATTCCAAACCCCTTACCCCATTTCTCATTCTATTCCTGTCTCTCGTTCTGTTTTACATTCATGTTTCATGTCTCCCGTTTTGTTTTACATTTCCATTTTTGGTAACATAGGATTTTATGGGAGAGTATAGTGCCAACGATGGATAAGCAAAGTTAGTGTAGAGGTTACATTTTAATCGATGGTTCTTGAGTCAAGAAATCCTGGAAGCTATTTTTATTTATTTATTAATTGTTTTAAACAAGTTCTGCTTTCTTGGATTCCTAGTGCTTGTAAAAGTATTTAAGTTTTCTTGACTAGTTTTTACTTTTCTCTTGTTTGTGGATTTTAATTTTGGCTCATGCATTCGCTTTTAATTTTGGCTTCTATACATAGCACTAATAAAATGAGTATCCTGCACTTTTTATCTAGAAGAAGATAAACAATAATAGAAGTATCAGGTTGATTCTGTGTTTAAAAATGGTTTCATAGATTTTATCATGATAGGAATGCCACATTATCTATTATAAAGTCATTTTCTACAAATATATAAATATCGGAAACCATGATTATAGACTTTATTTTAAATCTATTATGTGTTTTTAAAATTATGAATGAAGTTGAAGAGTAATATTGGAAATTGTATGCATTTAGTTGTCCATAAATCTGTTGGTTTCGTCCCTAAAGGGTTTTGTCCAGGAGTTTCTTGTTGTCTCTGTGTTATTTAGCTCTTTTAATTGAAAATAGTGATTAACTTGGTGGTTATGGCTTACCTTTTGGTTTTGGTGAATTTTATATTAACTTTTGTTGTCATCCCAATGATCGTTTGTTATACTTAGGTTTAGATATTAGATAATATAGTGGTGATTGCACATTGAATTTATTTCTATAAATTTAAGTGGGTCGACCCCACAACATTTCGTACTACTAACAAAAAAATATATTGTCTCATGTCGCACTACCAACAAAAATATATATTGTCTTTGTTGGGCGCCCGCAAGAACCTGCTACCCAAATATAATGCAATGGGAGCACGCGAGCAGGTCTAATCAACAACGCGCATGCACTGCTTATATGCGTGCATGCGCTCCCTCTTCGGAGTGATGAACCTCCACATCGAATTTCCAGCATGGGGAATAAGAGCTTGCACGCGCATTTGGACGCGAGTGTGTTGGGCGCGATAGAAAACAGGGACACGTGTGTGTCCCTGTGTATTAAAAAAAAAAAGAGTGGGCATATGTGTTTTTTAGTCACCCGTGAGCATGCAAGGAGGAGACAACCACCCCCAAGGAGCACAACCAACTTTTGCAAATTGCCTAAAATGACCTTGGAGTAAGGTAAATAGAGTAGGAATGCAATTTTTTTTGTTTATTTCATTGTTTTTAAAATAAAATACAAAATTTAAAAAAAATTGAAAATCAATTGAAATGGGAAAAATTTGATACCGCAGGTACAAATTACCCAACCACAATGACCAATACCAATGAACCATCCGAATAAATGAATTAAAGAAACCAAACAGAGGACCTAAACCTCAAATTAAATGAAGAAAACCCTTAATTAAACGAAGAAGAAAACCCCGAAGATGAATTACATAGGGATTTGAACCAATTAAGAATTTTGAGTGATGAATTGAAGAACACGAGTGAACCCTCTTAGGTTTCCCTCGTGAGATCAATACAAAACATTATAGAATCTATCAACATTGCCCACAGTGAGATAACCAGTTTGAGCGAATATAGGGATTGAATGAGAGAGCATTATAGCACTGGTATATCCAAAGAGGATATAAAAAACTTAAATATCACAAAATTCCAACTGTGGAGCAAATTTACAGATCCTAGAACAGGACAACCTCTAGATGTGAGGAAGAGAAAATTTTACATGAACTTGTGTAATTACCAGCCATGGAGAGAAAACTGGAGGAAGAGATGGTTCATGGTATTTGACAAACCTCCATGCAACAATGTCAAGGTCCCACAGTATTTTCTGAGGAAACTGTGGTCTGAGTTTGTGTTAGGGTTCTGTGTGAACTACTTCGACATCACTAAGTTCCAGGGCGTCGGTTTTGGCTCAGTCCAAGATCGACCTCATGCCCATTGGAACGCACTTAGAGGACCTGCTGCACCTAGGCGAGAGCCAAACCCGCCTCCTCAACCCCGTGGGTTAGGTAGTGGGCTAGATGAGATCCATGAGTCTGTGAGATGTGCCACATGGCACCTTTTTAGGCATATCTCATTTGTGGGTATGTCCTCGTAGAGCGAGCATGACCCCCTTGAGAGACACACTTTTGCACGGTATACCGGTGGTGGGTGAGGGAGAGAAGATATAAGTGGTATCCAGGTGGATCCATTTAGCTCGATGAGACCAGTGCCATATCGTTATTCTTGTTGTGGGCATCCATGCCAGGTTCCCACGTAGGAGAATGGCACAAAGAGATACCTACACCAGGTTAGTCATTATTTTATTTAATGTCATAATTTCTAATAAATTTAGGTTAGAATTAGATGTTGATGAATTGATTTTTTTTTAATGTACATCTATTCAGTGCCGAGTCTCCAACACACGGGTGGGAGGACGCTGGTTCCTTCAGCCTAGATGGAGCCATGGTAGTTGCAGAGGACATCGCGACACCATGCACACAGGTAGTTTTCTTTCAATAATTAAATTTAATGTTAGTAGTTAATCTTGTCGTCTAAGATATGTGTCTCTCTTGTAATTTGTTTTAATATTTGCATCGTGTTTATTGTTTATTGTTATTTCTCTGCGATCCTGTTTTTCTAAGAAGGTCATGAGAGAAAACAAATATTCTACCACACTATCTTAAACTTCATTCAATTCCTTAAAAAATGGATGAAATGTTCTCTTACCTTAATTGGTAACAAGCTAGGAAGTATGTTTGACATTGGTGAAAAAATGAGGGACCTAGAAAAAACTTACGTGGAAAAAATTTACATGGAGATGCACCAAGATGATGGGTTAGATAATTAAATTGGTAATTAATGAATTGGGTCTTAGTTGTATTGTCAATAATTGAATATGTGAAAATAACCATTATCTACTTAGTATGCTACCTATAATAGAAACTTAGAATAAAATGTACTAAGAAAGGTATTCTCAATTAGGATACCTTAAAAAATTAGGTTTGAAATAGGAGGAGAAGAGAACTCATAGCCATGTCAACTCTGGACTAGAAAGGAAATGAATCATAAGCAAGTTTTACTAGGGCTAACTAATCAACTAATTCATATATGAGGAAACTTTAGCATTAATAATGGATACAATTTTCAAAGATATAGTTAGGGAAAATATGACAAACACTTACCATATAAATCATCCATCCTTTGATATTACACAAGACAAGCATATACTTTTTGAATATTATTTCAAGGATCGATGAGAAAGTCTAAGGAGCAAACCCATAAACGTTGTGGATATTCTCTAAAATAGAGAAAAATGTAACATCCCTAAAAATCATAATTCAAAAGAAAAATTATTATGCAAGTTTGGGACTGTTACTATCACCATCATATCATCAATGTTATGTCGCTTGATTGATTTGTGACTTCTATTGTATCACTAAATTAGTTCTTGTCAATCATCACATATTTATTTAAATTGTCGACCCATATTTAGTTAATATTTACTAATTGAATCTAAATATTTTTGTGCAAATGAACAGGTGTCCGCAGGATTGAGTGACTAGCCATCCCCACTAGGGATCAGTAGATCCCCTTGTGAGCAGGTATCTTGTAATAAAGAATAAATTTAATTTCAGTTTTGATGGCTTATATTTGTATAGTTATATTTTTTATGTACTAATACACGATGCCATGAATATGTATGCAGGACCCACCACATAGGCATGTCGGTGTCACTATCTCTCCACCGATTGCCTTTTTCCCACCATATATGCCAGGTGTAACCCCTGGCATACATGTCCCTTTCCCTGCATCCCTCCCCACCCTGTTCCATCCATCCCTTACCTCCCACACACCACCACACTTCCATCCAGCTCCGCCCCCCTCCTCACCTCACCCATCCACCCCCTCCCTTGCAGTTTCCCATGTTTCCACCCTCCCCCCTCCTAGCACATTACACCACCCATCCACATTCACCCATCCCTCCACCCCATCCCAAAACTCATCTCGCTCCTCCATATTCCCCCACCACCCTCATTTCCTATTCCAGGGTGGCTTGTTCCATTCTACAACCAGTTGGCGTTTATCGATGTACATCACCACTTCGCCGACTCCAGTCCATGCCCTCTCCCACCGTGCCCCCTAGTGTTGTATCCAACATCGATGTGGCTACATCCTTTGCTATGCCATCCACCCTAGCATCATAGCAGGTTGTACAACCCATTGCTCCACCTACCACCCCTAAGGACTAGTCGATTGCTCCATCTTCCAGCCACGAGGACCAGCCTGTTGTGTTCACGATGAGATTGATTAGTTTATGAAAATATCGTTCAATATTAATGAAAATTAACATAGCCATAAATTGTATGAGTTATCTTACTGTTTAAATGTTGCAGGGTGGCATTCCCAAGACACTTAGATCATGGAGGAGGGTAGCTTGCTCACCACTTACGGTCTCGTCTCAGGTGAGCTATTTAAAATTTAAAAACGTAATTTTGATATTTAAATTGTTTTTTTTACTTGTATAATTTCCTGTAGGAGTTGAAATTTGATTGTTGTCATTTTAGAGCCCAAGGGGAGGTGGTCAAAGCAGCCAGAAGAATCGAGCTTCCTCTAGCTTGAAGAACAGGAAGATCGATTTTGGAGTTGGACCTCGGAGCTCCAAGGGTGGGTAGGAGGATTGAGAGAGCCTCCTATGTACACTATCCATGATGTGGCATTTTGGAACGAGTTGCCATATTTTGTATAGGGAACGAGTTGCCATATTTTGTATAGTGCACGAGTTTCCATATTTTGTATATGATTGGAAAGTTTTGTATATTAATATATCATTTTGTACTTCTTTATAGTAGTAGTTTATAGTTGATGCGCTTACAATACTTATTGTTGACGAAGCAATAAAGTTCATATGTTCACAATAAAATTCATAAAAAAATTAACACTGTAGGTTAGTTTACAAAAAAATACACAAATGCATAAAAATACAGTCTTATTCATTGTCCAAATTGCAATAGAAAGAACTTGTTTTCCTTTGGTATTTACATAGTAATTCTAACCTTTGGCCTTCTACTCCATTTTCTATCCTTGACTAACCCTAGGACTGTCTATCAAACTAGACTATAATACTACCTATTAGGAAGCCATAAGACACACCTAAATCATTCTATTCTAGCCTAACCCTTGCTAAAACCCTTTCCCTAGACTCATACCTTTCCCTCTCTCTAAAGCAAGACTTATTCCTTTCATTTCCACACTAATTAGACCCCCACGACTCTCCCTATATCTGACTGTAATATCCATTTTGGACAAGCCTAGAACACCACTAAACCATCCTAATATTCCCTAACTTATTTAATGCAATATCCTATTTAGGGCAGCCATAATAGCCTTCTTACCCACCTATCATATCCTAAGGTCACTTTTTTTCCTTCTTATCTTACCCACTCGCTAATGCCTCACCTCAAATTTGACCATAACCCAATTTAAAGTGGCACAAAGACAGGTCCTAAAGGGACTGTATATAAAGAATCATTCCTAGCCATACTTACACAAATTTGACCATAACCCAATTTAAAGTGGCACAAAGACAGGTCCTAAAGGGACTATATATAAACAATCATTCCCAACCATACTTACACAAATTTGACAGTGGTATATAAACATCCATAACTTGAAAAAATACTAGAAAAGTCCTTGAATTGCTTGCAATTCATTGTGTCATCAAAAACCAAGTGAATATACTTCTTATCATTCCTTCTTGACTGGAAATTACATTAGAGGAAATTTGGAGTCTAAAATAGGCCTTATAAGAAAACCCGCAATAAATTTTGTGAGTTGGAATTCAAGAACCAATAGAATTTCAATAAAATGAGTCAACCATAATGGTTGAATTGACATATTTGTCATAAAAGAAAACTACTTTTTTTGTTCATATTTTCAACATATCTCCGTGTGTTTTTACTCAAATTTCAGGTGGGAGAGCTCATTGGATGCGAAATTTAATTCCGCATTAAACGAGTACCCACACTCCATACTTTTGACAGACCCCACTAGCCCAAAAACAAGAAATACCTAAACAAATGTGATGATGATGTCATCATCACATTTTTTCAGGAATTTCTTTTTTGGGTGTAGCGGGGTCCGTCAAAAGTATGCAATGTGGGTACTCGTTGGATGCAAAGTTAAATTCCGCATCCAACAAGCTCTCTCGCTCAGAATTTGAGTAAAAACACAAGGAGATATGTCGAAAATATGAACAAAAAAAGTAGTTCTTTTCATTCTTCCTCCAAAATTAATAACTATTATTTTATTATTTAAGTATTATTTTATTATTTTAACTATTATTTTATCATTTTCCTTAGGAGGCCCATTTTAGACCTCAAATTTCCTCTAATGCATCTTGGACTGTCATAAGACATTTTACTTGACTGGAAATTTGATTTGGTTTAACAGTCCCATTGGCTTGGAAACTTGTCACTTATAAAATTGTTTATCATTTATGTTTACTTAAAAAATTTCTACCCTTGTCTTGACAAGCTAAAAAGTGAAATATAGGACTGTCATAATGCTAAATGTTTGGCTGGAAATACTTTTATGTCGGTTGCAAAAGAGGTTGACTTTGTAGGATATGATGATAACATCCCATCAACATGACTAACATGCTTCAACCACATGCATAATTGAAATGAAAACATCCCATAATGATAACGTCCCATAAAAATTATTCTTCCTTGACAAATAAAAAATGAAACAAATTTATGAATATGTGTCTTCTATCACGATCTATTGAGCACTTGCAATTTTAATGAGCTATTGTACTTGTTGTAATTTTAACAATTTAAGGGTTATCATGCATAACCTATTGTTTAGAATCAATGAGGAAACCCTAACCCTAACTGAAGTTTAAAGTTTAACATGCATAACCTAGGATTTATAATCAATGAGGAAACCCTGACAGGTAATATCTTATTTAGGGCAGCCCTAATATCCTTCTTACCCACCTATCATAGCCTAAGGTCACATGCTTGCCTTCCTATATTACCCACTCACTTCCTAACTTGTCATCCCTATAGATCCTTCCTTTGGTAGCGACATGTTCTCTTTGGGTGTACAATCATGGTTTGAAGGGTCATTTTGGCTAGCAAGTTCCTTTTATTTCAGAGGATTTTCCTTAGTCACCATCTTGATGGCCTACACAAGTGCATGATGACCTATCCAAAGGTCTGCACTTAGCATATCTAATGAAATAAACACCATTGAAGTTTACTTAACAAATTACACCCAAAATTATCTCAAATTATCATGCATAACCAATGCTAGAATCTACCCAATCATAAATATAATATAAGCTAAAATTCAAATCTCCAAACTATAATTGTTTTCCTCGTTCGGGTTTATAAACCCTAATCATCTTTCATCATAGAAGCACATGGCATTTCAGGCAAGTCTAGCTAGGGTTAACATTTCAGGCAAGTCTAACATGTAACTATTCATCAATTAAAATAGTGTTAGCTAGGGTTTAGGATAACAAAGAAATTCAATTCATAACCTAGGGTTTAATTCAATTGTAACAATTCGATAATTTTAGTATTGTTTATTCCCCTCCTAAACTTCTCTAAAAATCATCCTAGCATTTGCACGCATTGGTATTTGCATTTGTGAACATGTGAAATAGTAAGTAGTTCATACTAATCCCAATAAAATTATTTCATGTATGTGCATAGACTAGGTATAGGGCCTTTTGGTTTTTACTAAATGATACTAACCAATCTAATGATATATACCTAAAGAGGTCATAAAACCCTCGTTCCATCTCATAACTTGTGAACCCTAGTTATAATATGCAATTTGTAGTTCATGAAACCCTGGTTGGTTTTCAATTTGTAAGTGTATCCTAGGGCTATATGGCCTTTTGGTTTCTACTTAAATGATACTAACTAGTCTAATTTGATCTTCAAACCTAAAGAGTTCATAAAACCCTAGTTTGTAGTTCCATGTCTCAATATGTGAACCCTAGTTTTATTATGCAGTTTTTTGGCTTATATTCTAGTACATGAATAATATAATGCTGCAACATGTGCTTTCTTAGTGATATCTAGAAACATTGGGCCATGAAAACATGAGGGGGAGGGCCATTTTCAACCCAAGTTATAGCATGCAATTGT
The DNA here is from genome assembly GCA_001517045.1 of Pseudotsuga menziesii. Lineage (NCBI taxonomy): Eukaryota > Viridiplantae > Streptophyta > Pinopsida > Pinales > Pinaceae > Pseudotsuga > Pseudotsuga menziesii. The sequence goes on along the minus strand of LPNX010358750.1, from coordinate 95,596 downwards.
AGTTCATGAAATCCTAGTTGGTTTGGGATGTGTACATGTATAGGTTTTTCTACTTCGATTTCATAACCTGTAAAGAGTTCATGAAACCCTACCAACTAATATAACATACCATAACATAATATACCATAACATACTAACATCATACCATTCTAACATACCATACCATACCCTACAATACTAACAACATAGTACATACCCTACAATACCCTATGATAGTAACATTATAACATGTACTAACATACCATACCATACCATACTAACATTTAACATACCATACTATTCTAGTTCCATCACATAACTTGTAAATAGGTCATAAAACCGTAGTTCCATCTCATAACTTCTCAACCCTAGTTATAACATGCAATTGTAGATCATGAAACTATAAGTTCATGAAACCCTAGTATACAATTGTAGTTCATGAAACCCTAGCATGCAATGGTAGTTCATGAAACCGTAGGTGTGTTTCTCTTTTCCATCTCATAACTTGTAAATAGCTCATAAATCCATATTTCCATCTCATAGCTTTTAAAGAGGTCACAAAAACCCTAGTTCTATCTCATAACTTCTCAACAATAGTTATAGCATGCAATTGTAGTTCACAAAACCCTAGTTGGTTTTCAATTTGTACATGTACATGTATTTCTACTTCCATCTCATAGCTTTTAAAGAGGTCACAAAACCCTAGTTCCATCTCATAACTTCTCAACCCTAGTTATAGTATGCAATTGTAGTTCACAAAAACCTAGTTGGTCTTCAATTTGTACATGTACATGTGTTTCATCTCATAACTTCTCAACCCTAGTTATAGCATGCTATTGTAGATCATGAAAACCTAGTATGCAATTGTAGTTCATGAAACCCTAGTATGCAAGTCTCAATGAGATTGTAGTTCATGAAACCCTAGCATCCATTAAGGTATCCACACTAAAATTGTTTTCCTCGTTAAGGTTTATAAACCCTAACATATTTCATCATAGAAGCACATGGCATTTCAGACAAGTCTAGCACCAGTTTTGATGTAAACATGTCTATCCTAGGATGATTCCTCAAACCCTAGGTCTTTGTCTATTGCATCAACACAAGAACCAAGACCTCCATGGAAAATCAACTAAACATAAAAAATTCTTCTTCTAAGCAAGGAATCAAAAGAAGCTCAAGACTTATCAAGTTAAGTTTTCCATGGTCTTTCCCTAACCTCCGTGTATCACATAAGAACAAGACTGCAATATCACCAAAGACATTAGCTCTTTTCTTTGTATCTTCTACAGGGTTGGAACCGTAATTCTACCTCCTTTTCCTTGACAATAAGAGTATAGATTTTGCAAGACAACCATCAATTCCTCTAGTATTATATCTCCTTCTCCAAGGTTTACTTACATATATAAACCCTAGTGTCCTCATGCATATCCAAGTTTCATCATGTAATGCATTCCTCCTCTAGTTTTGTACCACATCTTCTTGTTCCCAATGCTCCTCGACATATGTGTCAAAGGTGGTTACAATGCTCCAATGCTTATCCTCAACATGTGTGCCAAGGTGGTTACTATGCTCATTTGTTCTCTTCAACATGTGTGTGAAGGTAGTCACTATGGTCCAATATTTCACTTATCTTCATCCTAATATCATAAGGAAAACCAACAAAATAAACCATAGTCCAATTCTATGTTAACACCATGAAGATACATCCCTTTAGGACACTCTTTCCAAGCATATAACATATCTAGAACCTCTTATTACAATGAATTAGAACATCAATAAATATAATGAGCAAAACCCTAGTTTACAAAACTGATGCAAAATGGAGTAATTGGGCCATGCAAACATGGTGGAAAGGTCCCACTAGAGGTAATGGCATGCCAAGAGACCAACGCAGTCAACGGCTCATCGTTCTGACCTTTGGTTGTTGTGTTATGTCGAGTTGCAAGTTTCATGAAAATGTCGTTCAAGGACACTTGGTCACTCTCGGTCCGAGAGAAAAACACCAAACGGAGCAGCAAGATTGCATTTCATTGTCTCCAACAGGTGTGTATGGCCAATGCCAACATGGGAACACCACCAAGACTGGCACAGAGAAGGTATTTTCAGAGTTTACCCACCAATGTGAGAGTTGCATTGAAAGAAACTAAGCAAAACCCTAGTTTACAAAACCAATGCACAATGGAGTCACTCGGCCATGCAAATGCACTGGAGAGGGCCCACTAGAGGTAATGGTATTCCAGTAGACAACCAGAGTCAACATCTCATCGATCTGACCTCCGGTTGCTAATTTATGTCGAGTTGCAAGTCACATGAAAATCCATTCAAGGACACTTGGTCGCTCTCGGTTCGGGAGAAAAAAACCAAATGGAGCAGCAAGATTGCATGTCGTTGGCTCCGATAGGTGTGTATGGCCAATGCCAACATGGAAACACCACCAATACTGGTACGAAGAAGGGATTTTTAGAGTTGACCCACCAATGCGAGAGTTGCATTGAAGGAAACTGAGCAAAACCCTAGTTTACGAAACCGATGCACAATGGAGTCACTAGGACATGAAAATGTAGTGGAGAGGACCCACTAGAGGTAATGTCATGCCAAGATACCAATGGAGTCAACGGCTTGTCGATCCGACCTCCAGTTGTTGAGTTATGTCGAGTTGCAAGTCACATGAAAATGTCGTTCAGGGACACTTGGTCACTCTTGGTCCGGGAGTGAAAAACAAACAGAGCAACAAGATTGCATGCCATTGGATCCAATAGGTGTGTACAGAAAATGATTTCATGGGAACACCACCAAAACTGGCACGGAGAATGGATTTTCAGAGTTGACCCACCAATGCGAGAGTTGCATTGAAGGAAATTGAGCAAAACCCTAGTTTACAAAACCAATGCACAATGGAGTCACTAGGCCATGCATACATAGTGGAGAGGTCCCTCTAGAGGTAATGGCATGCCAGGAGACCAACAGAGTCAACAGCTCATCGATTCGACCTCTGGTTGCTGAGTTATGTCGAGTTGCAAGTCACATGAAAATGTCGTTCAGGGACACTTGGTCACTCTTGGTTCGGGAGTGAAAAACCAAAAGGATCAGAAAGATTTCATGCCATTAGCTCCAACAGGTGTGTATGACCAATGCTGACATGGGAACACCACCAAGACTGGCATGGAGGAGGGTTTTTCAAAGCTGACCCACCAATGCAAGAGTTGCATTGAAGGAAACTGAGCAAAACCCTACTTTATGAAACCGATGCACAGTGGAGTCACTCGACCATGAAAACATAGTTGAGAGGGCCCACTAGAGGTAATGGCATGCCAGGAGATCAATGTAGTCGACGACTCATCGATCCTACCTCTGGTTGTTGAGTTATGTTGAGATGCAAGTCGCATGAAAATGTCGTTCAGGGACACTTGGTCACTCTCAGTCTGAGATGACATGCTAATTTTTGGGCATGGTAAGAGAATTATGAAAAGGTTGAATAAGGGCTTGGAAAGTCAATTTGAAATAAAGGATTTGGGTCAAGCACGACAAATATTGGGCATGAACTATATTTCTCCAAAAAAGGATAGAAGAAATCTTACTTATAAATAAATAATCCGTGTTGTCCCAGAAGACTTAAGATGGGTGTATTTAGCTATGGTATATGATAGAAACTGTATCTCTTAAACATGAACAACACTTTGACCTTTCTCTGTGTTATACCTTCTGCTTTCACATTCAATTCTAATTATTGACTCAAATAGAAGAAGGATAAAAACTTACTAGAATAGCAATTAAAATTTAGAGATGAAAGCATAATGCACATGTCAAATACCATTTAACAATATTAGAGAAATTATTTTTTGATTAGTAGCCCGATGCAACAAAAATTGGAGAGAAAGTTGCAAAGATAATGGTTTACCAGGAAGGACATTTAGAGAACAATATAAAGTGCGGAGTTAGCAAACTTGTGAAGGACATGATGTTTAAACTCCTATAACAAAGGTAAGAGAAACATGGGTGAAAGATTAAACCAGTGAAGGGTGTCTATTGAAGATACATGCATCAAACATTTTCACTTGAAAGTTACATTCAAATAATTCAATCTCTAATTAAAAAGAACAGAAGGAATTGAGAATGCAAATGATGAAAATTTGTGTTCTTGCATCGCTTTAGTGGCTAACAAGAAGTAGTGTGAAAGGGATGGAGAAAATAGTCATTTGTCTCTATTCAAAATAGTCAGATGTAGAGAATTGTGTGCTTGTGCAAGCTAACATGTCAAAATCTGGATGCCAGTTCCATGAGTGGTTAAAATTGACAGCTACTTACTATTAAAAGACAAGACGATCATGATAACACCCTCCGCTTTCTATGTGAACTCTTCAAAATGCTTTCCCTTTCCATCTATATCGATGTCATGTCTGATTATATAGCATGTATAAATACTTATTACCAAGATGGTGCATAAAAAAGATCATACCTAGTAATAAGTATTTATACATGCTATATATTCAGACATGACATCGATATAGATGGAAATGGAAAGGATTTTGCGGAGTTCACATAGAAAGCAGAGTAAGTTATCATGATCGTCTTGTCTTTTAATAGTAGCTGTCAATTTCAATCACTCATGGAACTAGCATCCAAGTGGAGTGTAAGCACAATTAACCAATCTCATTCAATATAGCCAGCTAGATCCTCTATGTTGTTGATTTCCTCCAACAATCTCTCGTGCTCTGAATGAGGAAAGAAGTAATGTACCTTGGTTGAATTATTCATTGACATTGAATATAGATGGATGTTCATGCCAACAATCAAGTTAGTGAAGTGATAGACCACAGAACCTGGTCTGTAATCCACGAATACATGCCCACTACTTCTTCTTGATTTCCCATCTAGTGTAAGATATTCACCCTCAACCACCATTGATCCAATAGAAAATTCATTGCCTTCATCATCAATCAATGATCCATTCAGGATTTTCTTACCTCAAATGCATCATGCCAACAAATAATCCGTGCCCCATTCATTATATTTTAGGGAAACAACTACATATATGTGTCCTTGTTGTACAAGATTTGAGATATGGTCGTAGTCTATCGAAATCATTGACTGACCCTCCTCTAAGTGGGTTGTTTCACCGACTACACATGGGTCTACTACAAGTGACACATGATCCCAATCATCAACCCAATCCATGCATTCACATTCATCCCATTCACCACTACTACAAGGGATGCAAAAGCAAGCAAGTTTCTGCATCCATATTTCAAATAGGGGTTTGTTTGAGCTTTGAACTGAATGAAATCCACGTGTTCCTTATACTATGCTGCAACTATAGGAATGTGATCGATCTATGTCAACCACATTCCAAAAGATCCTGATTGGCATTCCTACCACTTTAGTTCAGTCGACATTATTGTAGAGCACCATTGAACTATGGATTCTGCATCTTTGATATGGGGGTTTCTGGTAAACCTCATCTCCTCCCTTTGTAGTGCGGTCTTAATGCATGCATTGGCCCCGTCATGCTCACCTTTTCTGTGCTTGGTCTCAAAGTAGTTCCATATGTGCGACACATTATAAGTCTTATGTAATATACTCATCCATTGGAAGACTCAGGAATTTTTGAACTGGCCCGCACAACCATCTAACCATATCCAATGCTGATCCATCTGTATATCTCCCTTCTTTAGCTGATCATAGAAAATTAAAAAATAGTGTTGCACATAATACAGATCATGGCATCTGTCATCACTTATGTAAAATTTTGTCTCCTTCTGTATTATCCTATTGTTAATGTTGCTCTCAGGGCCATGCCTATACATAATATGTACCATGATGCTGACTTGGTTGGAATGGTACTATTGAATCTGAATTTCATTTTGTGGCTGAAGGGTGTATTTTTCTGCAAAATCCGCAATTGACAATATGGTCCCAATGGGAAATCTGTCCCTGCATTTTCTGTACTGCTCATCCTGCCATCGCGCTACATGCACATGTTGAACATACTGCTTGGTTTTCTTGTAGATCTCCATCAAAAAATCACATACCCTTACCTATTGCCATGAAAACAAGGGTCGTATTAGAATGTGACCTTTAAAGAATGTACATGTAGAAACTGTACATGTAAGAGGAAAAACATGCAATAATCATTTGCACCTATGACTTCACCAATGCAATCTTTTTACCTTTCTTCGCACTATCTGATTGATAGGTTACGTACTTGAAGCTCTGCATCTCCACGCTCATATTTCCAAATTGATGCTCACCACTTCCACGAATGCAACAGTTCAAAAGAGCCAACCCACTGCACTTGGAACAATTCCCATATAGACATGATTTTACATAGTATTTTTTTCTTTCATGCCTTGGACACATGATCCCGACGATAAAATATCTCGATGCATTCGGTGGTATTATGAATTCATTACAGCCCTGGTCAAGGTTAGTATGCAAATCACAAAATATATGTTTATACGTGTCATAAAAATATTCATATTCTACATGGTATCTACAACAGCATGTGTTTCAATCAATGCATACATGAACGTACCATGGTTTACATTTCTGAAAGGACCTTTGGTCCAGGTTCAATTTTGTGTGCTCATTCTTGAATCTCTCATAGAGTTTAGTCTGTGTTGTGTCAAGGAAGTGTTTGACGTGGGGTTCATGTTCAGTAGAACCTTTTCTCAGCTTTATCACATCTCTTTGATTAGATGAAGGTATGGTATGATCATGCCAGAACGTTTGTACTAATTCCTTAACAGCATCAATTAGCTTCATATCTCAACGAGGAAACCTGCCAACAAAATCCCAACAATATTTTCCACCTAGAGTCTACATATTTTCTCTTATAATAGAGTGCTTCTAAACAATTTTTCTATTTAATTTAAGTATATGAGAAGTGTGTGAAAGGAGGCGACGTTGCCGTGTGGACTTGCTTACAACTGATTTTGATAACACACGACGAGACGCACAAATATCTTTAGTACATGACATCTTCCCAATCGCATTAAAAGCAGATTGGAGATTTCTAACAATATGATTGTTAGCCTATGAACTTCTAACCATATTTACACCCATAATTCTCCTAACAACAACTAAACAATTTGACTTTAACAAACATAGTAATAATTGACAATTCCCTGCAATGCCTTTGGATTCAAAATATTCCTTCATTAATTTGTTACATTGCCAATTGATAGTATGTTTGGGAAACTTACCTTCAAGTCTTGAAATACAACTTTCATCCACATGGATACGTCCAAGAGTTCTTTTTATTGTAATAGACAGTCGAGGTAGGGTAGGTGGACATGAGCTACGGATCCCATGGATTCTTTGTTGTGGTGAATCATTCACATGTCGGTCCATATTGGGAGTGTGCTCGACATGGTTGTAGTCTTCTGGAAGAGATTGCAAATTAATCATTGCTCCTAGGTCCAATGCTTCATACTCAGCATCTCTCAATACACCTATGTCTTCAAGAGCTTCAACATGGCATGTTGATGGATTGTTGGTTGGAGACTGTGTTGATGTTGGAACTTGAGATGGGTCCGTTGGACGCAACCGCTTCACCCCTGGTTATGAAGTAGAGGTTCTTATGTCATCAACTCTGTTAGGATCGGTCGCAGTATTAGTGGAAATGCCTGGACCATGTCTCACTCTCTCCATTGCCAACCTGGCCTTTTCTTTTACCTCATTTTCCTTTTCAATGGGAATATTCCTTCTAGTTTTTCTTGCTCTATTATGTGAGTTTCCCATATCCGAAAGTTTCTTTATCAAAACTATGAGGTATACCCCTGCATAAGAAGCAACAAATAAGGTATTAGTTCCATTATACAAGATACATGACACGTTCCAACATAAATAACTAAATTATAGATATGTTAGTATGCTAATTATTGGCATTGATACATAATCGTTGATTAAAGGTTTCTCTTTATGTTCGGACCAAATTTTCATTTCTATACTCTAATTGAGTCAAGTAAAGATAGTCAAGTTTGCAGGTATTACAACTATAGGATTCTGACTTCCTTTGTGTTCAAAAAGTATTGGAAGTCAAAATAAGATGAGTGAAATGAGGAGGTTCTAAATACCGCAAAAAAAAGAGAAATCATTGAGGTAGAGGCATCCATGTCAAGCTCCAAGACATGTTATGGTAAATATAGCATGAAGAGGAGAGCATGGACAAATTGGTGAACTGTTCAATATGGACCCTCTCCCATGATTGCTTCCAAGGTTTTTATACAAATTGAAGAGTCTTAATAGAGAACCTCATCTATGCCATCCTTGTGGGAAATCGAAATATATTCATGTGCAAATGATTAGTGGTCTACATTGCATACTTCATCTTGTATAGAGAATATGGACAACTTGGTGAACTATTCAACATGGACCCTCTCCCATGATTAATTGAAAGGTTTTTTTTTAAATTGAAGAGTCTCAAGAGATAACTTCATCTATGCCATCATTGTGTGAAATCAAAATATATTCATGTGCAAATGTAAATTAGTTAACATTGCATACTTCATCTTGTAAGGAGAATATGAGACTTGTTTAGATGTGAATTTGGGATTTATTCTTGTGAAATTAAATATTTTATATGAGAGAGATATTGTTGTAGGCATATCATAAAACATAAATCAATGAAATGATTTGAAAGCTTGTGAATTAAACCAATTATTTTCAATTCACCATACCTATTCAAAATGATCTCTTCTTCCAATGAAAACTTGTAGTGTGAATCTTTCCACTAACTTCCAGGACCACTAAATATGTTTATTAGATTCCAAGAGTGAGCTTCTATCCAATAGATCAAAGAGTGGTGATGGATTGTGAGCCAAATTGCACAGTTTAAGAGCACAAAATGCGCAAACAACAAAAGAAAACCCATGAAATTTGGAAGCAATCCCAAGAATCCAGATCTATTTTTTTTAACCTACTAACAGGTGTGCGCACGCACCTTTAAGCATGTGCACGTGTGTATAAGACCAGGAGCATGCATTAACATGCAGGAAAACTCAAATGCGCATGCGCCTGTGTTTAACATTTAGAGCATTTACTCACTAAATTTTATTTCATTTAATGACTAACGTTTTTCAACAATGACTTCGCATTCATGATTATTTCAAGTATTTTTACAATATAGTCTAAAACCTATCATCATCATCACCACTACAATATATTCTAAACCTATCATCATCATCATCATCCTCATCCTCATCATCATCATAATCACCATCATTGTTCATCATCATTGTCATCATCATCATCATCATCATCATCCTCATCCTCATCCTCATCCTCATCATCATAGTCATCATCCTCATCATCATCATCATCATCATCATCCTCATCATCATCATCATCACCATCATTGTTCATCACCACCATCATTGTTCATCAGCATCCTCATCGTCATCATCATCATCATCATCCTCATCATCATCTTCATGATTATCACCATCATTGTTCACTGTCATAGTCATCTTCATAGTCATCATCATCCTCATCCTCATCATCGTCATCATTGTCATCATCCTCATCATCATCTTCATCATCGTCACCATAATTGTTCATCATCATAGTAATCTTGATAGTCATCATCATCCTCATCATCATCATCATCTTTGTTATCAACATCATCATCCTCATCATCACAATCATCATCATCATCATCATCATAATCACTGTCATCATAGTAATAGACATCGTGATCATCATCCTCATCATCATAATCATCATCACCATTATTGTTCATCATCATAGTCATTATCATCCTCCTCGTCATCATCATTGTTGTCATCAAAAACATCATCCTCATCATCATCACCATCATCATCATCATCATCCTCATCATCGTCATCATCATCACCATCATTGTTCACCATCATCATCATCATCATAGTCATCATCCTCATCATCATCATAGTCATCCTCCTCCTCCTCCTCCTCATCATTGTTCATCATCATCATTCCATTGCAAATGCTTGAAAATAAAATTAAAGCAAAGTTTCAACTAAACCCATCATCATCATCATCATCATCATCATCCTTGTTCCTCATCATTTTCGTCATCATCATCATGCTCATCCTCATCCTCATCATCATCATCATCATGATCATCATCACCATCATTGTTCATCATCATTGTCATCGTCATCATCATCATCATCCTTATCTTCTTCATCATCATAGTCATCATCATCATTGTCATCATCCTCATCATCATCATCTTCACCAACATTGATCATCATCGTCGTCGTCATCATCATCATCATCATCATCATCATCATCATCCTCATCCTCATCCTCATCATCATCATCACCATCATTGTTCATCATCATCATCATCGTCGTCGTCATCCTCCTCCTCCTCCTCCTCCTCCTCATCATCATAGTCATCATCCTCATCATTATCATTGTCATCCTCCTCCTCACCTCATCATCATTGTTCATCATCATCATTCCATTACAAATGCTTGAAAATAAAATCAAAGCAAAGTTTCAACTAAACCCATCACTGTCCATCATCATTGTCATCATCATCATCATCCTCATCCTCATCATCATCATCATAGTCATCATCGTCATTGAAATCATCCTTATCATCATCATCATTGTTCCTCATCATCGCCAGCATCATCATCATCATCCTCAACATCATCATCATCACCACCATCATTGTTCATCTTCATAGTCATCATTAGATCCTCCCCATAATCATCATCTTCATCATCAACATCATCATCCTCATCATTGCAATAGTCATCATCATCATCATAATCATTGTCATCATAGTAATTGTCATCATGATCATCATCCTCATCCTCATCATCATCATCACCATCATTGTTCATCATCATCATCGTCATCAAAATCATCATCGTCCTCATTGTAATCATCATCATCATCATCATCATAATCATCATCGTCATCATCATCATCCTCATCATTCTCATCCTCATCATCCTCATCCTCATCATCATCATCCTCATCATCCTTGTCCTCATCATCGTTGTCATCATCACCATCATTGTTCATCATCATAATCATCATCATCGTTGTTCATCATCATCATTCCGTTGCAAATGCTTGAAAATAAAATCCAAGCAAAGTTTCAACTAAGCCTATCATCATCATCATTATTCCTCATCATCATCGTCGTCATCATCCTCATCCTCATCCTCCTCATCATCGTCATCATGATCATGATCATCATCACCATCATTGTTCATCATCATTGTCATTGTCATCATCATCATCATCATCGTCATCATCCTCATCCTCTTCATCATCATGGTCATCATCCTCATCATCATCATTGTCATCATCCTCATCATCATCATCATCACCAACATTGTTCATCATCGTCATCATCATCATCATCATCCTCATCATCATTATCATCATCATCATCTTCATCAACATCATCACCATCATTGTTCACCATCATCATCATCATCGTCATCATCATCATTGTCATCATCCTTGAGCCGAATAATTATTCGCTCACACAATGAATTCACCAAAAGACTTGGTAAATCAGATAAGCCATAAGGCAAGTATATATTAATGATAAGATAAGAGATGATATGTTACAAATGGTGGCCCTGCCTTAAATATGGCTTGGGCATTTAATGTTGAGGAGACGCCTCATTTCATAGCCTAACTTAGTTAACCTAATTATTAATTATTTAATTATTATCTTATTTTAAGTTCGTTACATTGCCACTCTCTTAGAAAGGCTTTGTCCTCAAAGCCTTATAATGTTGTCGCGTCGTTCTTTGTGATGTCGTGGCTGATGAAACATGTCGATACGAACTGCTAAGTATAGAGCATAACTTTCGATATGTGGATGGGTCAATCCATCCTAAATTGATTTGTTGTTGACTATTGGGATTCCCTACTGATCTATCATCAAGAGCTTTGATCATATTAGTATCATTATCTTTCGACATTTCCCACTTTTAGAATTTCGGTTTTTATGGTTGGGGTGTCGATAAGGAATTTTCACAATGTCATTTTCTTTTGCGAGTGTCATATTTTGATCATTGATGTGAGTTGGAAGTTGTATTTTCGTTCCTTGAGGTTTTAAGGTTTCATTCTATATCTTTTCCAACTTGTTTTCCAACTAAACGCAATCATTTTGAAATTTCTTAATCACTTCTACTTGTGCTTTTCTGTCATCTTCAGAATTCTTAAGTTGTTCCTTAAGATCTTTGTTATGACTTCTAATGCAACAATTTTCTTCTTGCTTGTCCAGAATTTTCCCTTCAATGTCTTCCATAGATTGTTCTGTCTTTGGATTATTTTTCAATTTCTTAATTTTTGTGACTTGTATTTTGTTATGATTCCTTAATCTGAAAATTTCTTCGAAATTGTTGGATAGTGTTTTATTACTTTTTGCGATCTCTGACTTATGAGTCTTTTCAGAGTCGTCATTTTGTTGTTGAATAACTTCTATCTGTTGTTGATATTGGTCGATCACTGATTCTTGATTTTCTAATTTATGTCGTATCTGCATTAGTTCTTCATCCTTGTCGCTAATGAGTTTGTTCAATCGTTTTATTTCTACTTCGTAATCATTTATTTCTTTCTTTATATCTTGATTTTTCAATCTCTAATTAAAATCATTTTCGTCTTTTAATTTCTCAATTTGGGCAGACAATTTTTCTATATGATTTTTCTAGTCGAATTTTTTTTGTTCCTTGATCTCTTTTTGCATCTCATGTATTTTAATTATTACTTTCGAGTTCATATTTGTGTCTCATAATTCTTCATTGTCTCTTCAATAACGCTTTAACTTGGCTTCTAATTTATGTATTTGTAGTCCCAAACCAGATTCCATGATCTTGACTTCTTTGGTGACAGATGGTATGCCTTTGATTTCTTCAACGATATATAGGTTTAGACTTTTTTGATGATAAAGGGTTTTCTTCGTTACGTTAATAACCCTTTTTTTTCAACAATAATTATTATAAAATAATTATTATTATAATTTTCTTTTTATAAATTAATTATTAATTAATTAATTAATAATTATATTAATGTTTTTATAAACTATATATATAGTTTAATATATAGTTTTTTTTAAATAATAATTAATTATTATATAATAAAAATCTTTATTTTATTATTTGTTTTAATAATAATAAAATAAGGTTTTGAAATATTGTAATTAAATAATAAAAAAATGCCAATAATTTTGTAAAATGCTACTAGAATGGGTGGTTGGGAGGAATGACTGTTACCTTCCCCACCTAAGTTCAAATCTCACTTGCTTTTTAGTAGCAATTTATGCACTTTTTTATTTTTTTATTTCCCTTAAGTTTTGTAAAATGTGAGTAGATTGGGTGGTTGGGAGGAATGAGTGTTATATTCCCCACTTAAGTTCAAATATCACTTGCTCTTTACTAGTAATTTATTATGCACTTTTATATTCAAACCCAAACCCACTTTGAGAAACTAAGTGTGATTTCACTTTTACCATCTCTCTTGTTTTTCCTTTTACTTTTATCTTTTCTTTTTTTTTAACTTTTTTTTTCTTTTGGACAATGTCCAATATTTTAGGGAAACCCTAAAATAAGTCTACAAGGCAAAAATCAAACAAGGTCTGAGAATTAAGGCCAAAGGCCCAGATCAGCCAAACGAGGCTCTGATACCAAATGAGCTGAATAATTATTCGCTCACACAATGAATTCACCAAAATACTTGGTAAATCAGATAAGCCATAAGGAAAGTATATATTAATGATATGTTACAAATGGTGGCCCTGCCTTAAATATGGCTTGGGCATTTAATGTTGAGGAGACACCTCATTTCATAACCTAACTTAGTTAACCTAATTATTAATTATTTAATTATTATCTTATTTTATGTTCGTTACATTGCCACTCTCTTAGAAAGGCTTTGTCCTCAAAGCCTTATAATGTTGTCGCATTGTTCTTTGTGATGTCGTGGCTGATGAAACATGTCGATACAAACTGCTAAGTATAGAGAATAAATTTTGATATGTGGATGGGTCAATCCATCCTAAATTGATTTGTTGTTGACTATTGGGATTCCCTACTGATCTGTCGTCAGGAGCTTTGATCATATTAGTATCATTATCTTTCGACATTTCCCACTTTTTAGAATTTCGGTTTTTATGGTTGGGGTGTCGATAGGGAATTTTCACAATGTCATTTTCTTTTACGAGTGTCATCTTTTGAGCATTGATGTGAGTTGGAAGTTGTATTTTCATTCCTTGAGGTTTTAAAGTTTCATTATGTATCTTTTCCAACTTGTTTTCCAACTACACATAATCATTTTGAAATTTCTTAATCACTTCTACTTGCGCTTTTCTGTCATCTTCAAACTTCTTAAGTTGTTCCTTAAGATCTTTGTTATGACTTTTAATGCAACTATTTTCTTCCTGCTTGTCTAGAAGTTTCCCTTCAATGTCTTCCATAGATTGTTATGTCTTCCGACTATTTTTCAATTTCTTAATTTTTGTGACTGGTGTTTTGTTATGATTCCTTAATCTGAAAATTTCTTTGGAATTGTTGGATAGTGTTTTATTACTTTTTGCGATCTCCGACATATGATATTTTTTAGAGTCGTCATTTTGTTGTTGAATAACTTTTATCTGTTGTCAATACTGGTTGATCACTAATTCTTGATTTTCTAATTTATGATGTATCTACATTAGTTCTTAATCCTTGTCGCTAATGAGTTTGTTCAACCATTTTATTTCTGCTTTGTAATAATTTATTTCTTTCTTTATATCTTGATTTTTCAATCTCTGATTAAAATCATTTACGTCTTTTAATTTCTCAATTTGGGCAGACAATTTTTCTATATGATTTTTCAGGTCGGAAATTTTTTGTTCCTTGAGTTCTTTTTGCATCTCATGTATTTTAATTATTACTTCCGAGTTTGTATTTGTGTCTCGTAATTCTTCATTGTCTCTTCAATAACACTTTAACTTGGCTTCTAATTTATGTATTTGTAGTCGCAAATCAGATTCCATGATCTTGACTTCTTTGGTGATAGATGTTGTGTCTTTGATTTCTTCAGCAATACATAGCTTTCGACTTTTTTGACGATAAATGGTTTTCTTCGTTAGGTTAATAACCCTTTTTTTCAACAATAATTATTATAATTTTCTTTTTATAATAATAATTATTAATTAATTAAATAATAATTATATTAATGTTTTTATAAACTATATATATAGTTTTTTTTAAATAATAATTAATTATTGTATTAATTATTATATAATAAAAATCTTTATTTTATTATTTGTTTTAATAATAATAAAATAAGGTTTTGAAATATTGTAATTAAATAATCAAAAAATGCCAATAGTTTTGTAAAATGCTAGTAGATTGGGTGGTTGGGAAGAATGAGTGTTACCTTCCCCACCTAAGTTCAAATCTCACTTGCTTTTTAGTAGTAATTTGTGCATTTTTTTATTTTTTTATTTCCCTTAAGTTTTGTAAAATGTGAGTAGATTGGGTGGTTGGAAGGAATGAGTGTTATATTCCCCACCTAAGTTCAAATCTCACTTGCTCTTTACTAGTAATTATTATGCACTTTCATATTCAAACCTAAACCCACTTTGAGAAACCAGGTGTGGTTTCACTTTTACGCTCTCTCTTTTTTTCCCTTTTACTTTTATCGTTTTTTTTTAAACTTTTTTTTTCCTTTTTTTTAAGTTTTTTTTTTTTTTTAGGACAATGTCCAATATTTTAGGGAAACCCTAAAATAAGGCTACAAGGAAAAAATCAGACAAGGTTTGAGAATTAAGTCCAAAGGCCCAGATCAGCCAAACGAGGCTCTCATACCAAATGAGCCAAATAATTATTCGCTCACACAATGAATTCACCAAAAGACTTGGTAAATCAGATAAGCCATAAGGCAAGTATATATTAATGATAAGATAACAGATGATATGTTACAAATGGTGGCCCTGCCTTAAATATGGATTGGGCATTTAATGTTGAGGAGATGCCTCATTTCATAACCTAACTTAGTTAACCTAATTATTAATTATTTAATTATTATCTTATTTTATGTTCGTTACAATCCTCCTCCTCCTCATCATCATTGTTCATCATCATCAATCCATTTCAAATGCTTGAAAATAAAATCAAAGCAAAGTTTCAACTAAACCTATCATCATCATCATCATTGTTCCTCATCGTCATCATCATCATCCTCATCCTAATCCTCCTCCTCATCATCATCACCATAATTATTCATCATCATTGTCATCATCATCATCATCCTCATCCTCTTCATCATCATCATAGTCATCGTCCTCATCATCGTCATTAAAATCAGCCTTATCATCATCATCACAATCATCATCATCATCATCATCACCATCATTATTCCCCATCATCGTCAGCATCGTCATCATCCTCGTCATCATCTTCATCATCATCACCATCATTGTTCATCCTCATAGTCATCTTCATAGTCATCATCATCCTCCTCCTCATCATCATCTTTGTCATCAACATCATCATCCTCATCATCGTAATCATCATCATCATCATAATCACTGTTATCATAGTAATAGTCATCATGATTAGCATCCTCCTCATCATCATCATCATCACCATCATTGTTCATAATCATAGTCATTATCATCCTCCTCCTGCTCATCATTGTCGGCATCAACATCATCATCCTCATCATTGTAATCATCATCATCATAATAAGTGTCATCATAATCATCGTCATCATACTCATAGTCATCGTGATCCTCATCCTCATCATCATCATCATCACCGTCATTGTTCATCTTCATCATCACCATCATTGTTCATCATCATCATCATCATCATCATAATCATCATCATTATCATCATCCTCCTCCTCATCATCGTAGTCATCATCCTCATCATCCTCCTCCTCCTCATCATAGTCATTATCCTCCTCATCATCATCATTGTCATCATCCTCCTCATTATCATCATAGTCATCATCCTCATTTGATCATCATTGTCATCCTCATCATCATCATCATCATCATTCCATTGCAAATGCTTGAAAATAAAATCAAAACAAAGTGTTTACTTAACAAATGCGTGCACTCATCCCTAACGTGTGCGCACAAAGTAGCGCGAACGCACTTTTAGTTCGTGCGCACCCATAGAGCACGATCGTGCTTCTAGTGCATGCGTGTTATGTTTTAAACTACACATGCACGTGATTTAAATTTAGAATTTTGGTGGCACCTTTTTCCCAACCAACATGGTGGATGACTTGGCTGCTTTGGTTTTAGGTTCGGGTTTCCCAACCAAGTGGTTTGGACTATCTTATGACATAAAAATTTGTTTTGTACCACTTCTCCTATTTCGTGCATGATTTTCCATATGCCACGCTTGTCCACTGTTAATGAAAATTCACACACTTGTGTAACTCTGTCTGTAGATTCTGAATATGTAATTTTTATTTAAATCTATTATCTTTTTCTATTTTTTATTTAATTTTAAATGGACTAACGTCAATCTAACACAAAAGGTAGGCTATTTTCTTTGGCTATAACTTTTGATTGCCTCACCTATTTAAAAAACGGAAAAGAACCTACACAAGAAGACAGAAAGACCTACATCTTAAAAAAAATATCGTTCATTGACTATGTTAAGACCAAGATGTTGTGGATCAACACTCGACCTTGTCATTTTAGGGTGTCACTGACTTCCTTAATTTGAAAAATAAAAAATATAACATAAATAAATATGGAAAAATAACATTGCACTAGACACACCTATTATCTACAACTCTATATAAATGTTTTTCACAAAATTTCACCGTTTGCATACCAAACTAGTGGACCAACACAAACATATTCATTATTTTTTGGGAAAAATATAACATACCAACCTTATAATAACCTAGTTTTGGGGGATTTATGTTTAGTTTCCATAAATAAAAGTTATATATTCTGGAAGGCAATCTGCTTGTCCACATTTCATATTCTTACACCATATTCCAAAAAGTTGTGTAGGTACCTCTAATATTACTTTTTGACATTCAGATTTCTGGTTTTCCAGAATTCCATTGCAACGAACGCGTCATAAGTGACCAGCATTAGCTTACACCAACCCTGTTTTAATTATGGTCTAGGAATATTTACCTAGAATTCTAAAAACTACAAATAATGTTTAATATATTGAAAGGACATTCACATATTGTGTGCCCTTCATTATTATTATTATTTTGTTATAATTATACTTAATACATATATAAGGAGGTCACTAATAATATGTTTAAATATATTTTTATGGAAACAAAGTCATAAAAACACTTTATATTTATATTTTTAAATGGAAATATGTCATTACTATACATTTATATAAAATCAACTTGATTTAAATTTAAAATCTAAAATCAAGGTATGTTTAGTCTACATAATCCATACATTTATATAATCAAGGTAAGTTTAGATTACATAATCCATAAGAGTGGCATGTAAAAACTTTTATACATGGTCACATTGCCACCTTGTGGCTCTTGTTTACTATTATTACAAAGCTGTAATTAAAAATATATAATCAAAGTAAGGTTAGATTACATAATCCATAAGAGTGGCATGTTAAAACTTTTATAGATGGTCACATTGCCACCTTGTGGCTCTTGTTTACTATTATTACAAAGCTGTAATTAAAAATATATACATTTGTGGCTACCCCAACCCTAAACTCATTTCCCAAATACTCATTTAGTAGTATATTTTGTTTCCGGTAAACTCATTTAGTAATATATTTATATTTTGTTTCCCATAAACTTATTTAATAATATATTTTGGTTGAAAATATACACAATTTTAATAAAATAAACATTTCTATTTTCACAAGTACTTTATGATTCACATTAAATTAAAATGCTTTAATTAAGTTGATAGCTTATATATGTTAGAATTTTGAGGTGGACTTCTATCTATGCTTTTTCATCTACCTACCCGAATGAGACAAGTGTATTGTCCAGATTGATTCTATGGGTGTCGTCCAAGAGAAAATGAGAATGAGACAAGTGTATTGTCGAGATTGATTCTATGGCCATGGTCCAAAATTGATAATTAATAATTTCAGAAAAATAAAAAATTAGACTAATTAACATGTGATAAGTACAGTTAGTTAGTGATTGTTGTAAAAATTAAAATGAATCTTCAACTATTTGATTTTTAGATACAACTATTAACTTAACTCCAACTCTAGAGCTATTAGCTTAACTTCAACTCTAATCGTAGTTATATTAGATAGCTATTAGCTTAACTATTAGATACAACTATTAGCTTAACTCCAATGTTGTTACAACTAATAGCTTAACTTCAACTCTGTAACATACCACTTATACCTCCATGCCGTTATGTGTGGAAAGGGGTAAAAATTTGCTTTGTTTTGTCGTTAATGATCATTGTGACAGCCCTGTATCACTGAATAACTTTGTGCCATAGACAACTTGTAACCACGATACACGAACACACATTATTGTTGCTTTCGTAACATTCATTATTGCTCTCAGAATGTACCTGTAAAAATTTTAAATTTCCCAAGAGGCACCTATCCATGTAAATTCACAACTATGGATTTAAATATTTTACGCACCTTTAACAATAATTTAGGATGGCTACCCTTCTTGGAAATTATTTACCTTGAAACTACCAATGCTAATCATGAGAGTGATCATAAACATCATAATCATACATACGTTGTATCCGAGTATAAATACATGCGGGTCCTCTAGGAGAATACTTGTATCTAGCCTTAAAGTAACATTTTTAATATACCCTTTTAAAATATAACTCCACATATAATGATGACCTGAAACTCTTACCTGTGCTACCTCATTGTATTTTGAGAGAAAGGTGGGTAAACTTGTTTCTGCATTACAAAGCATTAAAACTTGTATATTTGCAAAAAGTGTTCCATAACGCCTTATACCAATTCAGAAAAATGTAGCATAAACCATTCATAGTGCACCCTACATTAAACACCATTGAGAAAATGTACATGAGCAACATAAAGCAAAATAGGGAGAAGACAACAGTATACATGGTTCACCTCGTCCATGAGGCTACGTCCACCAAGTTTATTAGTCCTTTTATTGATTTATCAGAGAGAAGAAAATTACAATGCTGTGGCACATACTTTCTATCTTTTCTTGATTGAAAGTGTGATGTTCATCTTGAGGAAGTTTAATCCAACCGTACTAAAATCATCCATTTCAATCCTTCCACTGTTGGTATCATTTACAAAGGTATGGTTACTTATACAATCCATTTGAATCATCACAATTCCACAAGAATTAAAGCACAAGACCAAGAGAAACCTTTATCTGTAAATCTAAAACAAGGGCCTCGGTAGTCCAGAGAATTCACCTTGCTACGGTTCTCTTGGGAATTAATGCATTTCAACTTTGTGATTTATAGAGATTTTACACTCGTGTATTAACCAATTTTAATATATTGGATATGCATTAGGGCACTTCAACACTTTGCACTAGGTCTTTACCACAGTCCCATTAACCATCCAATTGTATTTGGGCACTTGCAGAGATCAATAATCATTTATACTATTGTTTCCACTAACAACCAAATATTAAAGCCAAGCTCAGGAGATGTTTATCCCAATGATTTCTCATCCTTTTTCTAATACTGCAGATTCTACTGAACAAACAGATCTATAATTACAAGTAGTCAAGCCCCTATCCACTACCTATTGATTCGAAGTTCTCATACCTCGAATCTACATTTTGTAATATGCAATACTGGATTTGTTCATTGAGTTCGTAGACAAGGAATACTTATATATCTAAACTCCTTGAATCTATAATTATACAAATTGTCCCCTGTTCCATAACGGAGGTCGTAGATTCTAAAACAGAAGTCGCAGATCTACACTTCTTGTATCCACAAGTATTTACCTCGAAAACCCTAAAATTTGTCCACCGAGTGATACCCACGGTTTTCCATATCTAAAATAGATAAAACACAGATGCCAGTTATGATAATTTTCCAATCAACATGTTAACCACATATAAGATCTAGACGCTGGAAAAAAAATGTGGACACTGGATCCATAACATATATCACTCAGTTTACACTTTAAATACCTAGGCATAATTTGCTATCAGCCCAGACTTGGGTCTGTCTACGCACACAAGGTACCCTCATCATGGCTATGGAATCGCCATAAACATTCAGGAAAGGAGAAGAAAGGGTTTAAGAAAAATGCAGAACCGAATGCATTCCTTAAGCATAGAAAACATCCCTCCAGATTGGCTCTAGATGGTAGACTAATATCGAAACTCAAGATAGAAGGATCAGCTCTAAGAATTGTAGAATAGAAAAAATACACAGCAATTTCTAATTATTTGTGGGGTTTTCTTACAAGCCAACAGATCAAAGCCTACAACACAATTAGAAAAGCCGCATCTAAGAAACTACAAAACTATGGATCACATGAAACCAGAAGTTGAGGATCTAGTCAGTTTATGGAATGCAAAATCACCAGTTTAAGGGAAACAAAACCACATCTGATCTATCCCCTTGCCACAAGCAGACATTTTCAAAACAAATACAAATAGTATGGATTAAAATGACTCTGCAATGGATGAAACCAATGGGTTTATGGATCTAGACACACAATCCAAACTATTAATTGGCATAATGCCAACAACCAATAGCACATGTTGATATATGAGTTCAGGGGTAAGCATAAGTATAAATCTCATTTTGGCTTTCCGGCAACCCACAAGTGGATTCCGAATCACAATCGGAGGGGCCATGTATATAAATACCAGGATTAACGTACATAAACCTACATATCTACTTATAAATCATGTACAGGAAATAAGAAAATATTAAATCATGATCATACCTTCCATATGAGTCTCACACCAGTTCGCAGGGTTTGGAATTTTCGCTGAGTACTTCACAGCTCATATGGAGGAGGTTGTCTTTGGGTGTTTTCCCAACATAACTCCTATCCCATACATAACAGACTCTTAAATATCCTTTCTCTTTGTCCTTCCCTGCCCCAAAAATGGAGAGATGTATCTTTGCTTAAAAACACAGAGGTGTCCTCCTATAACAAATCCTTTTGCCATTTAACTATTGCAGGCCCTGATTTTACCTCCTTAATCAGTGCTATATGGCAGAGTACGTGCCATTATTCCTTCCACGAACTCTGTATGCATATTGTGCTGCCTCTTCCCTTTAAGAAGTAATTCTAAAAGAAGAGATCTCGCCCAAGTAAATAGGAGGAATTAAATTTTCTCTATCGGCCTTCCCCCCCCTTTTCTTGCAGCAAAACCCATGAAATCAATGGTGGGTTATTTCGAGGAGCTTGTCTTGGAAATAAATTTTCTTTAGTACCAACCTTGTTCGGAATAAAGATCCAAAGAGACAAGTGGCGAAAATCATGCTTACAAGTTTCCTTTTTGGTTACTTAAAGCAATTTTGGAGATATGCTCCCTTTCTCATAAATATGCAAAAACTTGTTGTTGTATATATATATATATATATATATATATATATATATATATATATATAAACTAGTACTTCCTCGAGAATAGATCTCTAATTAGGAATCATGGCTTCCCTATTTGTTGTTTTAGGAAATTTTATTAATATTTTCATTCATAAACATTTTATCAAGGATACTCTATACATATGTGCTATATGTATTTGTACCTCTATCTATATATATATAGAGAGAGAGAGCATAGTTTGTATAAAGGTAAGTTGTTACCAAAACCCTTCCCCTTTTGAGGATAAAACTTGTATCTAATCCTTCAGAAGTGCGTCACTTTTTAATAAATTTTAAGACGACTATAATATTTTTTAAGATAACATCTTGAGCTCCTTAAAATAGGTTCTAGGTAGAACTCTTTGGCGCATGATTTTCTTAATACGTACTAGATGGATTCATTCATGAGAACCCAATAGGTAAGTTAATCTATTCAGGACTTACCTCAGCCTAGGTGGACACCTGATAGTTTAGGTTGTTAAGGAAACATATTTAATCCTTTATCCAATTCCCAAGGTTCACTGACTGTTTTAACCTTGCCCCCTAGTGGATGTAGTTACTCGTCACTTAGGTTTCGTCCGTGTCTTAGTCTCCCAAGTCTTTCACTCAGGGAATTACTTTCCTAACATACAAGGATCTGCTGGTGGGGCCTTGGCCTTGAGCTCCTCACCAGAGAATAAGTACAATCAAAATTAAAACATATTCAGAAGCAAATAAGAGGGATATCACATCCTCCCCCCCTTAAAAATAACACCATCCTCGGTGTTCCTGTTTCTTTGACAAAATCATCTTTTCTTACTTTGTCTTGTTCTGATCTCCCTTGATCTTTCCGACCTTTGGAGATTATTATACTTTGTTCAAAATCTAGGGTCTCCTGTAACAAAATCGGGTCTACCCGAATTTACACATGTCAGAATTCAATAATGTAGCTTAAAATATAATAGCAGGTCCTTTTCCAGTATCGTAACTGCAATTTCTAGGACTTCTTTTAGTTTTGTTATCATCATCATACTTAATCATTTCTCAGTAATGATTTTGATTCGCAAGTAATCCTCTTAACTAGTCATTTGCCTAAGGTAAAATAGTTCTTTCATTCATCGTCTATTTCACAAGATTTTCAGCAAAAACTCTACAATCCCTCATTCCTCCATAGAAAAAAAAATTCTTTTTCTTTTTCATTTAACACATTAGGTCATATGATAGTTTAGTTACTAGGGAGGTTTTGATAAAATAATTTGTTCATTATTTTCCAAGCTCTCCCATGTGTGCTTTTCAATTTCCATGTGGAATTACAGCTATATCCGAGGTTACTCTCCCTTTTGACTGCCTGTCAAAAGTTTTCTCCTCGATGACATCAAACAGCGTCCTGTATTCCAGATGTCTATTTTTTTTTCCAAGGTCTTTTGCCACACCATATGCCTAACACCAATGTGCTCATGTGGCAATCGCTTTCCTAACACCATTGTTCTCCTACAACATATATCCCTAACACCAATGTGCTCACGTGGAAATCACTTGCCTAACACCATGGTGCTCCCACAACATTCAAATTTTTCCTTGTTTGTATCTAGTATAAATTTTTAACTTTCTAATGCACACTCCTTGGTGCTTATGACTTTACTGTCATTGCCCCGATTTGTGAATCGACTACATGATTAGTCAAGGAATCTATTGATTAAGCCTAGTTCCATTAATTAATCATTATCATTTCATAAGTTGCAATGATTTTACCATCATTTATGAGTCATATAATCCTGTAAATAATCTAAAAAATAACTCCTTACCCACTTCTGAGAAATTGAGTGCAACTTGTACACCCAAGTGGATTTATATATACCATCGTGTACATGGATCGTGACAATGGTCCTAAACTTGGTAAAAACTCAACAGTCAATTCCAACTGATAGTGTTCCCAGCATATCCCTACAAATGTTAGTTCATAGAATTATACAACATTCATGTATATCCCTACAAAAGTTATCCCATAGCATTATACAACATTCATGCATATCCCTACAAAAGTTAGCTCATAGCATTATACAACATTCATGCATATCCCTGCATAAGTTAGCTCATAGCATTATACAACATTCATGCATATCCCTGCAAAAGTTAGCTCATAGCATTATACAACCTTCATGCATATCCCTGCATAAGTTAGCTCATAGCATTATACAACATTCATGCATATCCCTGCATAATTTAGCTCATAGCATTATACAACATTCATGCATATCCCTGCAAAAGTAAGCTCATAGCATTATACAACCTTCACGCATATCCATGCATAAGTTAGCTCATGACATTATTCACTTATCATTTCCACGTATCTAAAACATCATTACTCATCTTCCTTCGGAAGGTTATGAGTGAAGGAATAGTCCAACTCTATCCAACAATAATGCATGTAAGCTAGAGACGTAGAAATACCCAGTGATTATATAGTCCTATTTTCATGTTCGATGACTTTTAGAAAACAATACACTTGTCTATAGGGTTCTTTTCCTTTTGAGAAAAGTTCACTTGACACGAGCTTCAAATACATACTTAAAACTTTTACTAATGAAATAATGTTCATTAAAGGTAACCGTAGGTTTGGAATTCCTTTTCCCCAAATGATCTTCAATATTGGCACCACATCCTTGTACCCAAAAAGCTTTCCAATAGATAACAATGTTTTAATATGATGGGAAGTATTCTGATTTAAATCTCCTTTACTTACATATCAATATCCTCTATGGTGTTTAATCATATATCCCAATTCACTCTTTTAACACAAGAACATAATCGTAAAAGCATGCATATTCTCTCTTGAGCAGTTTTCCCACTCCCAAATACTATATTTGTGTTTACATGGAATATGCCAATACTTTATGAAGTATTGTTTTATTTAGATTGCGCCCCCCCCCCCCGCCTTTACTTCTACAAGGAGCAACTTGGCATCTAGGATTTTAGCCTAAGGTCTACTTTTAAATTTAGACATCCTTTACAATACATCTTCTGTATACGAAAATTTTTCTTAACATCTTGTTGAATTCTTAGTTCTGAATCAATATGATGATAGGCCTAAATTTTCATGCCTACAACCTTCCTTGCAGGGGAGTCTTTGCAATTTTCCATAATTAGTGATGATTCCCTCATTACCTAATTACTTAGGTTTTGGAACTCTTGTAAACATTTTACACCATCAATACTTTTCACAAAGTATAGAAGACACCCGGTCTTCCATTATTATAATTTTTGCCTTTATTACTTTCACTACTTAATCCTATTACACTTGCATGAAATCCTACTGATATCCCACTTCCTATAACCTCGAATTTACGTCATGTAAACCTTTACTTTTCATGCCTTTTCTGATCTTGTATGAAATTAACCTTTCTATCAAACTTACTATAAATCAAGTTTGTATGATGAGCAACAATACGTATGTAAAGATACCATATGCACATTTATGTATTATAGGAAAACTAAGTTATCATTAACATGGTGCTACGTATGCTTCCTCCTTTGCGAAGTTTAAATTATGATGCAACCAAGTCTTCATGCTTTATGATCCCTTGCAAATTTCTTAACAATGAATAAATATAAAGTGCACAACATACCTATTCGTAAGCGATTCCATCACGCCCGAGTGTTGTAACCTCACTCTGATACCACTTGTAACATACCCCTTATACCTCCATGCCGTTATGTGTGGAAAGGGGTAAAAATTTGCTTTGTTTTACCATTAATGATCATTGTGACAGCCCTGTATCATTGAATAACTTTCTGCCTTAGACTACTTGTAACCACGATACACAAACACACATTACTGTTGCTTTCGTAACATTCATCATTTCTCTCAGAATGTACCTGTAACAATGTTAAATTTCCCAAGAGGCACCTATCCATGTAAATTCACAACTATGGATTTAAATCTTTTACACACCTTTAACAATCATTTAGGATGGCTACCCTTCTTGGAAATTATTTACCTTGAAACTACCAATGCTAGTCATGAGAGTGATCATAAACTTCATAATCATACATACGTTGTATCCGAGTATAAATACATGCGGGTCCTCTAGGAGAATACTTGTATCCATCCTTGAAGTAACATTTTTAATATACCCTTTTAAAATATAACTCCACATATAATGATGACCTGAAACTCTTACGTGTACTACCTCATTGTATTTTGAGAGAAAGGTGGGTAAACTTGTTTCTTCATTATAAAGCATTAAAACTTGTATATTTGCAAAATGTGTTCCATAATGCTTTATACCAATTCAGAAAAATGTAGCATAAACCATTCATAGTGCACCCTACATTAAACACCATTGAGAAAATGTGCATGAGCAACATAAAGCAAAACAGGGAGGAGAAAATAGTATACATGGTTCACCTCATCCACAAGGCTACGTCCACCAATTTTATTAGTCCTTTTATTGATTTATCAGAGAGAAGAAAATTACAATGTTGTGGCACATACTTTCTATCTTTTCTTGATTGAAAGTGTGTTTTTCATCTTGAGGAAGCATAAGCCAACCGTATTAAAATCATCCATTTCAATCCTTCCACCATTGGTATCATTTACAAAGCTATGGTTACTTATAAAATCCATTTGAATCATCACAATCCCACAGGAATTAAAGCACAGGAATTAAATCTAAAACAAGGGCCTCTGTATTCTAGAAAATTCACCTTGCTACGGTTCTCTTGGGAATTAATGCATTTCAACTTTGTGATTTATACAGATTTTACACTCATGTATTAACCTATTTTAATATATTGGATATGCATTAGGGCACTTCAACACTTTGCCCTAGGTCTTTACCACAGTCCCATTGACCATCTAATTGTATTTGGGCACTTGCAAACATTAATAATCATTTATACTATTGTTTCCACTAACAACCAAATAGTAAATCCAATCTCAGGAGATGTTTATCCCAACAATTTCTCATCCTTTTTCTAATACCGCAGATTCTAATGAACAAATAGATCTATAATTACGAGTAGTCAAGCCCCTATCCACTACCTATTGATTCGAAGTTCTCATACCTCGAATCTACACTTTGTAATATGCAATAATGGATCTGTTCACTGAGGTCGTAGACAAGGAATACTTATAATTCTAAACTCCTTGATTCTATAATTATATAAATCATTCCCTGTTCCATAACGGAGGTCGTAGATTCTAAAACAGAAGTCGCAGATCTACACTTCTTGTATCCACAAGTATTTAACTCGAAAACCCTAAAATTTGTCCACCGAGTGATGCCCACGGTTTTCCATATCTAAAATAGATAAAACACAGACGTCGATTATGAAAATTTTCCAATCAACATGTTAACCACATAACAGATCTAGATGCTAGAAAAACAAATGTGGACACTAGATCCATAACATATATCACTCAGTTTACACTTTAAATACCTAGGCATAATTTGCTATCAACCTAGACTTGGGTCTATCTACGCACACAAGGTACCCTCATTGCGGCTATGGAATCGCCATAAAATTTCGGGAAAGGAGAAGAAAGGGTTTAAGAAAAATGTAGAACCGAATGCATTCTGCAAGCATAGAAAAATCCCTCCAGATTGGATCTAGATGGTATACTAATATTGAAACTCAAGATAGAAGGATCAGCTCTAAGAATTGCAGAACAGAAAAAATACACAGCGATTTCCAACGATTTGTGGGGTTTTCTTACAAGCCAATAGATCTAAAAATACAACACAGTCAGAAAAGCCGCATCCAAGAAACTACAAAACTATGGATTACACGAAACCGGAAGTTGAGGATCTAGTCAGTTTATGGAGTGAAAAATCACCAGTTTAAGGGAAACAAAACCACATCTGATCTATCCGCTTGCCACGGGCAGACATTTTCAAAATAAATACAAACAATATGGATTAAAATGACTCTGCAGTGGATGAAACCAATGGATTTATGGATCTAGACACATAATCTGAACTATTAATTGGTATAACGCCAACAACCAATAGCACATGATGAGATATGAGTTCAGGGGTAAGCATAAGTATAAATCTCATTTTGGCTTCGTAAGCAACCCACAAGTGGATTCCGAATCACAATCGGAGGGGCCATTTATATAAATACCAGGATTAATGTACATAAATATACGTATCTACTTATAAATCCTGTATAGGAAATAAGCAAATATTAAATCATGATCATACCTTCCATATGAGTCTCACACCAGTTCGCAGGTTCTGGAATTTTCACTGAGTACTTCACAGCTCATAGGGAGGAGGTTGTCTTTGGGTGTTTTCCCAACATAACTCCTATCCCATACATAACAGACTCCTAAATATCCTTTCTCTTCGGCCTTCCCCGCCCCAAAAATGGAGAGGTGTATCTAGACTTAAAAACACAGAGGTGTCCTCGTATCGCAAATCCTTTTGCCATTTAACTATTGCACGCCCCAATTTTACCTCCTTAATCAGTGTATGGCAGAGTACATGCCATTATTCCTTCCACGAACTCTGCATGCCTATTGCACTGCCTCTTCCCTTTAAGAAGTAATTCTAAAAGAAGAGATCTCGCCCAAGTAAATAGGAGGAATTAAATTTTCTCTAACGGCCTTCCCCCCCATTTTCTTGCAGCAAAACCCATGAAATCAGTGGCGATTGATTTTGAGGAGCTTGTCCTGGAAATAAATTTTCTTTAGCACCAACCTTGTTCGGAATAAAGATCCAAAGAGACAAGTGGTGAAAATCATGCTTACAAGTTTCCTTTTTGGTTACTTAAAGCAATTTTGGAGATATGCTCCCTTTCTCATAAATATGCAAAAACTTGTTGCTGTATATATATAATATATATATAAACTAGTACTTCCTCTAGAATAGATCTCTAATTAGGAATCATGGCTTCCCTATTTGTTGTTTCAGGAAATTTTATTAGCATTTTCATTCATAAACATTTTATCAAGGATACTCTATACATATGTGCTATATGTATTTGTACGTGTATCTATATATATATAGAGAGAGAGAGAGAGAGAGCATAGTTTGTATAAGGTAAGTTGTTACCAAAACCCTTCCCCTTTTGAGGATAAAACTTGTAGCTAATCCTTCGGAAGCGCGTCACTTTTTAATAAATTTTAAAACGACTATAATATTTTTTAAGATAACAACTTGAGCTCCTTAAACTAGGTTCTAGGGAGAACTCTTTGGCGCATGATTTTCTTAATATGTACTAGGTGGATTCATTCATGAGAACCCAATAGGTAAGTTAATCTATTCGGGACTTACCTCATCCAAGGAGGACACCTAATAGTTTAGGTTGTTAAGGAAACATATTTAATCCTTTATACAATTCCCAAGGTCCGCTCACCATTTTAACCTTCCCCCCTAGTGGATGTAGTTACTCGTCACTTAGGTTTCGTCCATGTCTTAGTCTCCCAAGTCTATCACTCAGGGAATTACTTTCCTAACATACAAGGCTTTGCTAGTGGGGCCTTGGCCTTGATCTCCTCACTAGAGAATAAGTACAATTGAAATTTCGAAATTACAACATATTCAGGGGAAAATAAGAGGGATATTACAAACTCTAATCACTTAAGGCTTAGTCCAAATGCATTTAAATGTCTAGCTAATGTGCAGTCATGCAAACATTGGGACTTGGGAATCATCTATAGTTAATATTCAGTTAGTATTGCATGTTTAGGTTTTTCATAGAGATATAATTAGGTTTTTGAATCTTTTTAAAGGAGGTTAGGATAAATATTAGATTAACTATTAGATACAACTAAATTAGCTAACTCCAATGCCCATGCATCGAGAACAATAAGTTATTTAATGTGGAGATCCTGTAACAGTTGAACTACATCAAATAGTTGGGAGTCCAGTTAATAAACATAAGGCTTCTACTCTAACTAGATTCCACAGACTAGGAGTTGTTATATTAAGTACAATAGTTTTATTTTAACTTTTAAAATAACTTATTAGATAAAACTATCAGCTTAATTCCAATGATCATAGACTATGTGCTTAACTTTAACTATGAATTTAACAACCCTAAATTAAGAGGTTGTTATATTAGGTTAACTATTAGATACAAGTAATTGACACATTATTTAGGAAATGAAACATTATCAATGTATCAAATATATACTTTTCAACCTATTTTAAACATATTAATCTTAATAATATGATTGTTGCTAGTCTCTATGTCTCATAATCATATACAATAGCCACATAAAAGTCAACTTTATTATGCCTGTATAATAAACACACTAAAATATGTTGCAAGTTTCTTGTGACGTGTTTCACTGGGAAAATGTTCCTCTTTAAAGTACTTTCTCTTTCATTTCTTGTGTGATTGTAAATGTACTCTAACCTGGAGGGTCATCATCGGTAACTTGACCCATATCCCTTGAATCTTTAAAATCCATCCATGTATTTAATGTTATTGCCCCCCTTTTTGTTGACATCATTGAAGCTTCTTTAAAACCAATCCAAACAGTGTTACTAACCTATTTTTATAATGATCTCCTTAAATGAAAGTGTAATGTTCCTCCTATATATATCCCTATGCATTTTTCAAATGTCAGTATTATTGTATGAGGGCTTCTAGGTGAGGAGCTCAAGTGCCAAGGCCCCACCAGAAGAAACTTGAAAGTTAGGCGAATCAATCTCCTATGCCCTAAAACATCAAGACAGCTTAACAGCAGGCAACTGGAAAGTAAATTATAGATTAAAGACAAGTATTTAGTCCATCTATAAGACAAATAATAGAAAGGGTATGATAAATGAAGACATGGATTTTTTTAGGTTTAAGTCAAGATTTAATCCTTATATATGTATACCCTTCAGCTAAAGGCCCAAATTCTAATTAAATCCTCCATAAGTTTCGGGCTTTAACCCTGGCATAATTAGAGGGGATGTTCATCTTGAATGAGGGAAATAAAATCTTCCCTGAACCTTGACAATCGTGACCATTTAGTGGCTGAAACAGTCGCTTGAATTCATGCCTTGATCTTGGCATGAATTAAGGAGAGATTCTGAAAGGAAGCAATGGCCAATAACCTTGACAGTTGTGACCTTTTAGTGGTTGAACGGTCGCTTGAACCCAGGCCTTATTTAATAATTGATTGGGTGGAAGAAAGGGGAGAGCCATGGCTGGAACACCTATTGGGAAAAATCATTTTTTTTGCATTCAGAAAGAGGGAGCATAACTTTTGGGAAAAATCTATCATGGGAGCTCGCGCTATCCGTGAGGAGCGATCTTTGCATTTCTTAAAAGTGGGGGAATGAAGCTCGAGGGTGCCTATTTGCTTATGTGTTGTTTTATAAATCTTTTCGCTGCATTTTTTATGGAGCATTTTGTTATGCGTGACTGTCAGGTTGTACAGGTTGGAACTGGGTGATTCCATTGGGAGAAATCAATCCATTGGAAATTGTTTTGTTTTCTTAATACCGATTTTGATGTTGTGCGATACTGTTCTTGAGATTTATCTTTTCTCATTGAAGTCGAGTAGGGATGGGATATTTCATCTTCATTTGATGAAATTGACCCCATGCTAATATGGAGTTAATATGGTTTTAACCTGTATGATTTTCGTATAACCCGATATGAATCTAGGACTATGGATAACCTCTGTAAATTTAAAAAGAACCAAATCTATAACTTACCCCGCATTTGTTGACAAATGTAGTAGACTGATTAGAACCAGAATCCATATGATATCCATTTTGTTGAGAATGGATCCATGTTGTGAAATTGTTGCTTTTGGTGTTTTTCTTCTTTTCTGCCAACACAAATCTAAAATAAATTCTTTCAGGAAGGGTAGACGAGATGTGGAAGATGCGAGCATCGTTTAAATCATGCTCTTAAAAATATCAAATACATGTAGATTTCCTGGCCATCAATCACTCCATCATAGAAGGCGTCTGTGTTATGTAGCCCGAAATCGCTGCTTTGGTTCTGTCAAATCAAAATCTAAAGCATGGGGGGTGGGTCTCCCATGAACAATAGCCCACGTTTTATTACAATTCAGCAAGCGGAAACTCTTTTGGATGTGATATTGCTCCATGCGTTGTAAAAATATTATATCCTAGAACCGACAAATCTATCTTAAACAATGTAACTCACAGCCAAGGACTAGCTCCCACGTGCATCCAGAAAGTATTTAAGAGATAATTTATCTCCCTCGTAAGTTGAAAAACTATATATTTAGGGTTTTACGTGTTGACAAGGGCTATGCCTTTAATGGCCTCCATTTAATCAAAGAGAAGTACCAAGTTGAATGGCCTATGAGCACACCTTTCTCTTGACCACGAGAATAGCGATGACGTGCAGGTTTCTCTGAGAAGTGTCAAACAATCCATTGTACCCCTCTGATTTTTCCCATTGTATTTTCGGTTTTAACATGGGCTAAAGATAAAAATAACATTGCTTAGTAGGGTAAACATGATATTAGAATAGTACCGAATCGAGCTTCAAAATCTTGATTTGAAACTGCAATTCAACTTATTCATATTAAATACTTTAGACCTAATGAATCAGCAAAGAGAAGGTGGATATTTCATGGAAGATGTCATTCTGTCCTGTTTATTTTTTTCATGTTTGGTTATCTATTTCCTGTAGAATTTTGGGGGGGTCTCTTTGAATTTATTGCCTCTAATTCCTGAAAGTTTTGTTCTTCTTGTAAATCGGTTTAGGTGACTATAGAATGACCCGTGTGGATGGTCAGACCAAGTCATCTAGTTTTCACAGAGGCCTTGAGATATATTTTTCTTGAGTTGTTAAGCTTGAAGAAGAACAGAAAATAGCTTGCAGCAAAAGTGTTGCAAAAATGTACTCTTTCCTTTATTGAATTACATAACAAAGAGAATAACAAATTTGGTGGATGTAGCCCTGGGATGGGGTGAACCACGTACATGGTTGTCTTCTTGTGTATTTTTGCTTCTTATGTACATTAATTTCTATTTTATGTTATTGGTTAAAAATGATTTCTATTATGTGAAAACTCGCCTAGATTCATTTACTTAATGCATGGTTTACTTCCAATAATGATAATGGAAGAATTACCAGTGTATTCTCGTATGCATCATTTAGATTTATTCTTGGTGGAGAGTGACTTTACTAAGCATGTATTGTTAGTATGTTTTTAGGATATGCTTTATGCTTGAGAGAGGTAAGGGTCATATTGAAATATGCTAAAAAATGTGACATTGTGATGATTCATAACCACTTATGCATAGATATAAGTTATTGTTTTGTCAAGGACAAGCTTAAACTCTTAAACTATAATTCAGCATGACCTAGTAATTAAAAACAAAGAAAGAAACAATCTCACCCCAATTTCTCACAATTTACTTTGGAGAAGTTACAGGTACGCCACATATGGTATGAGAGCCAGCTACAACACTCGACCCTTAAGAATGGGCTAACATGATAGTTTTGCTCGATCACATGTGGAAGAAATTGCGACGCGGCAGTTCATACTCTCTCGGGATCAGTCATCGAATTAAAACCAGATGAGTACCAAAAGCAGTGAGAGATCCATTTCTGTTCAGTGAGAGTTAAGAGAGGATTTCCAAAATATAAGATCTTGTCGGAGTAGATTTAGGCGGCTTCGGTTCTATGTCTATATTGCATTTATGGAAGCATTTGAATTTATAAAATGAATCAATGATTTTACAGAATGCTTTTCTTTGCTTTCATGATCGTATTTGTATTTTGAAATTTATAAGTGTTTGATTAGGTCTGTTTTGTCTGTCCTTACATTTCTCTTTATATGGGAAATTTAAAGTCGTCACCTCGACTAGAAAGCTTCTAGAGAAAACGAATACATTTCTCTTTATATGGGAAATTTAAAGTCATCACCTCGACTAGAAAGCTTCTAGAGAAAACGAATACATTTCTCTTTATATGGGAAATTTAAAGTCGTCACCTCGACTAGAAAGCTTCTAGAGAAAACGAATATGTTATACTCCACATTTAGTATTACTGTGTGTAAATTTAAAATTTGAGAGTATAGTTATCTTGAAAAAGCCCGTCTTGAAATATGGTCATCTGAAAGAAAATCTCTACGGTGAAGAGTTTGAGTTTGAGGGCAAGCAGAGATGTGTCAACCCTACCTGCAATTTCCATTCCATCCATGGAGATGGGGTAGCATTCTCTCGTGTGCAGACTGGAATTTTACTTGGTAATCCCATTTCCTAACCCAATGATTTTCGCCATTATTTGTTTTTAATTGTTTCCATTAATCACATAATAATTAGTAGCCTCCTATGCCCTTGCCTAAACACTTATGCTACTACTGTGAAATGGGTTCCTTCCTGAGATTTCTAATACTGAGCTGGATTTTTGAGTAAAAGTTTTTATAGAGTTCCTTGCAGCAGATCTGTGATTAAGTGATAGACGCTGAAACCATTTTTTCTGTCTAGTTTACTATTTTGCACTTTGTTATGACCAAACAGTTTTGTTTTTCAAAAGTGCTCAAGGAAACAT
This sequence comes from Pseudotsuga menziesii, assembly GCA_001517045.1. Lineage (NCBI taxonomy): Eukaryota > Viridiplantae > Streptophyta > Pinopsida > Pinales > Pinaceae > Pseudotsuga > Pseudotsuga menziesii. The sequence continues at coordinate 60,641 of LPNX010358750.1, read as the reverse complement.
ACCCCTATGCCCAGCAGGAGAAAATCATGTATGTTGTTTTCTTAAGTTTGCGAGCACATGGGCCAGCTGGATGGACTTATCGTTTTTAATTATTGTTAATGTTTATGTTTAGCTATTAAGTGGGGATGGAAATTTGTTCTCTGAGCTAGAGCAATTTTAATTTTTGGGTTCCAAGATACTTAGCTTATGGAGATTGTAATTGCAAATCACCTTATTTTTATATAATATGACCTATATACAATGATACCTATTTTAATCATCTTAATAGTGAAAGGAAACCTTTTTTTCACTTTTGTGATCTAACGTTAGTTAGGGCCAGCCATGCTTTTTTATTACATAAATTATTATGCCACGCAATGAAACTTACTGCTAATATATTTGGTCTTTTAATTCTTTTCAGATTTGAAAAGCATAAATATGAGCCTTTGATTTGCTTTCTGGTTTTTTTATTGAAAAGGGTCATCATTCTTAAGCTGCTTTGATTTGTATTTATCCCATTTTACTATATCGATATTCAGTGTTTTTATAAGTCTGCCCCGGCTTTATTCTCATAGAGGAGAAGGCTTAACACCAATAAGAAGATTTTATTTACGTTTTTGGTTTCTTTTGATAAAACTTCCTTGTATATCTCTAATCTATCTTTGGAATAAACCTTTGGTAAAACCAATATAAGTCCTCAAGGAAAGATGACATGTTGATTGGCAGCTTGATTCAATGTTTTAACTTTAATGGCCATTTACAAGGGGTTTTAGGTATAGGAAATATGCAATAGTCGTATCTATGGCAAAGTATCAACGTACTTGAATTTGATGAATATGTTAACCTTTTGACTTATTGTGATTTGCAAGTGGAATATGCGTAAGAAGAGAATGTGTCCATGGTTTATACAGCACTTTCAGTTGACAAAGAGGTAAGTCATGATTGTAGGCATCGACCGTACTCATTAAATGATTGTGTTTGTGCTTTTGCATAGTTAGGTTATTGGATATATTTACCATTGAAGATAATCTGGTGGGCTACTGTGCGTGGCTACTGTTTATTTTTACTTTTATTGTTTCCACTTGGTTTGATTAGATGGTTACAACATGCACCCTTGCGGTTGAACGTTGTTGTTTAAAAATAGATTTATTTAGTTTTGGTCTATTAGATTGGGTTCATTTGATGGATCTTGACCAAAACAGAAAGTCTCTTTTTTTGGTTCTCTTTCTCATTTATAAATCAAATTCCATGAGATTGCATAGCATTGGATTTGCTGAATTTGCTGAATTGGTTTTGGTTTACTAAGTACGCTTAGTAAGACAACTTCAAATATCTTTCAATCTTTGGGTTGCAGAAAATGTTGTTGGATTTAATACTGGGTATTATTGTGTGGTTTTGATAAGTCATCCCGTTCAAGATTGTGAGCATCTGCATACTATCTTACACGGAGTATTATTTGAATAATGTAGCCTCTTTTGTGCAAATTGATTTTGTTGATTTGAGTATTTTAGGGCTTTAGTATCACTCCCTCAATTGCTGGTAGTTGTAGGTGGTTTGAACAGCTCAGTGCGCCAACCATTAGGGCATGGCTTGAAAGTTGCTTGAAATTGAAGCGAGTAATATAGGTTTTGTGGTTAGAAATTTATTGAGCCAGTTTCATTGAGTTTTGTATTCCTTAATGTGCAATAAAATTCTTCTTCCTGTTTTGAAATTGAATTGATGCATATGAGGTGGGACTTTCTTGTTGATTAGTCGTTTCGATAAATATGTTTATTCAACTTGGTGTTGAACATTCAATGTTAATTTGGATGAACTTGGTACTGCGGTTGGGGTATTTTTGTGCAGATGTCATTGTAGAAAATTTCTAATAGTATTTCCAGACACCAGCTTCATGGAGACAGCTCTGCTGTTGAGTTTTCTTACAACTGGTGATATCCACTTTATCTCAGGTTTTTGTTTTTGGTTGGTTTTGAATATTTATCAGGAGTTCATTGAGGATGCCCATCTCTGTGGTTGAATTATTTTAATTATGGATAGTTTAGAAGGGGAAGTTTAACTAATATAGTTGTTCTAATTGGTCTTTTCGATTGAGATTTTCTGATCTTTATTGTGGTGGGCTTATTACTTTTGTTTAGAATTGCTATTAGGTTTTGGATGTGGGTCTTTGCGGGACTCTTTCTTGATTTAGATTTCTGAACTTTGGTCATTGCAGCCAATTTACTTCTTACTAAATTTACATTCATTATTAGTTTTTGATATTGCTAACACTCTACAACTGACCTGCTTGACATAAAACAAATGGTGGAGCTATGATAGCGCCTTGTTTTCACTGACCTGGTTCTTCCTTTGGGTTGGTTTATTAATATTCTCATCATTAGTTAAAGTAGAGTTAAAAGTAAGAAGTTAGTTTGCACAGAGGTAGCTCTAATAGAGATGGCATTTATTTAGTCTTTTATAGATTTACCGAGGCCCATAAGAATTCTATAATTTGTTTGAAGACTTATAATATCTAGTAGATAAAAAGTTCAGATGTAGTATATATAAAATTGCAACAGTGAGTGAATTTTTGATTATGTTGTAATACATTGAAGTTAATGAGTGGTTGCATTGTCAAAATTCTCAGGTTCTATGTGTTTTCTTGCGAATGGTGTTGGAATAAGAAATTGAAAAGGTTTTGTGGCTTCTTGTAAATGCCTTCTTGTCAATTCTTGTGTTAAAAGGCTCTTATCTAATGAATGAGAAATGAAGTAAGGCATGACTTATGCTAAAGGTTTGATATTCTTTGAATTAATAAAATGATAAACTCACCACCTATGGAGTGATTGCACGCATGGGAAATAGTGGCCCTGAGGAGTGCTAAAGCTCCAAGACTGTAATGAGTTAAGAATATATGGGAAAGATCTCATGTGAAAAAGGTTATCACCATGAGGAAGTGGTGATGGAGGTAGTGGATGAGAGCTACCTTGTTTTCCCCTGGGCCAGTGAGGGACCACTATGCATTCTGGGGATGCCTAGATGTAAGACATTTTGGTTAAGACTTGTTTTGCACACATTAGAGGACTATAACATGAGTGAGGGACTCTGTAAAGAGAATATTCTCTAGGCGCTGTGGGGATGTGCGAGAACGGAGGTGCCTCAGCTTGGTGAAGCACCCTGAATAGCACAAAAAAGAGATACACCTAAGGGTGGGTATCGTCCTTGTGTTGGGTGGCTTGAATTGGTACTTGAAGTACTGTTAGCACTTGGAGTGCTGGGATGGATGAACATCTAGAGAAAAGAATAATGGTGAAGCACCTTGAATAACACAAAAAGGAGATACGCCTAAGAGTGGATATTGTCCTTGTGTTGGGCGGCTTGAATTGGTACTTGAAGTGCTGTTAGCACTTGGAGTGCTCGGATGGAGGACATCCAAAGGAAAAAAATATATATAATAATGCTGGGAAGAGGTATGTGCACTACAGGTAAGTTGGTACCCTTGAGGTAATATGTCTATTCTTTGGCAAATAGTACTGACATGTATATCAGAACCACTGTGGATTTTGGAAATTGTATAATGTTGGTTTCTGAGTTTTACATTTTTTCAATGTCAATGTTAGTATACATGCATATGTGTGATTTTAAATGCAGGATCATGACATGAAATACCAAGCAAAGCAAGGACGACTCAAAAGGGAAGGAAAATTATTAAAGGATAAGAACACCAAGGACTGTGTGTTAATTTTCGGGGGAAAGGATGTAATGTTCCTCATATATATATATATATATATATATATATATATATATATATCCCTAAGCATTTTTCAATTGTGAGTATTATTGTATGAGGGCTTCTGGGTGAGGAGCTCAAGTGCCAAGGCCCCACCAAAAGAAACATGAAAGTTAGGTGAATCAATCTCCTATGCCCTAAAACATCAAGACAACTTAAAGGAAGGCAACTAGAAAGTAAATTATAGATTAAAGACAAGTATTTAGTCCATCTATAAAACAAATAATAGAAAGGGTGTGATAAATGAAAGACATGGATTTTTTTAGGTTTAAGTCAAGATTTAATCCTTATATATTTATACCCTTCAGCTAAATGCCCGAATTCTAATTAAATCTTCCATAAGTTTAAGGCTTTACCCCTGGCATAATTAGAGGAACCAGGGGAGGTTCAACTTGAATGAGGGAAATAAAATCTTCCCTGAACCTTGACAATCATGACCATTTAGTGGCTGAAACAGTTGCTTGAATTCGTGCCTCGATCTTGGCATGGATTAAGGAGAGGTTCTGAAAGGAATTAATGGCCAATAACCTTGACAATTGTGACCTTTTAGTGGCTGAACGGTCGCTTGAACCCAGGCCTTATTTAATAATTGACTCGGTGGAAGAAAAGGGGAGCCATCGCTGGAACACCTATTGGGAAAAATTCGTTTTTCTGCATTCAGAAAGAGGGAGCATAACTTCGGGGAAAAATCTATCATGGGAGCTCGCGCTGTCCATGAGGAGCGATCTCTGCGTTTCTTAAAAGTAGGGGCATGAAGCTCGAGGGTGCCCATTTGCTTACGTGTTGTTTTAGAAATCTTTTAGCTGCATCTTTTATGAGACATTTTGTTATGCGTGACTATCAGGTTGTACCGGTTGGAAGTGGGTGATTCCATTCGGAGAAATTCGATCTGTTGGCAATTGTTTTGTTTTCTTAATAATGATTTTGATGTTGTGCGATACTGTTCTTGAGATTTATCTTTGCTCATTGAATTCGAGTAGGGATGGGAGATTTCGTTTGATGAAATCGACCCCATGCTAATATGGAGTTAATATGGTTTTAACTCTGAGGCTTGGATGAAATCGAATCAGATTCATTTTGAATGCATTTTTGTTGTAATCAAATCCTAATGTAGACATTGGTTAACCTGTATGATTTTCGTAGAACCCGATCTGAATCTAGGCCTGTGGATAACCTCTGTAAATTTAGGAAGAACCAGATCTGTAACTTACCCCGCATTTGTTAACAAATGTAGTAGACTGATTAGAACCAGAATCCATATGAGATCCATTTTGTTGAGAGTTGATCCATGCTGTGAAATCGTTGCTTTTGGTGTTTTTCTTCCTTTCTGCCAATACAAATCTAAAATAAAAATTTTCAGGAAGGGTAGACGAGATGTGGAAGCTGCGAGCATCGTTTAAATCATGCTCTTAAAAATATCAACTACCTGTAGATGGCCTAGCCATGAATCACTCCATCATAGAAGGCATCTGTGTTATGTAGGCCGAAATCGCTGCTTTGGTTCTGTCAAATCAAAATCTAAAGCATGGGGGGTGGGTCTCCCACGAACAATAGCCCACTTCCCACGTTTTATTACAATTCAGCAAGCGGAAACTCTTTTGGATGTGAGACCGCTCCATGCGTTGTAAAAATCTTGTATCCCAGAACCGTCAAATCTGTCTTAAATAAGGTAACTCACAGCCAAGGACTAGCTCCCGCGCGCATCCAGAAAGTATTTAAGAGCTAATTTATCTCCCTCGTAAGTTGAAAAATTGTACATTTAGGGTTCTGCGTGTTGACAAGGGATATGCCTTTAATGACCTCCATTTAATCAAAGAGAAGTACTAAGTTGAATGGCCTATGAGCGCACCTTTCTCATGACCACGAGAATAGCGATGGCGTGCAGGTTCCTCTGAGAAGTGTCTAACGATCCATTGTACCCTTCTGATTTTTCCCATTGTATTTTCAGTTTTAACACGGGCTAAAGAGCAAAATAACATTGCTTAGTAGGGTAAACACGATATTAGAATAGTACCGGATGGAGCTTCAAAATCTTGATTTGAAACTGCAATTCAACTTCTTGGTATTAAATACTTTAGACCTAATGAATCAGCGAAGAGAAGGTGGAGATTTCATGGAAGACGTGATTCTGTCGTGTTTATTTTTTTCATGTTTGGTTATCTATTTCCTGTAGAAATTTGGGGGGGACTTTTTGAATTTATTGCCTCTAATTCCTGAAAGTTTTGTTCTTCTTGTAAATCGGTTTAGGTGACTGTAGAATGACCTGTGTGGATGGTCAGACCAAGTCATCTAGTTTTCACCAAGGCCTTAAGATATATTTTTCTTGAGTTGTTAAACTTGAAGAAGAATGCAAAATAGCTTGCAGCAAAAGTGCTCCAAAAATGTACTCTTTCCTTCATTAAATTACATAAGAAAGAGAATAACAAATTTGGTGGAAGTAGCCCAGGCATAGGGTGAACCACTTACATGATTGTCTTCTTGTGTATTTTTGCTTCTTATGCATATTAATTTTATGTATATTAATTTCTATTTTATATTATTGGTTAAAAATGATTTCTATTATGTGAAAACTCGGCCAGATTCATTTACTTCATGGATGCTTTACTTCCAATAATGATAATGGCAGAAATACCAGTGTATTCTTGGTGGAGAGTGACTTTACTAAGCATGTATTGTTAGTATGTTTTTAGAATATGGTTTATGCTTGAGAGAGGTAAGGGCCATATTGAAATATGCTTAAAAATGTGACATTGTGATGATTCATAACCACTTATGCATAGATATAAGTTATTGTTTTGTTAAGGACAAGCTTAAACTCTTAAACTATAACTCAGCATGAGCTGGTAATTAAAAACAAAGAAAAAAATAATCTCACCCCAATTTCTCACAATTTACTTTGGAGAAGTTACAGGTACGCCACAGAAAGGAACGGATGCAGAAGAACTTTTTTGTGTTATTAATGCTTCCCTACACCCTCGCCCTCACCTTCGGAAACTAAAAGTGATACAGGAGCATTGGACACAGTTCAGGGGACACCCATTGAAAGCAATCGATTAAAGAACTCTGCAATGAGAGTGATACGAAGGCCCTAGACAGTGGAGGAATTCGATAAACATGAAGCCATCAGACAATGAGATGTACGTGGAACCCTTTTAGAGAACGATTTCGACATATCATATGTCAGAGAAGAACCATGGACATGTCCTCAGGAGGACGAGGCAACAGATGAGTTGAATTAGGGTTTCAGGAGTCTAAGGACGTTTCTGCAGTCTAAGGACATTTTGAAGATAGTTGAATTAGGGTTTTCGAAGTCTAAGCACATTTTGACTATAGATGAATTAGGTTTTCGAAGTGTAAGGACATTTTAGAATTTACAAGCCAATGAGGGCACGACAATAAACGTCAGGGACAGACGAACGGAAAGTATCGAGAGATGACATGTTCCCATTCGAGAAGCAGCTTATAGAGTCTGAGGTAGGGCAATGAGAGATGAGTTGGATGGAAAGAGGAGCCGACTGAAATGGGTTGATCCGAGGAAGCTCTATGAAGCCGATGAAGAAGAAGAGTCAAGACTATACCCGTACTTTTGAAGAACGGGAAACAGGGAAACCAATGGATGACATGTCAGTTACGAAGATGAGGAGGTACATGCAGGAAGGTGAGTAGATGAGCAGACTCAGAGCCATAGGCAGACTCAGATAGAGAGAGAAAAGTACATAAGGGTTTCAGCGTGCTCAACTCGTTCTAGAACGGACTGATACTGTAGAGAGCCAACCTTGGTCAGATTAGTACAAAGACTTTAAGATATAAACTATAGATGTCGTGTGATTGCGGTTCCAACAAAAAGATAAAAATAAATAATGTAAAAGGCAGTATTTGTAATTTGTGCTCTGGTTCTAATAAAAAGAGTACACCAGATTGATTCATGCATATCTGCGTCTGTCTTATGTGCATTGCTCTGTATGTGAAAAGATACCGAAGTGATTCCTGTGTGGAATTAAATGTACTAGTTTGCTAATTCTCAACAGGAAGTGATTCCTGTGTGGAAATAAATTACCAAGTTGGGTAATTTCAGGGATTTTAGTTTTTTTGGTTCAAAGTTGTTATCATATCTAACTTTTAAAAATTAATTTCTATAATAATGATACTCGTATTAGTTTTATTTGAGAAATAAATGTATCAATAGTGCTAGTTCAAAAGTTGAAATTAAATCTTGTTATTACTGTTTGCTCGAGACATTGCTACGAGACTTAAATTTTTTTTTTATTAATTTAAAGACAAACTAATATATATATAATAAACAAAAAACTAGTTTTTTATTTTAAAACAAAAAAATTTCTTATACAGACTTTCATATTGCTTTGAAATAAATTAAGTATTTCAATATTTAACATTAAAAATATTTTTATATATAAAATAATGATTTCATATGAATACTTGCATAATAACGGTTACATAGAAAAAATAAAAACTAATATATAAAAAAGTAAATTCATATTGCATAAATTTTAATTAGTTTTAATAAATCGAATAAAACTTATACCAATTTTTACTTTAAATTTTATTTTATTATTTATATAACTTAGACACTTTATTTTGTTTATACACCTTAAATTTTATTTTATTATTTATATAATGGATACAACTTCTAGCTTCTTCGCCACTATGTTTTTTTACAAAGCTTGTCAGACTGTGTCCTCTGTCTGGTCTAGGCCCACTCCATTCAACTGACGCAATGGCATAAGTCTCACTCATTTTGATTCTCACCTCCATACGTCGCCATTATGTTGCTAAGATTTGATAGAGCTTGGACCTCTTCACCCATGTAAATCCACCATGCTTCGGCCTCAGGCAATCCCAACAGGAACACATTTTGGTTATAAAAAATAAACAATAAGTTTTTAATTTTTAAACAATATCATAAACAAATAAGTTCTTAATTTAAAAACAATATTATAAACAAATAATTTTGATACACATTTTTAATTGATAAATTTGTTTAAAAAATATGCTTAACATTTTAAATTGGTTATTCGTCAAAACATAATCACATGTACTAAAAACTTGAAACGCAAAAGCTTATTATTTTTTTCCTAACTAAATACAATATATATAAAAAAAATTATAAAATAAGATTTTAAATAAAAAATACAAAATATATAAAAAAATTTAAAATAGTGTTTTAAATAAAAGATTGTTGTTTATTTTAAATAATTTTTATTTTTATTTTTATTTTATAAAATAGTGTTATAAATAAATAAATACAATATATATATTTATGAAAAAAAATTTAAATAAAAAAATGTGGTTTATTTTAAATAAAGTTTATTCAAGTTTATATTATTATCTATATGTTTTAAAAGTTTTAAATTATTAAAATAAAGGTATAATGATTAAACATTGAAATGCTTTAAATATAAAATACAATATTAATGCCACTCTCTCCAATCACAACATCTCTAATTCAAATTGATACATGATGTCAAAATGGTGTAATCCTTGTATAAAAGTTGACACATCCCTTTCAAACTTGGTTCATGAAATTTAAGTTTATATGGGCATGTATGGTTCATATATATTGGAGCTTTACTATGATCTTTAGTTTTTGGTGTTTGGCACTCCCAAGTTTTCTTAATATGTTTTTGAAAATGAAAGCTTTGTATTTTGTCATTTATGAAAATATGAGGTGTAAATGCAACTTTTAGAGGTTTTATGTTAATCAAAATAGGTAATGGATTACTATAACAATATTCTTATTTTAGTGTTTTTTTAAACATTTTTTTTAGTTTTTTTGTTTCTTTGAGAATGAAGATGTGGTTGGTAGATGCATATATATAGTGTTGTATTATGTTTTTTCCTTTATAAATGTGGCTTCTCCACTTATTACTTCTAACTTAACTTTTTCAAAACCCATTTTCATTATGAAAATAAATGAATGTATAGTGAGAATAAATGAATGCCTCAATTGGGTCCAAAATGTTGAATATTGTGTTCATGTTAAATGTTGAATATTTATGAACAATGAATGAATACTTGTGTTTTAACATAATGTGAGATGGAAAAATTAAGTGCATAAGAACACTTTTCCATCCTTAATGTGATATATCCTTTAATAATGAGAAGATTGATGGAAATGATGGACATGTAGAAATCTTACACTTTTCATAATGATTGTCCTCAATCCATACTCTAACTATGTGAAAATAACTATGTAACAACATCTTATATGCATTCAATAATTAGTGAATAAGTGGACCATCTTCTTTTAAAAGCACTGGTTAAAAAAAAATAGCTTTACTAAGTAATAAGGAATTTATTTTTTTTAGAGATCCCTTTCACTATTTAAACTTTGGTTTTGATCTCAAAATTAAGAATCCATACTAATATTTACAACATTTACATAATCTAATTTAATGTGTACCAAAACCAAAACTAAAACTTATACTAAAATTCTTTTGTTGGGAATTAGTTGAATCTAACTCCAACTTGTATCTCATGTGTTAGTGTAATAAAAAATATTATTAGTATGTAATATTGTATAATGTTTACTTTCTATATTTCTTAATTATGATAGACATATATATCTCATATTTTTTAGATTTGGACTTGATCAAGCGGATCATCAAGATTCACCAAAAAGTTGACAATTTTACAGCTCCGATCTGTTTGATCGTCATCTGATCTTTTAAAAACTATGTTTAAAATAGTTTATGGATTAAATAATGTAGCTAGGAGTTATCCTAAGCTTAGTAATTGGTTCATCGTGTGTGTTGTTGAAAGGTTCACGTGTCAAGTTACAGGTGTCCCGTCATGTCCCCCGATTAAAACAATAAATGGTTAACTAACAACGACCACGCGTCTCCATCAGTTAACCATGCGTCTCTTTCAATTAGGAATGTAGTTCCTTACCATTTAATTGACATAAAAGATTGTACCTTTGTCTTGACAAGCTAAAAAGTGAAATATAGGACTGTCATAATGCTAAATGCTTGGCTGGAAATAATTTTATGTCGGTTGCAAAAGAGGTTGAATTTGTACAATATGATGATAACATCCCATAAACACCACTAACATGCTTCAACCACATGCATAATTGAAATGAAAACATCCCATAAAAAATTTTCTTCCTTGACAAATAAAAAATGAAATAAGTTCATGAATATGTGTCTTCTATAAAGATCCATTTATCACTTGCAATTTTAACGATCTATTGTACTTGTTGCAATTTTAACGATTTAAGGGTTAGCATGCATAACCTAGGGTTTAGAATCAATGAGGAAACCCTAACCCTAATTGAAGTTTAAAGGTTAGCATGCATAACCTAGGATTTATAATCAATGAGGAAACCCTCACACGTAATATCCTATTTAGGGAAGCCCTAATAGCCTTCTTACCCACCTATCATAGCCTAAGGTCACTTGCTTTCCCTCCAATCTTACCCACTCACTTCCTATATTGTCATCCCTATTGATTTTTCCTTTGGTAGCGACATGTTCTCTTTGGGTGTACAATCATGGTTTGAAGGGTCATTTTGGCTACCAAGTTCCTTTTATTTGAGAGGATTTTTCTTAGTCATCATCTTGATGGCCTACACAAGTGCATGATGACCTATGCAAAGGTCTCCACTTCGGATATCTAACAAAATAAACACCATTAAAGTTTACTTAACAAATTCAACCCAAAATTATCTCAAATTAGAATGCATAACCAATGCTAGAATCTACCCAATCATAAAGATAATATAAGCTAAAATTCAAATCTCGAGTCTATAATTGTTTTCCTCGTTAGGGTTTATAAACCCTAATCATCTTTCATCATAGAAGCACATGGCATTTCAGGCAAGTCTAGCTAGGGTTAGCATTTCATGAAAGTCTAGCATGTAACTATTCATCAATTACAATAGTGTTAGCTAGGGTTTAGGATAACAAATAAATTCAATTCATAACCTAGGGTTTAATTCAATTATAACAATTTGATAATTTGAGTATTGTTGATTCACCTCCTAAACTTCTCTAAAAATCATCCTATCATTTACACACATTGGTATTTGAATTTGTGAATATATGAAATAGTAAGTAGTTCATATTAATCCCAATAAAATTATTTCATGTATGTGCATAGCCTAGGTATAGGGCCTTTTGGTTTTTACTTAAATGATACTAACCAATCTAATGATATATACCTAAAGAGGTCATAAAACCCTAGTTCCATCTCATAACTTGTGAACCCTAGTTATAATATGCAATTTCTAGTTCATGAAATCCTAGTTGGTTTTCAATTTGTAAGTGTAGCATAGGGCTATATGGCCTTTTGGTTTCTACTTAATTGATACTAACGAGTCTAATTTGATCTTCAAACCTAAAGATTTCATAAAACCCTAGTTTGTAGTTCCATGTCTCAATATGTGAACCCTAGTTTTATTGTGCAGGTCGTTGGCTTATATTATAGTACATGAATAATATAAAGCTGCAACATGTGCTTTCTTAGTGATATGTAGACACATTGGGTCATGAAAACATGAGGGGGAGGGCCATTTTCAACCCAAGTTATAGCATGCAATTGTAGTTCATGAAACCCTAGTTGGTTTAGGATGTGTACATGTACATGTGTTTGTACTTCCATCTCATAACGTGTAAAGAGTTCATGAAACCCTACTGTTATCATCAGATCTGCTCCAACAAAATTTCAGTTCTGGCAGCATTTTACTTACTGGTAGCAAAGTTTCAAACGAACCTATAATGAATCTCGGTGGGTAGAGAGGTTCAAAAAATCTGGTAAATCTTATGAGGATTGGGCAATGGATAGTTGGCTCTCAAATGACTGAAAATGAAAAGTATGTTCCTTTATATATTATAGAAGACTGCTACCAACTTGTATTCCATACAAATCAGCCAAGAAATGAAAACTGTGATGATTTTGATCTTAAAATGGCATTATCTCTTTCGTTATCATTGGCAGATCCTCCTCCATACTCAGCAGACATTGAATATTGCAACCAAGGCAATGTTAACATGTCTTATGAGTCTCTTGTTTAGCTGGGAAATGTTAAGTGTGTGGAACCTGCTAATGTAGTGAATTCTATGCCAATATTAACTTTTGATGGAAATAAGCCTGAACACGGATCGACAGATGAAATCAAAAAATGTGCAAGATGCCAATGTGAATATGAATTTGGTGATTAGATCATCTCCTTACCATGTACACATGGTTTTCATTACCCTTGTGGGCCAGAGTGGTTGCTAAATCACTCTAAGTTGTTCCCTATATGCAAGAACAACGTTATGGAACAAAGCAATACAATTTCATTAAGGAATGTTTTGCATCTGTTGATAGACATAAGTAGCCCTCGCTTATCTTTATTGCTCACCGTAGTACTGGCATTGCTCGCTACTGCATTCTACGACCTCCTTTCCATTGGGGTTTGTATTAGATAAGTTTTAGTGAAAGACTTCGATCTTAAAGCATTCATTGAAGGTGAACACAACAAATCTAGTTTCCTTTCAACATACCATGTCTCGTTTCAAAGGACACTCTGGACAAGTTTGAATTGGGAAGAGTTTCCAGAAAAAATTGCAATGATTGATACTCATCCAACATTGTATGTACCTGAAATGATGAGGATCTTGATTGACATGGAAGGTTTGCCTTGGTAGATATCCAAGATTATTACTCAGAAAAACAATGACAACCACGATTTGTCTTCTAATTTCTATCATGGTGCCAAAGTATGAAAATATGACTATGAGGTTGCTGAGATGCATAGTTTTCATATTATGTTTAATTGTGGAATGATATGCCCCTGTCGAAAGGATCCCGTGGCCACTGCCAGTTCCATGTTTTGTAACATGGTGAGTATTATACAGGTGAATCTTTGTCAAGTGGGCGAGCTCTTCTTGGAGGTGTCGAATGATCTGCCCTTGTTTTACAATATTATGATGTCTGTGCCTCCGGGATCGCAGTTATTTGGCAGTATACCGAATCTAGATAACGAGGTGCAACTATGGAAATCTCATAGGGAGAAGCTGGAATCTACGATGGTGATGTTTCCTGGTGAATTTATCGCAGAGACATGCGTGTCTTGGCTTAAGTCATTTACGGACGATATTGTTTGTGCAGATATTGGGGGGAAGCACTTGCTTAACTTCATCCAAAGTGGTAAAAATCTTGTAGTGAATAGGTGGCAATTGAGAGATCAATAACAAATCCATATTCTTAGGCATTGAACCAACGAATGAGGGATCAATTGGCAGTTAAACAACGTCCTTCCAAATTTGTAGTGATTTAGGCAGAGGATCGACTTCAGATTACCAATCAAAAGGATCATTTCCAGAATTTCAAGGCATGAATACAACCAAAGTACAGGTGGCAGAGTAATTTTAGCAGGTCCATCTTTTCAAGGAAAAAATAGCACAGGTGTCAGGATTTTAAGACTCAAAATCATCATCAGTGATATTATCCAAATTTTATGAACAAGGATTGAGGTTCGAAATCTAACTTTTAGGCAGAGAAATAGAATCCCAACAACATAGCCCAGTTTAGAAGGATCAAGATCTACGAATTTTGACAGATATTCTTATTGTTCTAGATGTGGATTCGATCCTTTATTTTGGATCTGTTTTATATTATGTAATGTATTGTAAATTTATAAAAGGCAAGATGTAACAAGAGAAGAGAAGAGAGAGCTCTTCCTCTCGGAAGGAAGCAGGGGACTAGGAGGTTGGCAATTTTGGAGAATGCAAGCCCTGTTTGGAGCATTGCCTGTATGACATAGACTTTATGCAGCTTCTGTACAGGTTCTATTTTTGAATGAAACATGATGATGATTTGCTTCTGTATGTTATGAATTGTTTTTTCTGATAATTTTGTTATGCATATGGTCCATTACATCCCATTGCACTAATTCTTATTGGGAAATACAATTATCCTTACACTGTAGAAAACAGAGGCAGTTTCACTTCTTGTCGTTATGATCATAGTGACCTTGATACTGAACTTTGTGTTTTATCTTATGTTATACAGTTTCTGTGGATTATCTTGCAACTCTAATTTCACACCAGCCTATCTCTTCAGCAATGTTTTGATGTTTTTATATTTCTTATATGATACCAACCTAGTTTTTTGATAACTTTGTGATTCTCTTATACTTTTCATAATATATCAGCATGTGCAGTGATAATTGTGTGATTTGTACAGACAGCCTTGGTTTTATATCATTTTAGTTATTCAATGATTTTTTGATTTTACACACAGCCTTTATGTTATACCAGCTTATTACATTGATAGAAGTGTAACTTTGTCCATAGCTTTGACTGTATATCAGTTTGATTCTCAATTTGATTTCATTGATTTGCACCTTTGAGAACAAGATTTCCTTAAGCTTGAACCCCTGTATTCTAGGTTTCAACTTTAAGGATAACACCTACCAACAAATATAACATACTAATATCATACCATTCTAACATACCATACCATAATAGCATACCATACCATACTAGCATACCATACCATACCCTACAATACTAACATCATAGTACATACCCTACAATACCCTATGATATTAACATCATACCATGTACTAACATACCATACCATTCTAGTTCCATCACATAACTTGTAAAGAGGTCATAAAACCCTACTTCCATCTCATAACTTCTCAACCCTATTTATAGAATTCAATTGTAGATCATGAAACTATAGCATGCAATTGTAGTTCATGAAACCCTAGTATTCAATTGTAGTTGATGAAACCCTAGTATGAAAGTCTCAACAATATTGTAGTTCATGAAACCCTAGCATGCAATGGTAGTTCATGAAACCGTAGGTGTGTTTCTCTTTTCCATCTCATAACTTGTAAAAAGCTCATAAATCCATATTTCCATCTCACAACTTTTCAACCCTAGTTATAGCGTGCAATTTGTAGTTCATGAAACTATAGCATGCAACCGTAGTTCATGAAACCCTATTATGCAATTGTAGTTCATGAAACCCTATTATGAATGTCTCAACGGGATTGTAGTTCATGAAATCCTAGCATGCAATGGTAGTTCATGAAACTTTAGGTGTGTTTCTCTTTTCCATCTCATAACTTGTAAAGAGATCATAAATCCATATTTCCATCTCATAACTTCCATCTCATAGATTTTAAAGAGGTCACAAAACCCTAGTTCCATCTCATAACTTCTCAACAATAGTTATAGCATGCAATTGTAGTTCACAAAACCCTAGTTGGATTTCAATTTGTACATGTACATGTGTTTCTACTTCCATCTCATAGCTTTTAAAGATGTCACAAAACCCTAGATCCATCTCATAACTTCTCAACCCTAGTTATAGCATGAAATTGTAGTTCACAAAACCCTAGTTGGTTTTCAATTTGTACATGTACATGTGTTTCATCTCATAACTTCTCAACCCTAGTTATAGCATGCAATTGTAGTTCATGAAACCCTAGTATGCAAGACTCAACAAGATTTTAGTTCATGAAACCCTAGCATGCATTAAGGTATCCACTCTATAATTGTTTTCCTAGTTAGGGTTTATAAACCCTAATCATCTTTCATCATAGAAGCACATGGAATTTCAGACAAGTCTAGCACCAGTTTCGATGTCAACATGTCTATCCTAGGATGATTCCTCAAACCCTAGGTCTTTGTCTATTGCATCAAAACAAGCACCAATACCTCCATGGAAAATCAACTGAACTTAAAAAAATCTTCTTCTAAGCAAGGAATCAAAAGAATCTCGAGACTTATCAAGTTAAGTTTTCCATGGTCTTTCCCTAACCTCCATGTATCACACAAGAACAAGACTGCAATATCACCAAAGACATTAGCTCTTTTCTTTGTATCTTCTACAGGGTTGGAACCCTAATTCTACCTCCTTTTCCTTGACAACAAGAGCTATAGATTCTGCAAGACAACCATCAATTCCTCTAGTATTATATCTCCTTCTCCAAGGCTTACTTACATATATAAACCCTAGTGTCCTCATGCACATCCAAGTTTCATCATGTAATGCATTCCTCCTCTAGTTGTGTACCACATCTCCTTGTTCCCAATGCTCCTCAACATATGTGTCAAAGGTTGTTACAATGCTCCAATCCTTATCCTCAATATGTGTACCAAGGTGGTTACTATGCTCATTTGTTCTCCTCAACATGTGTGTGAAGGTGGTCACTATGGTCAAATATTTCACTTATCTTCATCCTAATATCACAAGACAACCCAACAAAATAAACCCTAGTCCAAGTGTACGTTAACACCACGAAGATACATCCCTTTAGGGAACTCTTTCCAAGCATATAACATATCTAGAACCTCTTATTACAACAAATTACAACATCAATAAATCTACTAAGAAAAACCCTAGTTTACGAAACCGATGCATAATGGAGTCACTAGTCCATGCAAACGCGATGGAGAGGGCCCACTAGAGGTAATGGCATGCCAAGAGACCAACGGAGACGATGGCTTGTCAATCGAAGCTCCGATTGTCGAGTTATGTCGAGTTGCAAGTTACATGAAAATGTCATTCACGGACACTTAGTCACTCTCGGTCTGGGAGCGAAAAAACAAATGGAGCAATAAGATTGCATGGTGTTGGCTCTGATAGGTGTGTATGGCAAATGCCGACATGGGAACACCACCAATACTAGCATCAAGAAGGGATTTTCAGAGTTGACCCACCGATGCGAGAGTTGCATTGAAGGAAACTAAGCAAAACCCTAGTTTACGAAACAGATGCACAATGGAGTCACTGAGACATGAAAATGCGGTGAAGAGGGCCCAATAGAGGTAATAGCATACCAGGATACCAACGGAGTGTACATCTTGTCGGTGAGAGAGAAAAAATAAATGGAGCATAAAGATTGCATGCCATTGGCTCCGACATGTGTGTATGGCCAATGCTCACATGGGAACACCACCAATACTTGCACGGAGAAGGTATTTTTAGATTTGACCCACCAATGCGAGAGTTGCATTGAAGGAAACTGAGAAAAACCCTAGTTTACAAAATTGATGCACAATGGAGTCACTGGGCCATGCAAACATGGTGGATAGGGCACATTAGAGGTAATGGCATGCTAAGAGATCAACAGAATCGATGTCTCATCGATCCGACCTCCAGTTTCCTAGTTATATCAAGTTGCAAGTCGCATGGAAATGTTGTTCATGGACACTTGGTCAGTCTTGTTCTGGGAGCAAAAAACCAAATGGAGTAGCAAGATTGCATGTTGTTGGCTCCGATAGGTGTGTATAGCCAATTTCGACATGGGAACACCACCAATACTGGCATGGAGAAGGTATTTTTAGAGTTGACCCACCAATGCGAGAATTGCATTGAAGGAAACTGAGAAAAACCTTAGTTTACAAAACCGATGCAAAATGGAGTCATTGGGCCATGAAAATGCGGTGGAGAGGGTCCTTTAGAGGTAATGGCATGCCAGGAGACCAACGAAGTCGACTGATCATCGATCTGAACTCCGGTTTTTGAGTTATGTTGAGTTGTAAGTCGCATGAAAATGTTGTTTAGGGACACTTAGTCACTCTTAGTCTAGGAGTGAAAAACCAAAGAGAGTAGCAAGATTGCATGTCGTTTTCTCTTACAGGTGTGTATGGCCAATTCCGACATGGGAATGACACCAATAATGGCACAGAGGATGGTTTTTTAGAGTTGACCCACCAATGCGAGAGTTGCATTCAAGGAAACTGAGCAAAACCCTACTTTACGAAACCGATGCACAGTGGAGTCACTGGGCCATGCAAATATAGTGGAGAGGGCCCACTAGAGGTAATGGCATGCCAAGATACCAACGGATTCAACGGCTTGTCGATCTGACCTCCGGTTGCTGATTTATGTCGAGATGCAAGTCACATGAAAATGTCATTCATGGACACTTGGTCACTCTCGTTCCTGGATGACATGCTAATTGTTGGGCATGGTAAGAGAATTATTAAAAGATTGAATAAGGTCTTGGGAATTCATTTTGCAATGAATTATTTGGGTCCAACACAACAAATATTGGGCATGAACTATATTTCTCCAAAAAAGGATAGAAAACATGTTACTTGTAAAGACATAATCCGAGTTGTCCCATAAGACTTAAGATGGGTGTATTTAGCTATGGTATATGATAGAAACTGTATCTATTAAAGATGAACAACTATTTGACCTTTCTCTGTGTTATACCTTCTACTTTCACATTCAATTCTAATTACTAAGTCAAATAAAAGAAGGATAAAAACTTACTAGAATAGCAATTAAAATTTAGAGATGAAAGCATAATGCACAAGTTAAATACCATTCAACAATATTAGAGAAATTATTTTTTTATTAGTAGCCCGATGCAACACAAATTGGAGAGAAAGTTGCAAAGATAGTGGTTTACCAGGAAGGACATGTAGAGAACAATATAAAGTGCAGAGTTAGAAAACCTGTGAAGGACATGATGTTTAAACTCCTATAGAAAAGGTAAGAGAAACATGGGTGAAAGATTAAACCAGTGAAGGGTGTCTATTGAAGATACATGCATTGAACATTTTCACTTGAAAGTTACATTCAAATAATTCAATCTCTAATTAAAAATAACAGAAGGAATTGAAAATGCAAATGATGAAAATTTGTATTCTTGCATAGCTTTAGCGGCTAACAAGAAGTAGTGTAAAAGGGATGGAGAAAATAGTCATTTGTCTCTAGTCAAAATAGTAAAATGTAGAGAATCGTGTGCTTGTGCAAGCTAACACGTCAAAATCTAGATGCCAGTTCCATGAGTGGTTGAAATTGACAGCTACCTACTATTAAACGACAAGATGATCATGATAACTTACTCAGCTTTCTATGTGAACTCTGCAAAACCCTTTCCCGTTCCTTCTATATCGATGTCATGTATGAATATATAGCATGTATAAATACTTATTACCAAGATGATGCATAAAACAGATCATACTTGGTAATAAGTATTTATACATGCTATATATTCAAACATGACATTGATATAGATGGAAAGGGAAAGGATTTTACAGAGTTCAAATAGAAAGCCGAGTAAGTTATTGTGATCATATTGTCTTTTAATATTAGTTGTCAATTTAAATCACTCATGGAACTTGCATCCAAGTGGAGTGTAAGTGCAATTACCCAATATCATTCAATATAGACAGCTGGATCCTCTCTGTTTCTAATTTCCTCCATCAATCTCTCGTGCTCTGAATGAGGCAAGAAGTAACGTACCTTGGTTGAGTTCTTCATTGACATTGTCTGTAGATGGATGTTCATGCCAACAATCAGTTTGTGAAGTGATATACCACAAAACCTAGTCTGTAATCCACAAATACATGCCCACTAGTTCTTCTTGATTTCCCATCTAGTGTAAGATATTCACCCTCAACCACCATCGAGCCAATAGGAAATTCATTTCCTTCATCATCAGTCAATGATCCGTTCAGGATTTTCTTACCTCGAATGCATCGTTCCAACCAATAATTCGTACCCCATTCATTGTATTTTGGGAAAACAACTGCATATATATGTCCTAGTTGTTCAAGATCTGAGATATGGTCATAGTCTGTCAAAATCATTGACTGACCCTCCTCTAAGTGGGTTGTTTCACCAACTATATGTGGGTCTACTGCAAGTGACACATGATCCTAATCATCAACCCAATCCATGCATTCACATTCATCCCATTCACCACTACTACAAGAGCTGCAAAAGAAAGAAAGTTTATGCGTCCATATTTCAAATAGGGGGTTTTTTGAGCTTCCAACCGAATGAAATCCATGTGTTCCTTGTACTGTGCCACAACTATAGGAACGTGATTGATCTATGTCAACCACATGCCAAAAATTCCTGACTAGCCTTCCTACCACTTTAGTTCGGTCTGACATTGTTGCAGAGAACCATTGAACTATGGTTTCTGCATCTTTGATATGGGGGTTTCTGGTAAACCTCATCTCCTCCCTTCATAGTGTCATCTTGATGCATGCACTAGCCCCATCATGCTCACCTTTTCCATGCCCGATGTCAAATTAGTTCCATATATGCAACACATTATAAGTCTTATGTAACATATTCATCCATTGGAAGACTCATGAATTTTTGAATTGGCCCGCACAACCATCTGACCATATCGAATGCTGATCCATCTGTATATCTCCCTCCTTTAGCTGATCATAGAAAATTCAAAAATAGTGTTGCACATAATGCATATCATGGAATCTGTCATCACTTATGTAAAAGTTTGTCTCCTTCTGTATTATCCTATTGTTAATGCTTCTCTCAGGGCCATTCCTATACGTAATATGTACCATGATGCTGACTTGGTTGGAATGGTAGTATTGACTCTGAATTTCATTTTGTGGTTGAAGGGTGTAGTTTTCTGCAAAATCCACAATTGACAATATGGTCCCAATGGGAAAGTTGTCCCTACTTTTTCTATACTGTTCATCCTACCATCGCGCTACATGCACATGTTGAACATACTGCTCGGTTTTCTTGTAGAATTCCATCAAAAAATCACATACTCGTACTTGTTTCCATGAAAACAAGGGTCATATTAGAATGTGACCTTTAAAGAATTCATGTATATGTAGAAACTTAACATGTAAGAGGAAAAACATGCAATAATCATTTGCACCTGTGACTTCACCAATGCAATATTTTTACCTTCCTTCGCACTATCTGATTGATAGGTTACGTACTTTAATCTTTGCATCTTCATGCTCATATTTCCAAATTGATGCTCATCACTTCCACGAATGCAACGGTTCAAAAGAGAAAACCCACTACACCTGGAAAAATTTCCATATAGACATGATTTTCCATAGTATTTTTGTCCTTCATGCCTTGGACACATGATGATGATGATAAAATATCTCGATGCATTCGGTGGAATCATGGATTCATTGCAGCCTTGCTCAAGGTTAGTATGAAAATCACAAAATATATGTTTATACGTGTTATAAAAATATTCATATTCTACATTGTATCTACAACAACATGTGTTTCGATCAATGCATATACAAACGTACCATGGTTTACATTTCTCAAAGGACCTTTGGCCCAGGTTCAATTGTGTGTGCTTGAATCTCTCATAGAGTTTAGTCTGTGTTGTGTCAAGGAAGTGTTTTATGTGGGGTTCACATTCAGTAGAACCTTTTCTCAGCTTTAACACATCTCTTTGATTAGATGAAGGTATGGTACGATCATGCTAGAACGTTTGTACTAATTCCTTAAAATCATCAATTAACTTCATATCTCAATGATGGCAACTTGCTGACAAAAGCCCAACAATCTTTTCCACTTGGAGTTCGCATATTTTCTCTTATAACAGAGTACTTCTGAATAGTTTTTTTATTTAATTTAAGTATCTGAGAAGTGTGTGAAAGGAGGCAACGTTGCCGTGTGGACTTTCTTACAACTGATTCTGATAACACGGGATGAGCCGCACAAAGATCTTTAGTACGGGACGTATTCCCAATCAGATTTAAAAGCAGATTGGAGATTTCTAACAATATGTTTGTTAGCCTCTAAACTTATAACCATCTTTATGCCTAGAATTCTCCTAACAACAACTAAACAATTTGAATTTAACAAACATAGTAATAATTGACATTTACTTGCATCGCCTTTGGATTCAAAATATTCCTTCATTAATTTGTTACATTGCCAATCGATAGTGCATTTGGGAAACTTACCTTCAAGGCCTGATAGACAACTTTTATCCACATGGATACGACTAGGAGTCCTTTTTCTTGCAGTAGATAGTCGAGGTAGGGAAGGTGGACATGAGCTATGGATCCCAGGGCTTCTTTGTTGTGGTGAATCATTCACATGTCGGTCCATATTAGGAGTGTGCTCAACATGGTTGTGGTATTCTAGAAGAGATTGCAAATTAATCATTGCTCCTAGGTCCAATGCTTCATAATCAATGTCTCTCAATACACCTATGTCTTCAAGAGCTTCAACATGGCTCATTGATGGATTATTGGTTGGAGACTGTGTTGATGTTGGAACTTGAGTTGGGTCTATTGGATGCAACCGCTTCACTCATGGTTCTGAAGTAGAGGTTGTTATGTCATCAACTCTATTAGGATCGGTCACAGTATCAATAGAAATGTCTAGACCATGTCTCACTATCTCCATTTCTAACCTGGCCTTTTCTCTTACCTCATTTTCCTTTTTTATGGGCATATTCCTTCTAGTTTTTCTTTCTTTGTTACATGAGTTACCCATATCCGAAAGTTTCTTTTTCAAAACTATCAGGTCTACCCTTGCATAAGAAGCAACAAATAAGGTATTAGTTCCATTATACAAGATACATGACGCGTTCCAACATAAATAACTAAATTATAGATATGTTAGTATGCTAATTATTGGGATTGATACATAATCATTGATTAAAGTTTTCTCTTTATGTTCGGACCAAATTTTCATTTCTATACTCTATTTGAGTGAAGTAAAGATAGTTAAGTTTGCAGGTATGACAGCTATAGGATTCTGACTTCCTTTGTGTTCAAAAAGTATTGGATGTCAAAAGAAGATGAGTGAAATGAGGAGGTTGGAAATCCCTCGAAAAGAGGAGAAATCATTGAGGTAGAGGCATCCCTATCAAGCTCAAAGGCATGTTATGATAAATCTAGCATGAAGAGGAGAGCATGGACAAGTTGGTGAACTGTTCAATATGGAACCTCTCCCATGATTGCTTCCAAGGTTTTTATACAAATTGAAGATTCTCAATAGAGAACCTCATCTATGCCATCCTTATGGGAAATCAAAATATATTCATGTGAAAATATTTATTGGTCTACATTGCATACTTCATCTTGTATAGAGAAGATGGACAACTTGGTGAAATATTCAATATGGACCCTTTCCCATGATTACTTCAAAGGTTTTTTTTTAAATTGAAGAGTCTCAAGAGATAACTTCATCTATGCCATCATTGTGTGAAATTAAAATATATTCATGTGCAAATGTAAATTAGATAACATTGCATACTTCATCTTGTATGGAGAATATGAGACTTGTTTAAATGTGAATTTGGGATTTATTCTTGTGAAATTAAATGTTTTCTATGAGAGATATATTGTTGTAGGCATACCATAAAACATAAATCAATGAAATGATCTAAAAGCTTGTGAATTAAAACAATTATTTACAATTCACCATAGCTATTCAAAATGATCTCTTCTTCCAATGAAAACTTGTAGTGTGAATATTTCCAGTAAATTCCAGGACCACTGAATATGTTTGTTAGATTCCAAGAGTGAGCTTCTATCCAATAGATGAAAGAGTGGTGATGGATTGTGAGCCAAATTGCACAGTTCAGGAGCACAAAACGCTCGAATAGTAAGAGAAAACCCATGAAAATTGGTAGCAATCTTGGGAATCTAGGTCTCTATTTTTTACCTACTAACAAGTGCACGCACACGCCTTTAAGCACGCGCACATGTGTATAAGACCGGGAGCGCGCATTGATGCGCACACAAAATCAAACACACGCGCACCCCTATTCAACATTTAGAGCATTTACTCACTAACATTCATTTCATTTAATGACTAACGTTCTTCAACAATGACTTTGTATTCATGATTATTTCGAGTATTTTTACAATATAGTCTAAAACCTATCATCATCATTACCACTACAATATAGTCTAAACCTATCATCATCATCGTCATCGTCATCCTCATCATCATCACCATCATTGTTCATAATCATTGTCATCATCCTCATCCTCATCCTCATCCTCATCATCATAGCCATCATCCTCATCATCATCATTGTCATCATCCTCATCATCATCATCACCAACATTGTTCATCATCATCATCGTCATCATCATCCTCATCATCCTCATCGTCATCATCATCACCATCATTGTTCATCACCACCATCATTGTTCATCATCATCCTCATCGTCATCTTCATCATCACCACCATCATTGTTCATCGTCATAGTCATATTCATAGTCATCATCATCCTCATCCTCATCATAGTCAGCATCGTCATCATCCTCATCATCATCTTCATCATCATCACCATCATTTTTCATCGTCATAGTCATCTTCATAATCATCATCATCATTCTCATCATCATCATCATCTTCATCATCAACATCATCATCCTCATCATCGCAATCATAATCATCATCATCATAATCACTGTCATCATAGTAATAGTCATCGTGATCATCATCATCCTCCTCATCATCATCACCATCATTGTTCATCATCATAGTCATTATCATCCTCCTCCTCCTCCTCATCCTCATCATCGTAATCCTCTTCATCGTAATCATCTTCATCATCATCATAATCATTGTCATCATCATCATCATCCTCATCCTCATCATCATCATCATCATCATCCTCGTCCTCATCATCCTCATCCTCATCATCATCATCATCATCACTATCATTGTTCATAATCATCATCCTCCTCCTCCTCATCATCATCATAGTCATCATCCTCATCATCATCATAGTCATCCTCCTCCTCATCATCAACATTGTTCATCGTCATCATTCCATTGCAAATGCTTGAAAATAAAATCAAAGCAAAGTTTCAACTAAGCCTATCATCATCATCATCATTGTTCCTCAGCATTGTCATCATCATCATCATACTCATCTGCATCCTCATCATCATCGTCGTCATCATCATCATCCTCATCCTCTTCATCATCATAGTCATCATCCTCATCATCATCATTGCCATCATCCTCATCATCATCATCATCACCAACATTGTTCATCATCATCGTCATCATCATCCCCATCATCATCATCATCATCATCATCATCATCATCATCATCCTCATCCTCATCCTCATCATCATCACCATCATTGTTCATCATCATCATCATCGTCGTCATCATCATCATCATCATAGTCATAATCCTCATCATCATCATCATCATCCTCCTCCTCCTCCTCCTCATCATCATTCCATTGCAAATGATTGAAAATAAAATCAAAGCAAAGTTTCAACTAAACCTATCATCATCATCATCATTGATCCTCATCGTCATCATCATCATCATCATCCTCATCATTATCATCACCATCATTGTTCTCGTCGTCATCATCCTCATCCTCATAATCATCATCATAGTCATCATTGTCATTGAAATTGTCCTTATCATCATCATCCTCATCATCACCATCATCATCATAGTCATCATCGTCATTGAAATCATCCTTAACATCATCATCACAATCATCATCATCATCATTGTTCATCTTCATAGTCATCTTCATAGTCATCATCAGCCTCATCATCATCATCATCTTCGTCATCAACATCATCATCCTCATCATCACCAACATAATCACTGTCATCATAGTAATAGTCATCGTGATCATCATCCTCCTTGTCATCATCATCATCATCATCATCACCATCATTGTTCATCATCATAGTCATTATCATCCTCCTCCTCATCATCATTGTCGTCATTAACATAATCATCCTCCTCATTGTAATCATCCTCATGATCATCATAATCATCCTCCTCCTCCTCATCATCATCCTCATCATCATCATCATCATCATCATCATCATCATCATCATCCTCATCATCCTTGTCCTCATCATCATCATCATCATCATCATCATCATTGTTCATTGTCAGTATTCCATTGCAAATGCTTGAAAATAAAATCAAAGCAAAGTTTCAACTAAACCTATCATTATCATCATTGTTCCTCATCATCGTCATCATCATCATCATCCTCATCCTCTTCCTCCTCATCATCGTCATCATCATCACCATCATTGTTCTTCATAATTGTCATCATCATCATCGTCATCATCGTCGTCATCCTCGTCATCCTCTTCATCATCATAGTCATCATCCTCATCATCATCATTGTCATCATCCTCCTCCTCCTCATCATCATCACCAACATTCTTCATCCTCCTCCTCCTCCTCCTCCTCATCATCATCCTCATCCTCATCATCATCATCACCATCATCACCATCATTGTTCATTGTCACCATCATTGTTATCATCATCATCATCCTCATCCTCATCATCCTCATCATCATCATAGTCATCATCCTCATCATCATTATTGTCATCCTCCTCCTCCTACTCCTCATCATTCCATTGCAAATGCTTGAAAATAAAATCAAAGCAAAGTTTCAACTAAGCCTATCATCATCATCATCATTGTTCCTCGTCGTCGTCGTCATCATCGTCATCTTTGTCCTCATCCTCATCATCATCATCATCACCATCATTGTTCATCATCATTGTCATCGTCATCCTCATCCTCATCCTCATCATCATCATTGTCATTGTCATCTTGATCCTCATCCTCATCCTCATCCTCATCATTGTCATTGTCATCTTGATCCTCGTCCTCATCATCATAATCATAGTCATAATGCTCATCATCATCATTGCAATCATCCTTATCGTCATCATCATCATCATCATCATCATCATCAACATCATCATTGTTCCTCATCATTGTCATCATCCTCGTTGTCATCTTCATCATCACCACCATCATTGTTCATCCTCATAGCCATATTCATAGTCATCATCATCCTCATCATCATCATCATCTTCGTCATCAACCTCATCATCCTCATCAATGCAATCATCATCATCATATATCATAATAAATGTCATCATAGTAATAGTCATCGTGATCATCATCCTCATCATCATCATCATCATCACCATCATTGTTCATCATCATAGTCATTATCATCCTCCTCCTCATCATCATTGTCATCATCAACATCATCATCCTCATCATTGTAATCATCATAATCATCGTCATCATCATCCTCATCCTCATCTTCATCATCATCATCATCATCATCATCATCATACTCATCATCAACATCGTCATCATCATCACTGTCATTGTTCATCGTCATCATCATCATTGTTCATCGTTATCATTCCATTGCAAATGATTGAAAATAAAATCAAAGAAAAATTTCAACTAAACCTATCATCATCATCATCATTGTTCCTCATCATTATCGTCATCATCATCATCCTCATCATCATCGTCACCGTCATCATCATCACCATCATTGTTTATCATCATTGTCATCGTCATCATCATCGTCGTCATCGTCATCCTCATCCTCTTCATCATCATAGTCATCATCCTCATCATCATCATTGTCATCATCCTCATCATCATCATCATCACCAACATTGTTCATCATCGTCGTCATCATCATTTTCGTCATCATCATCATCATCCTCATCCTCATTAGCATCATCAGCATCATCACCATCATTGTTCACCATCATCATCATCGTCGTCATCATCATCATCATCATCCTCCTCCTCCTCCTCCTCATCATAGTCATCATCCTCATCATCATCATTGTCATCATCATCCTCCTCATCATCATCACTGTTCATCATCATCATTCCATTGCACATGCTCGAAAATAAAATCAAAGCAAACTTTCAACTAAACCTATCATCATCATCATCATTGTTCCTCATCATCATCGTCATCATCATCATCCTCGTCCTCATCCTCATCATCATCATCACCATCATTGTTCGTCATCACCATCCTCATCCTCATCATCATCATCACCATCATTGTTCGCCATCACCATCCTCATCCTCATCCTCATCATCATAGTGATCATCCTCATCATCGTCATTAAAATCATCCTTATCATCATCATCACAATCATCATCATCATCATCATCATCGTCATCATTGTTCCTCATCATCGTCAGCATTGTCATCATCCTCGTCATCATCTTCATCATCATTGATGATCATTGTTCATCCTCATAGTCATCTTTACAGTCATCATCATCATCATCTTCGTCATCAACATCATCATCCTCATCATCGCAATCATCATCATCATCATCATAATCACTATCATCATAGTAATAGTCATCATGATCATCATCCTCATCCTCATCATCATCATCACCGTCATTGTTCATCGTCATAGTCATTATCATCCTCCTCCTCATCATCATCATCGTCAGCAACATCATCATCCTCATCATTGTAATCATCATCATCATCATCATCATAATCGTCATCATAATCATTGTCATCATAGTCATAGTCATCGTGATCCTCATCCTCATCATCATCATCACCATCATCATCACCATCATTGTTCATCATCATCATCATCATCATCAGTCATCCTCCTCCTCATCATCATCACAGTCATCATCCTCATCATCATCATTGTCATCATCCTCCTCCTCATCATCTTAGTCATCCTCCTCCTCCTCATCATCATCATTCCATTAGAAATGAGCTTGAAAATAAAATCAAAACAAAGTGTTTAATTAACAAATGCGTGCACGCATCCCTAACGCGTGCACACAAAGTAGCATGAACGCGCTTTCAGTGCATGTGCACCCATAAAGCGCGACCACGCTTCTAGTGCGTGCGCGTTATGTTCTAAACTACGTGCGTGCGTGATTTAAATTTAGAATTTCGGCGGCGCCCTTTTTTCAACCAACATGGTGGATGACTTGGTTGCTTTGGTTTTAGGTTCGGGTTGCCCAACCAAGTGGTTTGGACTGTCTTATGACATAAAAATTTGCTTTGTACCACTTCTCCTATTTCGTGCATGATTTTCCATATGCCATGCTTGTCCACTTTTAATGAAAATTCACACACGTGTGTAACTCTGTCTGTAGATTCTAAATATGCAATTTTTATTTAAATCTATTATCTTTTTCTATTTTTTATTTAATTTTAAATAGACAAACGTCAATCTAACACAAAAGGTAGGCTATTTGCTTCGGCTATAACTTTTGATTGCTTCACCTATTTAAAAAACAGAAAAGAACCCACACAAGAAAACACAAAGACCTACATCCTAAAAAAAATGTATCGTTCATTAACTATGTTAAGACCAAGATGTGGTGGACCAACGCTTGACCTTGTCATTTTAGGGCGTCATTGAATTCCTTAATTTGAAAAATAAAAAATATAACATAAATAAATATGGAAAAATAGCACTCCACTAGAAACACCTGTTATATACAACTCTATATAATTGTTTTCACAAAATTCCACCATTTTTATACCAAACGAGTGGACCAACGCAAACATATTCATTATGTTTTGGGAAAAATATAACATACCAACCTTAGAAGAACCTCGTTTTTTGGGATTTATGCTTAGTTTCCATAAATAAAAGTTATATATTCTAGAAGGTAATCTGATTGTCCATGTTTCATATTCTTACACCATATTCCAAAAAGTTGTGTAGGTACCTCTAATATTGCTTTTTGACATTCAGATTTCTGTTTTTCCAGAAATCCATTGCAACTAATGCGTCATAAGTGACCAGCATTAGCTTGCACAATCCTTGTTTTTATTATGGTCTAGGGATATTTACCTAGAATTATAAAAAATTACAAATAATGTTTAATATATTGAAATGACAACACTAATCCTCTCTTTCGCAAACATAAGTTGGCCAGCTCTCCCTATCTCCTCAACTTCCAAAACTCTTGAAATTCGTAGTTTCATCCCAAAGTGCGTGTGTCTTTCATAATTTCTCTTGGCAGGTTCTTCCACTTTTGTAGCTTCTACAAAGATGGTATTTTTTCTCCCCATGATACTGGTCCTTTTTTCTAAGTTATCCTCATATGGTACCCAAATTGATACCCACTATATATTATTCTCTGTTATTCCATATACAGACTGACAGATTGTCTGGGAAAGGACCTAGCTTTTGTGGCTATACTCTAGGTCCGTGTGGAGCATCTCACACCCGAGGGCGAGGTCAAATGACTCAAACTAGCATGGCACGTCAAAGCACCATAACCATGCTAGCTCTACCTCACTATGGAATACATATATTTGTGTGCCCTTCATTAATTTTTTTTTTGTTATAATTATACTTAATACATATATAAGGAGGTCACTAATAATATGTTTAAATATATTTTTATGGAAACAAAGTTATAAAAACACTTTATATTTATATTTTTACATGGATATTTGTCACTACTATACATTTATATAAAATCAAGGTATGTTTAGATTACATAATCCATACATTTATATAATCAAGGTAAGTTTAGATTACATAATCCATAAGAGTGGCATGTTAAAACTTTTATAGATGGTCAAATGTTTTTTCTTATAGAGTTGATGTTATAGCAATAGCTACTAACAACTGTGCTAAGTGCGGTGACATTGCCACCTCATGGATCTTGTTTACTGTTATTAGTTAAAAATATATGCATTTGTGGCTACCCCCACCCTAAACTCATTTCCTAGATACTCATTTAGTCGTATATTTTGTTTCCAGTAAACTCATTTAGTAATATATTTATATTTTGTTTCCCATAAACTTATTTAATAATATATTTTGGTTGAAAATATACACAATTTTAATAAAATAAACATTTATATTTTCAAAAATACTTTATGTTTCACATTAAATTAAAATGCTTTAATTACATTGATAGCGTATATATGTTAGAATTTTGGGGTGGACTAGTATCTATGTTTTTTCATCCACCTATGTGAATGAGACAAGTGTACTATCCAGATTGATTCTATGGGTGTCGTCCAAGATAAAACGAGAATGAGACAAGTGTATTGTCTAGATTGATTCTATGGCCATGGTCCAAAATTGATAATTAATAATTTCAAAAAAATAAAAAAATAGATTAATTAACATGTGATACTTGTACAGTTAGTTAGTGATCGTTGTAAAAATTAAAATGAATCTTCAACTATTTGATTTTTAGATACAACTAATAACTTAAAGATACAACTATTAACTTAACTCTAACTCTAGAACTATTAGCTTAACTTCAACTGTAATCACTTAAGGCTTAATCCAAATCCATTTAATAGTCTAGCTAATGTGCAGTCATGCAAACATCTCGGAGTTGGGGATCATCTATAGTTAATATTCAGTTAGTATTACATGTTTAGGTTTTTCATAGAGATATAATTAGGTTTTTGAATCTTTTTAAAGGAGGTTAGGATAAATATTAGATTAACTATTAGATACAGCTAAATTACCTAACTCCAATAACCATGCATCAAGAAAAATAAGTAAGTTAATGTGGAGAGGGTGTAACAGTTGAACTACATCAAATAGTTGGGAGTCCAATTAATAAACATAAGGCTTCTA
This sequence comes from Pseudotsuga menziesii, assembly GCA_001517045.1. Classification (NCBI taxonomy): domain Eukaryota; kingdom Viridiplantae; phylum Streptophyta; class Pinopsida; order Pinales; family Pinaceae; genus Pseudotsuga; species Pseudotsuga menziesii. The sequence continues at coordinate 28,759 of LPNX010358750.1, read as the reverse complement.
GTCTAACTCAATTCCAAGTTAAGCGACTAGGAGTTGTTATATTAATTACAACAGTTTTATTTTAACTTTTAAAATAACTTATTAGATAAAACTATTAGCTTAATTCTAATGATCATAGACTATGTGCTTAACTTTAACTATGAACTTAACAACCCTAAATTAAGAGGTTGTTATATTAGGTTAACTATTAGATACAAGTAATTAACACATTATTTAGGAAATAAAACATTATCAATGTATCAAATATATACTTTTCAACTTATTTAAAACATATTAATCTTAATAATATGATTGTTGCTAGTCTCTATGTCCGATACTCATATACAATAGCCACATAAAAGTCAACTTTATTATGACTGTATAATAAACTGAAATATGTTTCAAGTTTCTTGTGACGTGTTTCACTGGGAAAATTTTCCTCTTTAAAGTACTTTCTGTTTCATTTCTTGTGTGATTGTCAATGTATTCTAACCTGGAGGGTCATCATCGATAACTTGACCCATATCCCTTGAATCTTTAAAATCCATCCATGTATTTAGTGTTATTTCCCCCATTTTTGTTGAAATCATTGAAGCTTCTTTAAAACCAATCCAAACAGTGTTACTAACCTATTTTTATAATAATATCCTTAAGTGAAAGGAATGGATACAGAAGAAATTTTTGGTGTTATTGATGCTTCTCTTCACCCTCACCCTCAGCTTCAGAAACTCAAAGTGATACATGAGCATTGGACACAGTTCAGGGGACACCCATTGAAAGCAATCGATAAAAGAACTCTGTAATGAGAGTGATACGAAGGCCCTAAACATTGGTGAAATTCGATAAACATGAAGCCATCAAACAATGAGATCTATGTGGAACCCTTTTAGAGAATGATTTCGACATATCATATGTTATAGAAGGAAAATGGACATGTCCTCAGGACAACGAGGCAACAGGTGAGTTGAATTAGGGTTTCCAAAGTCTAAGGACGTTTCTACAGTCCAAGGACATTTTGAGGATAGTTGAATTAGGGTTTTTGAAGTCTAAGCACATTTTGACAATAGATGAATTAGGGTTTTTGAAGTGTAAGGAAATTTTAGAATTTAGAAGCCAACAAGGGCACGACAGTAAACATCAGGGATAGACGAACAAAAATTCTTGAGAGATGACCTGTTCTCATTCAAGAAGTAGCTTATACAGTCTGAGGTAAGGCAGCAAGAGATGAGTTGTATGGAAAGAGGAGCCAACTAAAATGGGTTGATCCAATGAATCTCTATGAAGCCGATGAAGAAGAAAAGTCAAGACTATACCCATACTTTTGAAGAACAGGAAATGCGGAAACCAATGCATGACATGTCAGTTACGAAGATGAAGAGGTACATGCAGGAAGGTGAGTGGATAAGCAGACTCAGATAAAGAGAGAAAAGTACATAAGGGTTTCAGCACGCACACACATGTATAATACTGCAAGCGCACATTGACACGCACACAAACTCAAACATGCACGCGCCCTTATTTAACATTTAGAGCATTTACTCACTAACATTTATTTCATTTAATGACTAATGTTCTTCAACAACGACTTTGTATTCATGATTATTCCGAGTATTTTTTCAATATATTCTAAAACCTATCATCATCACCATCATTGTTCATCATCATCATCATCATCATAATCCTTGTCCTCATCTTCATCATCATCACCATCATTGTTCATTGTCATAGTCATTTTCATAATCCTCCTCATCATCTTTGTCATCAACATCATCATCCTCATCATTGCAATCATAATCATCATCATCATAATCACTGTTATCATATTAATATTCATCGTGATCATCATCCTCATCATCATCCTCATCATGATCATCATCACCATCATTATTCATCCTCCTCCTCCTCCTCCTCCTCATCGTCATCATCAACATCATCATGCTCATCATCGTAATCATCATTGTCATCATCATAATCATTGTCATCATCATCCTCATCCTCATCCTCCTCCTCCTCATCATCATCCTCATCATCCTCGTCCTCATCATCGTCATCATCATCACCATCATTGTTCATAATCATCATCATCATCATCATAGTCATCATCCTCATCATCATCATAGTCATCCTCCTCCTCCTCATCGTCATTGTTCATCGTCATCATTCCATTGCAAATGATTGAAAATAAAATCAAAGCAAAGTTTCAACTAAACCTATCATCATCATCATCATCATCATTGTTCCTCATCATAGTCATCATCATACTCATCTGCATCCCCATCATCATCATCACCATCATTGTTCATCATCATTGTCATCGTTATCATCATCATAATCATCCTCATCATCCTCATCCTCTTCAGCATCATAGTCATCATCCTCATCATCATCATTGTCATCATCATCATCATCATCATCATCACCAACATTACTCATCATTGTCGTCATCATCATCCTCATCATCATCCTCATCCTCATCCTCATCCTCATCCTCATCATCCTCATCCTCATCATCATCATCATTGTTCATCATCATCATGATCATCATCGTCATCATCATCATCATCATGATCATCCTCATCATCATCATAGTCATCATCCTCATCATCATCATTGTCATCATCCTCCTCATCATCATCATTCCATTGCAAATGCTTGAAAATAAAATCAAAGCAAAGTTTCAACTAAACCTATCATCATCATCATCATTGATCCTCATCGTCGTCGTCATCATTGTCATCCTCATCCTCGCCATCATCATCATCATCATCACCATAATTGTTCATCATCATTTTCATCGTCATCATCATCCTGTTGTAGCTGCAACCATTCTCCCCAAATTTCTTAAATTTTGGGCCCCTCCTCATGATGTAGCGTTGTTTTAATCGTTGGGTCCTTTGAATTTTTGGACATGTTTAATTTTGGATGATTCTAAAGATTAACTCTCGCCCTGGTTTTCAATTTTGATTGTGATGGAAATTGTTGCGGGTCGCAGTTTTATTTGCTTGTCGATCGGATCAAGTTTCTTTGTTTAGGGTCGCCGCTTCAGAGGTAAAGCCAGTTTTTGTCCGTTGTTGAAATTCGAGGGCTGTCCAAAACACTTAAATCGTTTTTTATACATCGGGGGTCAAAAATATGTTTGATCGATGACTGTTGTCCTTTTCTCGTCCGCCTTTGCGGCTCCCAAAGCGGCTTAGCATCCGAAGTGCAAAGCACTCTGACCGTCGATGTTTGTTAGTCTTTTAATCGCCTGCCCGTAGCATTTTCTCTTCCGTCGTTGCAGCTGGGAAAGTCATTTGGCTTTCGATGTGATGTCTTCTGACTTCCGACTAAAGATTTTCCTGCCTGCATTTCATGTGTCTTTATCCCTTGTCTCTTCCGCTGTTGCGGCTCCCAAAGTAGTTAAGCCTCCAAAGTATAAATCCTTCCGACTTCCGATTGAGAGTGTTCCTGCCCGCGGGTAGCGTATCCTTAACCTCTCGTTTGCCGCCGTTGCGGCTAGGAAAGACTTTTCGCGTCTGATGTCGATATCCTTTCGGCTTCCGATTCATAACTTTCCCACTCGAGGCTCTGTCAAAACTCTTCCATTTGTTAAAATTTTCAGATTAAAGGATGCACCTGGCCATTTTCTTGTGGATTAGCCATTTCAGGTGGTTTAAGTTAACGTTCAAAATGCCATTTCAACGAATGATGAATAGTAATTGATTGTAGGTATAACTCAAGGGACTATTGGGATGACCACGTGGTGAAGGCGTAGCTGACAGTTTGTAAAAAATCAAATCGAAACCGGTCGAGTCGCAAGGGAGACGAGCGAAGGAAAAGACAAAAATTCGAAAGCAACAAAAACGAAGATCTGAAGGGTCCAGCAGTTACTCAACTGATCATGAGCATACGAAGAAAAGATGAAGAAGAGGAATATGAAGCATTGGGGAATGGAAACGCCAGAGGTTTGGGGAAACCCAAGCGGTCTGCTGATTTTGTTTAAATTTCTAAAAGTTAGAAGTTACAAGGACTTTTTCCCTGGAAAAAATTTGTAAACCATTTGCTTGTAAGAGGAACTATTTCGTTTTACAATCAGAAACTACAACTTTTTCCTATTGGAGAAAGCGTAATGTGGAATGTATCTATGTGATTAAATGAACAATGTTGAAGGGGAACTATTTTGTTTTCAGCTGTGTTTCATTAATTGTGAGAGTGTTTTAACTTCCTGAACCTATGTTCTTGTTTGAATGCTTTTCAGTACATATATTGTGATGTTTTCCACTGTGAGTAATAAAGGTTGTTCATAAACAATTGGCTATCTGGTTGTTCAAATATATGTAATTGTTCATGTGTCTTGAAAGTAGTATCAGCTATCTGTGACTTTTCATGATGCATGTACTAAATATGTTACTCACCAATGAATGATAGTTCTGCTCCCTAGGGATAGATAGTTTATTTAGTATTTATTTTCCTGCATGATCTGGATGCTTGCGAGTTCTAAGACGAGAGGTAAGAACCTGTGCATCACATTGTGACTACTCTTTGCATATTGATCACTCTTCATTGTTAATTAGGCACGTGCATTTCATAATTCAATTCAAAATACAAAAACCCGGTGGACCGGGCCGTAACCAGTAAAACCCTTTGTTTTGTTACTTGACCTACGGTAGCTGGACCGCAAACCGGACGGATTCCCTACACCAAACAGTCACGGGCTAGTTGGGAACATTGACTGGGGAGAATCCCTTACTGTTGTTGCCTGTGAATTTCCATGCCTCAACAGGTTTGGCGCTAGAAGGAGGGCCGCCAATGTATGGCTAGCCGAGGAAACCCATTTTCCTGAGATTATTCCACCGGTAACAGTTCTGAAAGCAGTGGGATTCATAATCCAATTCTGAAAGAAATAAATAGAGAAAATCTATATGATGTTGGCAACGAAGTTGTTAATGATCTGAGAAGACACACCAGGGCATATGTAAAGAAGATTGGATGATTGCCAATCATCCCTGAATTTCCCAGAAGAGAATATAAAAGGAAATATCGTCCTATAGTAGAAGACTCAGTGCTGGTTGGGGATTGGGAAGAACTTGTAGAAACATTCTTACAGGAATTTGTGCTGACTTTGAATTAAGAAGGCCCAGATACCCCTCACAGTTCTCCCGCTCATACTCCTATTGGATCACCTCCTCACTCTCCACCTAGACTCATGGCAGGAGTAAATGCTAATCCACCACCTAACCCACCAAATCCACCACCTACTTGGAGAGCCAGATCACCGTTAAACCTGACACCTCCATTACATGACCTACCTCAAGCCTTTGACAAGATGTTGCCCAAGTTCGACCCAAATGAGAAAATACTAGTATATGATCACTTACAAAGTTTTTACTTGGCAATTGAAGGATTGAGGGCCAGGGAGTATGAAGATGTAGTCTGCAGACTGTTCCCGCATACCCTTAAAGGAGTTGCAGCATCATGGTACTTTGGGTTTCTTGCTAACTCTATCCCTGATTGGGATACCTTTGAAATAATTTTCAGAAGTAAGTATGCAACTCAAAAAAATCATGTAGCCCTCATGAAAGGGCTATGCGCCTTGAAGAAAGAAAGAAAGGAAAAGGTGCACAGTTTCACACAAAGTTTTGCAGCCTATCTCAAGAATTTTTCTGAAACAGATAAACCTTCAGACAAAGTTCTGATTGAATATTATAATTCAGCTTTAGGCCCTGATTTGGCCATGTTTGCCAAAGGTAGGGCCAAGCCTACTTTGACGGAAACCTATGAAGAGGCAGAAGTAGTGGAAGCTGAAAGAGAAAGTATTGAAGATTATCCAGAATAGTTAGGAGAGAAAGGTGCAGGAAGGAAAGCCTTATTGTTTACTAAGCCTAAGGAAGAGAAATCGCTAGATTATGAAAATATGGAAAAAATGATGCAGAAGCTTTCCAACAAAATCATAGATTTGGAGAAAGAGAAGGAAACACAAAAGTTTTATAAGCCATATTATAAGAAAAGAGAGGATAACAATCAGTATCAACCTCCTCCTCACAATACTGCATCTATGAATTTAACAGAGGTAGGCATGGGTAATTTTTTCACTTTCCACCAATAGCCACACTCTGAAAAGAATTGTCCTCAATGGATAAATTCGATGATGTTGGTCATGAATCAGCTGTTGGATTCTAGATTAACAGAAGATGGAGATGAAGAGAGAAAAGAGAATACTACGTCAACAAAGGAACAAGAAGAGGAAACCATGGTTTTATGGGATTCTGTTTCGTTGTTTGATGTGGAGGAGGAAAAGAATCAGGGCTACAAGGACGTTATGGAAACCAACGTGGCAACAAGGAGCCAAGGGCCAATTAAAGAAAACAGTCTCATTCTACCAAAGATCAAAAGGCTGCAAAGAAATGTAAAGAAGTTTCAAAATAAATCCTTAGCCGATAAGATTCCAGAATTCACTATTACCAGCCAAGATCCTAGGCAAAAAGATACGCTGGCCAAGCCCAATGAAGAAAAGATGACTCCTGATAAACCGCACCTCATTGAGCCACAGATGGATTATGATATTGTGGACGACATAAAGAAAATAAAGGAAAACGTTTCACTGTTTGAAATGTGTCAAGTACCACAACAAAAGGAAAGATTATTGAAAGCACTTGAAGCTTTGGATGAGGGGCTGCCCACTGACAATCAGCCTCAGGAAGAAGAATAAATCAGCGAAACCAGTGTTGGAGGTAAGTCTAAAAGCAAACATCCACCTTTCCTCCTCATGTTTGAAATTTTCAATCATAATATACATAACTGCTTGGTAGAGTCAGGAGCATCGGTTAATGTCATGCCAATATTAGTCTGTAAAAGGATAAATGGGCAGACCAAGCCATCTACTTGGAGAGTTGTTCAGTTGGACAGGACAGATGTAAAGGTAATGGGCGAGATGGAAGATGTCCTAGTCCGTCTGGCATCAAATGATAAAGTATGCCAGGTCATTAATATCGTGGTGGCTGATATACCAGACGCATACGGTCTTGTCTTGAGTAGAGATTGGTCAGCCAAACTAAATGGATATTTTGCCTCGGATTGGTCGCATCTGTGGTTGCCATACAAAGGAAGTCCGAACCAGATTAAGATTTTTAGAGAGCCTCACATGAAATACAATGTTACTCAACTGGAGGAGAAGAATGAACCAGTGGATTCTGTATTGGGAAACTATTTTATTGAGTTGGAACCAGGAAATTACCAAGTAGAAGAAGCCAGCAACACATCAGACACTTAGCCTGATCTCCTTCGATTCTCACAAGCTGATGAGATTGACTGTAACATAGTAGACTTAGCAGTAGAAATAGATTCACATTCAGTAGTTAGTGATTTTTGGACTTTGTTTTTTTATGGCTCTAAGACATTAGAGGGGTCAGGGGCTGGCTGTGTCCTGATCGACCCCTAGAAGAATAAACATTTTCTTTCCTGTAGATTAGAGTTTGAGTGTACTAATAATACAGCTGAGTACGAAGCGCTGGTGCAGGGTTTGAGGAAAGCGATTGAATTAAAGGTAAGTAATCTAAAAGTTTTTGGGGATTCTAAAATTATTGTGAAACAAATCCGGAATCAAATACATTGTGTTTCCCCTCATTTGAAAGCTTACCAAAATGAGGTATGGGATCTGCTTAAATGTTTTAATGCATTCAATATTATTTCGATTCCAAGGCTTAAAAATGCAGCAACTGACCTGTTGGCCACATCAGCCGCTAGGTTGGTACCCACTAATAATCGATGCTCTGTTGAATTACTTTTCATGCCCTCAGTATCGGATATGATCACCAACCTGCGAGTGTTCGACGATGATCAGCAGATAATAGAATTCTTAACAAATGACGAGGTGTTCAAAGGGGCGATTATAGATGATGAAGAACATCAGGCTGAGATGAAATATGACAATTTCATCCCTAAAGGAGTTAGAACATTGGAAAGAATGTTCGATTTAAATGAAAAGTTCAGAATACCAGCCAACGTGAAAACTCACAGCTCATCTCTACAGTTCGAGCTGATAAATTTAGGGACTGAGGCGAGTCCTAAATTTGTAAACCTTGGCAAATGTTGTTCACCAGCAGAAAGAGACAAGTTCGTCAGTCTGTTTAAACAATATAAAGATGTTTTCGCATGGACGTATGAATATTTGAAAACATATGACACCAGCATCATCAAACATGTCATTCCCACCAAAGCTGGTGTCAAGCCATATCAACAACCTTTAAGGAAAATGCATCCAAAATTGGAACCACTGATTCAGAGTGAAGTGAAGAAATTATTGGATGCTAGAATCATTTTTAAGGTCAGACACTCGGAGTGGGTATCAAATCTGGTACCAGTGAGGAAAAAATATGGAGAAATTAGATTATGCGTGGATTTCAGAAATCTAAACCGCGCTTCCAACAAAGATAACTATCCTGTGCCACCCATGGAGCAATTGCTGCAAATGGTCTCAGGTGCTGAACTGTTTTTGTTATTAGATGGTTTCTCTGGATACAATCAAGTATTAGTAGCTGAAGAAGACAGATTGAAGACCACGTTCAGGACCAAATGGGGAACCTTTGCCTACAGGAGAATGCCTTTTGGGCTTATAAATACTGGAGCAACGTTTTAGAGGGCTATGGACATAGCTTTCCGCGGATTGATTGGCCGAAGTGCTGTAGTATACCTTGACGATATTACAATATTCTCGAAGAGAAGAGGAGAGCATGCATTTCACTTAAGGCCAATTTTCAAACGCTGTCGGAAATATGGCATCTCACTCAATCCTAAGAAGTGTGTGTTCGCTGTCACGGAAGGCAAGTTGTTGGGTCACATAGTTTTGAAGAAAGGAATCTCTATAGATCCAGAAAAAATTAAGGCTATTGAACAAATCCCCTTGCCCCATAATAAAAAGGGGATGCAATCATTTATGGGAACGATAAACTTCGTGCGAATATTTGTGCCTGATTTTGCTCAGATTGTCAAACCACTAGAACAGATGGTAAAGCAAAATGCACTATTCAAGTGGACTGAAATTGAGAAGAGCGCATTTAGCAAAATCAAAACTGATGTTGCACATGCACCCTCCCTGAAAAGCCCAGATTTCGACAAAGATTTTTTCTTGTATACCATTGCATCCAATGATTCACTAGCAGCTGTGCTCACCCAAAAGGAAGATGGGGGGGATGAATTCCCAATATCCTTTATGAGTACTGGTCTGCAAGGGGCTGAATTAAACTACCCAGCCATCGATAAGCAAGCTTACGTTGTATTCAAAGCAATAAATCAATTCAAGCCTTATATTTTAAAAAATAGAACCAAGGTGATCATCCCCTACCCAGCTGTAAAGTCTCTTCTTGTACAGAAGGACTTAGGAGAAAGAAAAGGAAACTGGGTAACAGCTCTTCAAGAGTACGACCTTGAATTCAAGCCAGCATCTATAGTTAAAGGACAAGGGTTGTGCAAACAGATGACTGAAAATGAAAAAAATGAAGAACACGCCTAGGAAGATGAAGCCGAATTACATGTAATGGAAGTATGTCCTTTGTTTACAGCTCTCGAGTCTTGGTATAGAGACCTTGTGCATTACCTGCAGGCAAGGCTGTTGCCAGAACATTGGAGTTCCAAGCAAAGAAGGGCACTGCGTCTTAAATCAGCCTCCTATCAACTTGTTGAAGGAGTATTATTCAGAAAGAATTATGATGGGGTTCTTCTCAGATGCTTAGAAAAGGAAGATGCGAAGAAAGTAATGTCAGAGTTGCATGACGGTCCTACTGGGGGACATTATTCAGGAGATACTACAGCCCACAAAATACTCACGGCAGGTTACTATTGGCCTACGCTCTTCAAAGATGCACACGCACATGTCAGGAAGTGTGATATTTGCCAAAGGTGTAGTGGGAGACAACCTAAAGCAGCAGCACCCCTAAAGCCTGTGATGATCACGGAACCATTCGAGCAATGGGGGATGGATATTATTGGAGAGATAAAACCGAATTCCTCTCTGCAGCACAAGTACATTCTGACCATGACTGATTATTTCACTCACTGGGTCGAAGCTATCCCACTGCGCAAGATAAATGAAGACGAGGTCATCAGCTTCCTACAAGATCATATCATGACCAGGTTTGGAGTTCCAGTTTCGTTAGTCTTTGATAATGCTAAGTACTTTTAGTAAATTAAATTGACTGCATTTACTCATGATAAATGGATAAAATTGCATTATTCTGCTAATTATTATCCACAAGGAAATGGCCTGGCTGAATCCTCTAACAAAAATCTGATTAGAATTTTAAAGAAGACTGTAATAGAAAACCAGAGGAGTTGGCATGCAGCGCTACCAAATTCCCTTTGGGTTGATAGATTCACCCCCAAGTCTTCGATTGGAGTGTCTCCATATACCCTTATCTACGATAAAGAAGCCATCCTTCCTCCCAATATCATGCTTCCTTCTTCCATAATAGCTCAAGAATCTAGAGGGTCGGATGATGAAGTTTTGCAAATAAGGATATATAATCTCCTGAAAGCAGAAGAGGCTAGATCTAAATCCAGGGAGCGTTTTAAGCAACAACAGGAGGTAATAAAGAGATGGTTCGACAAACATAATGCTGGAACAAAATACTTTGAGGTAGGTGATTTGGTTCTCAAATGGGATCACCCCCATGATGAGAAAGGAACGCATACTAAATTCCAGCAGTTGTGGGTAGGCCCTTATCAGATAGTGGCAAAGCTTGGCCCTTCTACTTATAAGTTGCAAGATCTACAGGGGTGGGAAGAGAACTTACCAGTGAATGGTTTGGTTATCAAGCCTTATTTTTCCTGAGTTTCTTTGAGTTCTTCTGTCTTGTATATAATTAAATCTGTTTGGCTGTCTTTTGAGTCATATTTTTCAGTTTGTTTTAGTTTGTTTTTTCTTGATTCCAATAAAGGGAATGAACCCGCGGTTGCATGGAGAACATCAAAATGTTTGGGAATGATGAACATTTTTGGGTCTCAAACTGTGTGTTGCTAAAAGAACTTCTTCCAGTTTAGCAGTCTTCTCGAATAAGCTCTGTGTGCATTGAATTCCTGCTTAACCCCTGTGAAATAAACCGGATTCGAAGAGTCTAGAATACTATGTTAAGGCTCCATCCACGTCACACTTAAAATGTTCTAAGGAGCGACAGCAGAGGACCCATGGAAAGGAGCGAGGTGAACAGTATATTAAATATAAATGATCCCATGCCAATAAACGAAGGCTAAAAGGCAAATAAGAGTTAAAAAACTCCTATGAAAGCATCATACATCAAAGCAGATGCTGAATCATAAGTACTAAATTGCCGGAATATCCCCTCCGTCCGTGAGCTGAAACATGAAGTACACCGCTCACACAAAAGGACACTATGGGATAGAGAATCCTGAATTAAAATTCAGTAAGGAAGGCATGTAGGAGGACTCATATCAAAAGGGACAAAATTCCAGAAGCACAAAAGTGCTAAAGTGGCATGGGAATGAGGAACAAACGAATATTTCTATTTACCATATGCTACAACCCTATGGTGTCCAAGCTATCTGCTACCCGAAGACAAAAGTAATAATGAAACTCATCCTCTAGCCTCAACAGAGTTATCTGGACTTGAAAATCTTGGTTTCCACTCTCCCAAATTGGACTATCATCAATGATTAAAGGTACACACTTCGGTCATTTGAGAAATCCAGATAGCTGGAAGAATTCAATAGATGCATTTATTGTTAAACAGTCTGTCACTCAAAGAAAAATCGCCCAGAGATCTAGGATCACCAGGTAATCACCAATTGTTGTAGCTGCAACCATTCTCCCCAAATTTCTTAAATTTTGGGCCCCTCCTCATGATGTAGCGTTTTTTTAATCGTTGGGTCCTTTGAATTTTTGGACATGTTTAATTTTGGATGATTCTAAAGATTAACTCTCGCCGTGGTTTTCAATTTTGATTGTGATGGAAATTGTTGCGGTTCGCAGTTTTATTTGCTTGTCGATCGGATCAAGTTTCTTTGTTTTGGGTCGCCGCTTCAGAGGTAAAGCCAGTTTTTGTCCGTTGTTGAAATTTGAGGGTTGTCCACAACACTTAAATCGTTTTTATACATCGGGCGTCAAAAATATGTTTGATCGGCGACTGTTGTCCTTTTCTCGTCCGCTGTTGCGGCTCCCAAAGCGGCTTGGCATCCGAAGTGCAAAGCACTCCGACTGCCGATGTTTGTTAGTCTTTTAATCGCCTTCCAGTAGCCTTTTCTCTTCTGCCGTTGTGGCTGGGAAAGTCATTTGGATTCTGATGTGATGTCTTCCAAATTTCGACTAAAGATTTTACCGCCCGCACTTCGCGTGTCTTTAGCCCTTGTCTCTTCCGCTGTTGTGGCTCCCAAAGTAGTTAAGCCTCCGAAGTATAAATCCTTTTGACTTCCGATTGAGAGTGTTCCCGCCCACGGGTAGCGTATCCTTAACCTCTCCTTTGCTGTCGTTGCAGCTAGGAAATCCTTTTCGCGTCCGATGTCGATATCCTTTCGGCTTCCGATTCAGAACTTTCCTGCTTGAGGCTCAATTAAAACTCTTTCGTTTGTTAAAATTTTCAGATTAAAGGATGCACTTGGCCATTTTCTTGTGGATTAGCCATTTCAGGTGGTTTAAGTTAACATTTAAAATTCCATTTCAATGAATGATGCACAGTAATTGATTATAGGTAGAACGCAAGGGACTGTTGGGGTGACCACATGGTGAAGGCGTAGCTGACAGTTTGTAAAAAATCAAATCGAAATCGGCCAAGTCGCAAGGGAGACGAGCGAAGGAAAAGACAAAAAATTGAAAGCAACAAAAATAAAGATATGAAAGGTCCAGCAGTTACTCAACTGATCATGAGCATACGAAGAATAGATGAAGAAGAGGAATATGAAGCATTGGGGAATGAAAACGCCAGAGGTTTGGGGAAACCCAAGTGGTCTACTGATTTTGTTTAAATTTCTGAAAGTTAGAAGTTACAAGGACTTTTTCCCTGGAAAAAATTTGTAAACCATTTGCTTGTAAGAGGAACTATTTCGTTTTACAATCAGAAACTGCAACTTTTTCTTGTTGGAGAAAGCGTAATGTGGAATGTATCTATGTGATTAAATGAACAATGTTGAAGGGGAACTATCTCATTTTCAGCTGTGTTTCATTAACTGTGAGAGTGTTTTAACTTCCTTAACCTATGTTCTTGTTTGAATGCTTTTCAGTACATATATTGTGATGTTTTCCACTGTGAGTAATAAAGGTTGTTCATAAACAATTAGCTATCTGGTTGTTCAAATATCTGTAATTGTTCATGTGTCTTGAAAGTAGTATCAGTTATCTATGAATTTTCATGATGCATGTACTAAATATGTTACTCACCAATGAATGATAGTTCTGCTCCCTAGGGATAGATAGTTTATTTAGTATTTATTTTCCTGCATGATCTGGATGCTTGCGAGTTCTAAGACGAGAGGTAAGAACCTGCACATCACATTGTGACTACTCTTTGCATCTTTATCACTCTGCATTGTTAATTAGGCACGTGCATTTCATAATTCAAGTCAAAATACAAAAACTCGATGGACCGGGCCGTAACCGGTAAAACCCTTTGTTTTGTTACTTAACCTACAGTAGCTGGACCGCAAACCGGACGGATTCCCTACACCAAACAGTCACGGGCTAGTTGGGAACGTTGACTAGGGAGAATCCCTTACTGTTGTTGCCTGCGAATTTCCAGGCCTCAACACATCCTCATCATCATCATCATAGTCATCATTGTCATTGAAATCATCCTTATCATCATCATCCTCATCATCATCTTCATCATCATCATCATCATTGTTCATCGTCATAGTCATATTCATAGTCATCATCATCCACATCATCGTCATCATCTTCGTCATCAACATCATCATCCTCATCATCGCAATCATCATCATCACCATCATAATCACTATCATCATAGTAATAGTCATCGTGATCATCATCCTCATCATCATCATCATCATCACCATCATTGTTCATCATCATAGTCATTATCATCCTCCTCCTCCTCATCATCTTCATCATCAACATCATCATCCTCGTCATAATCATCATCATCATCATCATCATAATCATCGTCATTAGACATCATCCTCATCCTCATAATTATCATCATCATCATCATCCTCATCATCCTTGTCCTCATAATCACCATCATCATCATCATTATTCCATTGCAAATGATTGAAAATAAAATCAAAGAAAAGTTTCAACTAACCTATCATCATCATCATTGTTCCTCATCATCATCGTCGTCATCATCATCCTCATCCTCTTCCTCTTCATCATCCTCATCCTCTTCCTCCTCCTCCTCATCATCATCATCATCACCATCATTATTCATCATAATTGTCATTGTCGCCATCATCATCGTCGTCGTCATCATCCTCATCCTCTTCATCATCATAGTCATCATCCTCCTCCTCATCAACATCATAGTCATCATCATCATCATCATCATTGTCATCATCATCATCACCAGCATTGTTCATCCTCCTCCTCCTCCTCCTCCTCCTCCTCCTCATCATCATCATCATCACCATCACCACCATCATTGGTCACCATCATCATCATCATCGTCGTCATCATCATCATCATCATGCTCCTCCTCATCATCATCATAGTCATCATCCTCATCCTCATCATTGTCATCCTCATCCTCCTCCTCATCATCATTGTTCATCTTCATCATTCCATTGTAAATGGTTGAAAACAAAATCAAAGCAAAGTTTCAACTAAACCTATCATCATCACCATCATTGTTCCTCATCATCATTGTCATCATCATCATCTTGGTCCTCATCCTCATCATCATCACCATCACCATCATTGTTCATCATCATTGTCATCGTCGTCATCATCCTCATCATCATCATCATCATAGTCATCGTCCTCATCATCGTCATTGAAATCATCCTTATCGTCGTCATCAAAATCATCATCATCATCATCATCATCATCATCATGATTATTCCTCATCATCATCATCCTTGTAATCATCTTCATCATCATCACCGTCATTGTTCATCCTCATAGTCATCATCATCCTCATCATCCTCATCATCCCAATCATCATCATCATATATGATAATAAATGTCATCATATTAATAGTCATCGTGATCATCATCATCATCATCATCACCATCATTGTTCATCATCATAGTCATTATCATCCTCCTCCTCCTCCTCATCGTCGTCATCAACATCATCATCCTCATCATCGTAATCATCATCATCATCATCATAATCATCGTCATCATCGTCGTCATCATCATCATCATCATCATCCTCATTGTCACCGTCATTGTTCATCATCGTCGTCATCATCCTCATCATCATCATCATTGTTCATCATTATCATTCCATTGCAAATGCTTGAAAATAAAATCAAAGCAAATTTTCAACTAAACCTATCATCATCATCATCATTGTTCCTCATCATCATCGTCATCATCCTCATCCTCATCCTGATCCTGATCCTGATCCTCATCATCATCATCATCATCACCTTCATTGTTCATCATCATTTTCATTGTCATCATCGTCATCATCGTCATCCTCTTCATCATCATAGGCATCATCCTCGTCATCATCATTGCCATCATCCTCATCATCATCATCATCCTCGTCATCATCATCATCATCATCACCATCATTGTTCACCATCATCAGCATCGTTGTCATCATCATCACCATCCTCCTCCTCCTCCTCCTTATCATCATAGTCATCATCCTCATCATCATCATTATCATCATCCTCCTCCTCCTCCTCATCATTCCATTGCACATGCTTGAAAATAAAAACAAAGTAAAGTTTCAACTAAACCTATCATCATCATCATCATCATTGTTCCTCATCGTCGTCGTTGTCATCATCATCCTCATCCTCATCCTCATCATCATCATCACCATCATTGGTCATCATCATTGTCATCATCATCATCATCCTCATCCTCATCATCATCATCATAGTCATCATCCTCATCATCGTCATTAAAATCATCCTTATCATCATCATCACAATCATCATCATCATCATCATCATCACAATCATCATCATCATCATCATCATCATTATTCCTCATCATCGTCAGCATCGTCATCATCCTCATCCTCATCTTCATCATCATCAATGATCATTGTTCATCCTCATAGTCATCTTCATAGTCATCATCATCCTCATCATCATCATCATCTTGGTCATCAACATCATCATCCTCATCATCGCAATCATCATCATCATAATCACTGTCATCATAGTAATAGTCATCATCATCATCATCCTCATCATCATCATCATCATCATCATCATCATTGTTCATCATCATAGTCATTATCATCCTCATCCTCCTCATCATCGTCGTCATCGACATCATCATCCTCATCATCATAATTATCATCATCATCATCATCATCATAATCGTCATCATAATCATCGTCATCATAATCATCGTCATCATACTCATAGTCATCGTGATCCTCATCCTCATCATCATCACCACCACCATCATTATTCATCATTATCATCATCATAGTCATCATCATTGTCAGCATCCTCCTCCTCCTCATCATAGTCATCCTCCTCCTCATCATCATCATAGTCATCATCCTCATCATCATCATTGTCATCATCCTCCTCATCATTATCTTAGTGATCATCCTCATTTGATTATCATTGTCATCCTCTTCCTCCTCCTCCTCATCATTCCATTGCAAATGCTTGAAAATAAAATCAAAACAAAGTGTTTACTTCACAAATGCGCGCATGCATCCCTAATGCGTGCGCACAAAGTAGCGTGAGCGCTCTTTTAGTGCATGCGCAGCCATAAATCGCGATTGAGATTCTAGTGCGTGTGCGTTATGTTTTGAACTACGCACGTGCATGATCTAAATTTAGGATTTTTGGCACGTGCGTGACTATGTTAAGACCAAGATGTGGTGGACCAATGCTCGACCTTGTCATTTTAGGGAGTCACTGACTTCCTTAATTTGAAAAATAAAAAATATAACATAAATAAATATGGAAAAATAACGCTGCACTAGACACACCTGTTATATACAACTCTATATAATTTTTTTCACAATATTCTACCATTTGCATACCAAACAAGTGGACCAACGCAAACATATTCATTATTTTTTTGGAAAAATATAACATACCAACCTTAGAAGAACCTCGTTTTTTGGGATTTATGCTTAGTTTCCATAAATAAAAGTTATATATTACGGAAGGTAATCCGATTGTCCATGTTTCATGGTCTTACACCATATTCCAAAAAGTTGTGTAGGTACTTCTAATATTGCTTTTTGACATTTAGATTTTTATTTTTCTAGAAGTCCATTGCAACGAACGCATCATAAATGACCAGCATTAGCTTGCACGAGCCCTATTTTTATTATGGTTTAGGAATATTTACCTAGAATTCTAAAAAATTACAAATAATGTTTAATATATCGAAACGACACTCACATGTTGTGTGCCCTTCATTAATTTTTTTTTGTTATAATTATACTTAATACACATGTAAGGAGGTCACTAATAATATGTTTAAATATATTTTTATGGAAACAAAGTAATAAAACACTTTATATTTATATTTTTACATGGATATTTGTCACTACTATACATTTATATAAAATCAACTTGATTTATTTAAAATCTAAAATCAAGGTATGTTTAGATTACATAATCCATACATTTATATAGTCAAAGTAAATTTAAATTACATAATTCATAAGAGTGGTATGTTAAAACTTTTATAAATGGTCAAATGTTTTTTCTTGTAGAGTTGTTATTATAACCATAGCTACTAACAACTATGCTAAGTGACATTGCCACCTCGTGGCTATTGTTTACTATTATTAGTTAAAAATATATACATTTGTGGCTACCCCACCCTAAACTCATTTCCTAGATACTCATTTAGTCGTATATTTTGTTTGGGGTAAACTCATTTAGTAATATATTTATATTTTGTTTCCCATAAACTTATTTAATAATATATTTTGGTTGAAAATATACACAATTTTAATAAAATAAACATTTCTAATTTCACAGATACTTTATGATTCACATTAAATTAAAATGCTTTAATTAAGTTGATAGCATATACATGTTAGGATTTTGGGGTGGACTACTATTTATGCTTTTTCATCCACCTACTAAAATGAGACAAGTGTACTGTGGAGATTGATTCTATGGGTGTCATCCAAGATAAAACGAGAATGAGACAAGTGTATTGTCTAGATTGATTCTATGGGTGTCATCCAAGATAAAATGAGAATGAGACAAGTGTATTGTCCAGATTGATTCTATGGCCATGGTCCAAAATTGATAATTAATAATTTCAAAAAAATAAAAAAATAGATTAATTAACATGTGATAAGTACAGTTACTTAGTGATTGCTGTAAAAATTAAAATGAATCTTCAACTATTTGATTTTTAGATACAACTAATAGCTTTAAGATACAACTATTAACTTAACTCCAACTCTAGAACTATTAGCTTAACTTCAACTCTAATCACAGTTATATTAGATAGCTATTAGCTTAACTATTAGATACAACTATTAGCTTAACTCCAACGTTTTTAGAACTAATAGCTTAACTTCAACTCTAATCACTTAAGGCTTAGTCAAAATGCATTTAAGAGTCTAGCTAATGTGCAGTCATGCAAAAGTCCTAATAAACTCTTGCATCTAGGAGTTGGAAATCATCTAGCTAATATACAGTTAGTATTACATGTTTAGTTTTTTCATAATATATAATTAGGTTTTCGAATCTTTTTAAAGGAAGTTAGGATAAGCATTAGATTAACTATTAGATACAGCTAAATTACCTAACTCCAATGACCATAAGTTAGTTAATGTGGAGCTCATGTAACACTTGAACTACATCAAGTAGTGGGAGTCGAGTTAATAAACATAAGACTTCTAGTCTAACTAGATTCCATGTTAAGAGACTAAGACTTGTTATATTAACTACAATAGTTTTATTTTAACTTTTAAAATAACTTATTAGATAAAACTATTACCTTAATTTCAATGATCATAGACTATGTGTTTAACTTTAACTATGAACTTAACAACCATAAATTAAGAAGCTGTTATATTAAGTTAAACATATTAATTCTCTTTCATTTATTGTGTGATTGTCAATATACTCTGAGGTCATCATCGGTAACTTGACCCATATCCCTTCAATCTTTAAAATCCATCCATGTATTTAGTGTTATTGCCCCCATTTTTGTTGACGTCATTGAAGCTTCTTTAAAACCAATCCAAACAGTGTTACTAACCTATTTTTATAATGATCTCCTTAAATGAAAGGAACGGATGCAGAAGAACTTTTTGGTGTTATTGATGCTTCCCTTCACCCTCGCCCTCACCTTCAGAAACTGAAAGTGATACAGGAGCATTGGACACAGTTCAGGGGACACCCATTGAAAGCAATCGATAAAAGAACTCTGCAATGAGAGTGATACGAAGGCCCTAGACAGTGGCGAAATTCGATAAACATGAAGCCATCAGACAATGAGATGTACGTGGAACCCTTTTAGAGAACGATTTCGACATATCATATGTCAGAGAAGAACCATGGACATGTCCTCAGGACGACGAGGCAACAGGTGAGTTGAATTAGGGTTTCCGAAGTCTAAGGACGTTTCTGCAGTCTAAGGACATTTTGAGGATAGTTGAATTAGGGTTTTCGAAGTCTAAGCACATTTTGACGATAGATGAATTAGGGTTTTCGAAGTGTAAGGACATTTTAGAATTTACAAGCCAACGAGGGCACGACAATAAACATCAGGGACAGACGAACGAAAAGTATCGAGAGATGACCTATTCCCATTCGAGAAGCAGCTTATAGAGTCTGAGGTAGGGCAACGAGAGATGAGTTGGATGGAAAGAGGAGCCGACTGAAATGGGTTGATCCGACGAAGCTCTATGGAGCCGATGAAGAAGAAGAGTCAAGACTATACCCGTACTTTTGAAGAACGGGAAACAGGGAAACCAATGGATGACATGACAGTTACGAAGATGAGGAGGTACATACAGGAAGGTGAGTAGATAAGCAGACTCAGATAGAGAGAGAAAAGTACATAAGGGTTTCAGCGTGCTCAACTCGTTCTAGAACGGACTGATACTGTAGAGAGCCAATCTTGGTCAGAGTAGTACAAAGACTTGAAGATATAAACTATAGATGTCGTGTGATTGTTCAGAAGCTGTATTTGTAATTTGTGCTGCGGTTCCAACAAAGAGATAAAAATAAATAATATCAAAGGCAGTATTTGTATTTTGTGCTCTGATTCTAATAAAAAGAGTAGACCAGATTGGTTCTTGCATATCTGCGTATGTCTTATGTGCATTGCTTTGTATGTGAAAAGATATCGAAGTGATTCCTGTGTGGAAATAAATGTACTAGATTGCTAATTCTGAATAGGAAGCGTTACCAGACCAAGAAGTTGGGTAATTTCAGGGATTTTAGTTTTTCTTGGTTCAAAGTTGTTATCATATCTAAGTTTTAAAAATTAATTTCTATAATAATGATACTGGTATTAGTTTTATTTGTGAAATAAATGTATGAACTTGAAGTTAAATCTTGTTATTACTGTTTGTTCGAGGCATTAGGAAGAGACTTAAAAATTTAATTATATTAATTTAAAGACAAACTATTATATATATATATATATATATATATAATTAGAAACAAAAAAATTCTTATAGACTTTCATATTGCTTTGAAATAAATTAAGTATTTTAATATTTAGCATTAAAAAGTATTTTTATAAATAAAAAAAATGATTTCATATTGATACTTGCATAATAACGGTTAATAGAAAAGTAAGAACTAATATATAAAAAAATAAATTCATATTGCATAAATTTTAATTAGTTTTAGTAAATTGAATAAAACTTTTACCAATTTTTACCTTAAATTTTATTTATTATTTATATAACTTAAACACTTTATTTTGTTTTGCATTTTGGTTATAAAAAATAAACAATAAGTTTTTAATTTTTAAAAAATATCATAAACAAATAAGTTTTTAATTTAAAAAACAATATTATAAACAGATAATTTTGATACACATTTTTTAATTTATAAATTTGTTTAAAAAATATGCTTAACATTTTAAATTGGTTATTCGTCAAAACATAATCACATGTACTAAAAACTTGAAACGCAAAAGCTTCTTATTTTTTTTCCTAACTAAATACAATATATATAAAAAAATTATAAAATAAGATTTTAAAATAAAAAATTACAAAATATATAAAAAAAAATTGAAAATAGTGTTTTAAATAAAAAATGTTTTTTTTTTTAAATAAAGTTTATTTTTTTATAAAATAATGTTTTAAATAAATAAATACAATATATATATATATATAAATAATTATGAAAAAAAATTTAAATAAAAAAAATGTTGTTTATTTTAAATAAATTTTATTCAAATTTATATTATTATCTATGTGTTTTAAAAGTTTTAAATTCTTAAAATAAAGGTATAATGATTAATTACTGAAATGCTTTAAATATAAAATACAATATTAATGCCACTCTCTCAAATAACAACATCTCTAATTCAAGTTGATACATGATGTCAAAAAGGTGTAATCCTTGTATAAAAGTTGACATATCCCTTTCAAATTTGGTTCATGAAATTTAAGGGCGCTTGCATGAAGTTGGTTCCACTTTTTAGTGCCACTTAAGAAATCAGAAACGCACTTCCGAAGTGTAAATCGAGAATGCATATGCATTATTGATGGTACGCTCGGAATAACCCGAGCCCAAACACAAGGCTAAGGTTCGTAAGGAAGTATCGCATATGCGTTTTAGAAAAGTTAAATATCGCATATGCAATATTGAAAAAAAAAAAAAACCAGAGGCTGTGGGCCTCAAATATCATTTGCATAGTGACACATCGAGAGAGCGATAAACCGTGTTGGCAAAAAAACACAGAGGCGATTTGTGTTTCACCTTTTGGAGGTCGAGTTGGAGGTGGATTGGCTCCAATGGCAGGTAACCTCTCTTATCCATTTCAATTAGTTTTCAATTCTTTATTGTTTTTCTTAATTTCATAGTTTTTATAATTATTTAAAACAAATTTAATAAAAAAAATTGAATAAAATCAAAGAATGATAAATTAAAACAACTTGTATTTTTTTGTTTAAATCTTAACACATAACAGAAATGAGCAAGATAATGTGGGAATCAAACCCTCTAATAACCTAGAACCTAACCCAAACATGAACCCAAACCCAAACCGAGAGGGGGAACAAGATCAAAACACACAGATTCTTACGCGTTGGCATCATTGAGGCGCCTTAGCTCATATATTAGAGGGGGGGATCATTTGAGACAGTCTTTAGCTGATGCAGTGGGAACAATAACAAACACAATTGCCAATGCCCAAGGAGCTCTATAGAAGATTATCTCGTACAGAGAATCCAGGAGGCAATACTACTCCGATGGATTGAGTTATAAAGACATCAAAGACCTAAAGATTACAAAAGACCAATTATTTTCAGTATTCTGGGACCCTAGCACCAGATTGGTTCCACCCACCAGTGGAGCACACATTTCCATAGACCGGTGCGTTGAACCAAATATAAAGGCCAATTGGATGGATCGTTGGTATATGGTCTTCGATAAAGACCGTCATGGGAATAGGGACATCCCATTTTATTTTCTTAGGAAGTTGTATGCAGAATTCATCCTAGGGAAACATGTTAACTATTTGGATATCTTAGGCTTCTAGGGTGTTGGTCATGGGATGCCCCAAGATAGGGAAGGGGCCAGGACAGATCCTAACCGTGTGCCACGCCCTCCACGCACACCAAAACCCCCTCGGCTATATCCTCTTGTGGGTCCTGTGATTGAGGATACATAGGTGGCATTATTTGACTTGGCAGATACATTGCTTCAGCATGGGACTGATGTCCAAGGCAATGTAGACCAAGGGGTTGGCACTTCTAAGATTGGCCCATCTACACATCACATAGGAGATGCAGAGCATTCAGAGCGTCGTGTTACTCCACACCCTTGCACATCGTGTGGAGGCATATGCTATGGACCTACTTCAGACTTTTGGGATGATGGATTACTTCGATTTGTAAGTAAAACTCATTATTTTCATATTATATTTTGTTTCATATCACAATTTTTAATTGTTTCACAATTTATTTCTATTTAATTATCTAACAAATTATGTGAACAAATATACAGCTGGTGTCCCATGGCACACCACAGTCGCATAGTCCACCAATCAATGTTGAGAACATTGATGCAGCTGTCAATATTGCATATAGGTTTGGTTCTTCACCATTAGGGGTAAGAAATATACTTGTTAATTTGTCAACTTTATTTACATATTTATAGTAGAGATTGTAACATTCAATACATCCTAATTTTGAGACAACATGTTTTATGCAGGGTGATCAGGATGAGTACATTGAATCTCAGCCTAGTCCCTCTCATGCAGAAGTAGATTCCCAAACACAGGTATTATTTTAAATATGTTTATAATTATGTTTCGCTTTCTTTGGAAAAATTATTTTTCGTCTGTCATGTATATGTCTCGTTTTCTTTGTATTATCTAACATTGGCATATGTTACGTTATGCAGGCAACCATTGAGCCATTGGTGCTTGAAGAGCACCAATGCGAGGTTGTTGCCGACCCACCTCTTCCCCCCCGTCAAGTACATGTATGTTTCTCTTTCTTTGAAAACATCATTTTTCATCCATGTAGTATATATGTCTAAGATTCTTTTTATTATCTGAATTTGGCATATGTTATTTTATGCAGGCTTCTATTGAGGCACCAATGCTTGAAGAGCACCAGATTGATGACCCAACTATCACGAGCTAGCAGGTACGTTCATGTATCGCTTTCTTTTAATTGTGATTTTAATGATTCAACATGTACTTATTAAATTTTTTTAAATTGTCTAATTGTATCTTTATCCTTTTGTATGTAGGAATATAAGTCTGATGAATATGTCCAAAAAGCGAGCTTATTCTCTAGTACAAGTAGAAGTCCTTTTCTCTCGTTGCTAGTTAATTGATCCACTAGTTACACACCTCCTTTGACAAGGTAGCAAGTAAGTTTATGTATCGCTTTCTTTGTACGTTTATGTATGGCTTTTCCTGGTTTGGTGCTTTCTCTTTGTACGTTTTTGTAGGTTTATGTATCGCTTTGACATATGTTACTTTATGTAGGAATATATTGAGACAGTGGTGCTTGAAGAGCACCAAAGCGAGATTGTTGTCAACCCACCTCTTCCCCCTAGCCAGGTACATGTATGTTTCGCTTTCTTTGGAAACATCATTTTTCGTCCATGTAGTATATATGTCTCTAATTCACTATTTTATCTGAAATTGACATATACGTTACTTTATGCAGGCTTCTAGTGAGGCACCGGTGCGTGAAGAGCACTAAATCGGTGACCCACCTTTGACGAGCCAATAGGTACGTTTATGTATCACTTTATTTGTACGTTTGTGTATCGCTTTCTCTGATTTGGTGCTTGAAGAGAGCCAAATTGGTGACCCACCTCTTCCCCCCCAACGTACATGTATATTTGTTGACATTGGAATATATATATTTTTTATGCAGCTTGAAAGTGAGCAAGTGGTGCTTGAAGAAAACCCAATGAGGGTCGATGTTAGTGAGGCACCATGACCCACCATTACATACTCACATACGATAAGTAAAAATGTTATTTTGGTTTTGGAATTTGAATAAATGTACACATAATTTTTAAAGGTTGGTAAACTAACTTACAAAATTTGGTTTTTCTGCAGTCTCCACTGATGCGACCTATCCCTCTTTTTCAGTGATGGGGATCACCAGTGAGCAGTCGGAAAAGAAAGCTAGACTTCTCCGAAGACATTGGCAGTGGCAGCAAAAGGGGGGATAACTAGAATAAATGTATAGGGGGGATACATAGATGTAACTTTTTGTTCATATACACACATATGTTCTTTTTGATCCACTATTTTGTATTATGGCCATGTGGCATGCCAATTTTTGTAACATTATTTCTATACATATATAATATAAAGCAAGGTTCAAATTTATACATATATGGTTGACTTGATCTTGGAACATGATATGTGTTTCACATGTGTGCTAACTTATGAATTTCCAATACTTAAAGGAAGAATTTACGACTCATCAACTTTTTAACATTATGGGTATCCTCTACTTTTTAACATCATAACCATACCATACACTAACTAAATTACATACACTAAAAATCATAACACTAAGTCATGCATGGATGTGTAATATATACCATATCATACCCTACAATACCCTATGATACTAACATCATACCATACTAACATACAAAAGCATACCATAACATAACATACTAACATCATACCATACTAACATACCATACCATTGTAATATACCATACACTAACATCATAACACTAAGTCACTGCATGCATGTCTAATATACCATATCATACCCTACAATACCCTATGATACTAATATCATACCATACTAACATACAACAACATACCCTACAATACCCTATGACACTAACATCATACCATACTAGCATACAATAACATACGATAACATAACATACTAACATACCATACCATTGTAATATACCATACACTAACATGCAAATTGGTGTTCATGAAAGCCTAGTTGGTTTTCAATTTGTACATGTCCATGTGTTTCTAGTTCCCTCTCTTAACTGGTAAATTGCCCACTAAACCCTATTTTCATCTCATACCTTGTCAACCCTAGTTGGTGCATGCAAATTGGTGTTCATGAAAGCCTAGTTGGTGAATGCAAGTACTGATGATCATGTGTTTCTAGTTCCCTCTCTTAACTTGTAAATTGCTCACTAAACCCTAGTTCCATCTCATACCTTGTCAACCCTAGTGATAGCATGGAAATTGGTGTTCATGAAATCCTAGTTGGTTTCCGATTTGTACATGTCCATGTGTTTTTAGTTCCCTCTCTTAACTTGTAAATTGCTCACTAAACCCTAGTTCCATCTCATACATTGTCAACCCTAGTGATAGCATGCAAATTGGTGTTCATGAAAGCCTAGTTGGTTTCCGATTTGTACATGTCCATGTGTTTCTAGTTCCCTCTCTTAACTTGTAAATTGCTCACTAAACCCTAGTTACTTCTCATTATTTCTCAACCCTAGTGATAGCATGCAAATTGGTGTTCATGAAAGCCTAGTTGGTTTTCGATTTGTACATGTCCATGTGTTTCTAGTTCCCCCTCTTAACTTGCAAATTGCTCATGAAACCCTAGTTCCATCTAATACCTTGTCAACCCTAGTTGGTGCATGCAAATTGTTGTTCATGAAAACCTAGTTGGTGCATGCAAGTATTGGTGATCATGTGTTTCTAGTTCCCTCTCTTAACTTGTAAATTGCTCACTAAACCCTAGTTCCATCTCATACATTGTCAACCCTAGTGATAGCATGCAAATTGGTGTTCATGAAATCCTAGTTGGTTTCCGATTTGTACATGTCCATGTGTTTTTAGTTCCCTCTCTTAACTTGTAAATTGCTCACTAAAACCTAGTTCCATCTCATACCTTGTCAACCCTAGTGATAGCATGCAAATTGGTGTTCATGAAAGCCTAGTTGGTTTCCGATTTGTACATGTTCGTGTGTTTCTAGTTCCCTCTCTTAACTTGTAAATTGCTCACTAAACCCTAGTTCCATCTCATTATTTCTCAACCCTAGTGACAGCATGCAAATTCGTGTTCATGAAAACCTAGTTGGTTTCCGATTTGTACATGTCCATGTGTTTCTAGTTCCCCCTCTTAACTTACAAATTGCTCACGAAACCCTAGTTCCATCTAATACCTTGTCAACCCTAGTTGGTGCATGGAAATTGGTGTTCATGAAAGCCTAGTTGGTGCATGCAAGTATTGGTGATCATGTGTTTCTAGTTCCCTCTCTTAACTTGTAAATTGCTCACTAAACCCTAGTTCCATCTCATTTCTTGTCAACCCTAGTGATAGCATGCAAATTAGTGTTCATGAAATCCTAGTTGGTTTCCGATTTGTACATGCCCATGTGTTTCTAGTTCCCTCTCTTAACTTGTAAATTGCTCACTAAACCCTAGTTTCATCTCATACCTTGTCAACCCTAGTTGGTGCATGCAAATTGGTGTTCATGAAAGCCTAGTTGGTGCATGCAAGTATTGGTGATCATGTGTTTCTAGTTCCCTCTCTTAACTTATAAATTGCTCACTAAACCCTAGTCCCATCTCATAGCTTGTCAACCCTAGTGATAGCATGCAAATTGGTGTTCATGAAAGCCTAGTTGGTTTCCAATTTGTACATGTCCATGTGTTTCTAGTTCCCTCTCCTAACTTGTAAATTGCTCACTAAACCCTAGTTCCATCTCATTATTTGTCAACCCTAGTGATAGCATGCAAATTGGTGTTCATGAAAGCCTAGTTGGTTTCTGATTTGTACATGTCCATGTGTTTCTAGTTCCCTCTCTTAACTTGTAAATTGCTCACTAAACCCTAGTTCCATCTCATTATTTGTAAACCCTAGTGATAGCATACAAATTGGTGTTCATGAAAGCCTAGTTGGTTTCTGATTTGTACATGTCCATGTGTTTCTAGTTCCCTCTCTTAACTTGCACATTGCTCATGAAACCCTAGTTCCATCTCATACCTTGTCAACCCTAGTTGGTGCATGCAAATTGGTGTTCATGAAAGCCTAGTTGGTGCATGCAAGTATTGGTGATCATGTGTTTCTAGTTCCCTCTCTTAACTTGTAAATTGCTCACTAAACCCTAGTTCCATCTCATACCTTGTCAACCCTAGTGATAGCATGCAAATTGGTGTTCATGAAAGCCTAGTTGTTTTTTGATTTGTGCATGGCCATGTGTTTCTAGTTTCCTCTCTTAACTTGTAAATTGCTCACTAAATCCTAGTTCCATCTCATTATTTGTCAACCCTAGTGATAGCATGCAAATTGGTGTTCATGAAAGCCTAGTTGGTTTCTGATTTGTACATGTCCATGTGTTTCTAGTTCTCTCTCTTAACTTGTAAATTGCTCACTAAACCCTATTTCCATCTCATAACTTGTCAACCCTAGTGATAGCATGCAAAGTGGTGTCCATGAAAGCCTGGTTGGTTTCCAATTTGTACATGGCAATGTAATTAAATGTATATTAAACTAAAAACATCAAGAAATGTAAATTTCAACAACTCGAGAGCTTGTTATTTTCCGAACTCTATTTGTTGGTGTCTAAAGACACCATTCTTGGCTCCTCCAATGTGCCGTAGATGGTGTTTGTATCCTAGGCACACAAAAGGCTAGACATTAGTAACATCATAAGAAAAAAAAAAGAACCCAATGAAAATGTGCAAACATGATTTATAGATAACTCACCAGAGGTTGTACGATCGTGTTTATAGTGTCCAGTATCCTCTAAATAATATTATGTCTATGAATGGTATGTATCAATCATAGGTTTATTAAATTGGGAATAAAGTAAGGCTAAATAATTGAAATTGTGCTTCATAATTCACTTTAAAGGTTAAGTAATGCACTTGACAATGCACTCATACAAGTAGGCCATCCGGATCATCTCTGGTGCCGATGGTGTCCGGGTGTGTGCAAGAAGTTGAGGGACCTTTTAAATGCAATGGTAGAATGAAGTCAATCACGCTTGATCCATAAAATAGAAATCATCCCAAGCAATCCCGACCTTGCCAAGCCTAATCCCAAGGCTGCCAACA